>CAJQUN010000733.1:0-217754 GCA_907163345.1 Haberlea rhodopensis | reverse complement strand
ACGGAATCAAAATTCTAAAAAAATCAAAGACTTTAGTAATTTTGAAAAAATTTCTCTCAAAATCATCTCCAACCGAGAAAATGTACTCAACTTTGATGTTAAAATTCCATCCACCACTGATTTTTTAACAAAGACTTTTTCTTCCAAATTTATCAAAAAACAAAAAAAAAAACTTCCGAAATTCTGAAAATTTCGCAAAACCTTCTTTTCCAAATAGAAAATGGTCTAATAAAAAGACTAGATGTTTAAATTCTAATATCTGAATTGCTTTACGAAGACTATACTTAAACATTCACATGAAATGAACTAATTAAAAAATAAAAAAAAACGTCTGTAACTGTGAAATTGCTCAAACACTTTTTCTAACAAAGAAAATGATGTATTCAAAACACATACTCGAATATTCGCATGAAATCAAAATTTCTAAAAATCAAAAAACTTACGTAATTTTTGAAAATTTCTCAAAATCATCATCCAACCGAAAAATGTACTCAGATTTGATGTTAAATTTCCACAAATAGAATTTGTTTACGAAGGCATATACTCGAATATTCGCACAAAATCTTCATCCAACAAAGAAAATGATGCTCAAGTCCTATACTCGCACAAATAAAATTTATCAAAAATCAAAAAATATGTAATTTGTGAAATTATCTTATACATCTTCTCCAACTAAGAAAGTGATGTAGTCAAAATAAATATTGAATATTTGGGCAAATCAAAATTTATCAAAAATAAAAAAACCTACGAAATTCTGAAAATTTCTCAAACCTTCCTCCTCCAAATAAGAAAATGTTGTACTCAAGACTAGATGTTAAAATTCCCCAAATTGAATTGGTTTACAAAGGCATATACTCAATATTCACACAAAAAAAGAAATTTGGAAAAAAATAAAAAAAAACGCTCGTAACTATGAAAATTGCTCAAACACTTTCCAAAAAAGAAATGATATTTGGGAAATTTCTGAAATCATCTTCCAACCGAGAAAAATGTACTCAAGATTTGATGTTAAATTCCACAAACTATTTTTTTTTAAGATAGACATTACTCAAATATTAGCACAAAATCTCCTTACAACTAAGAAAATGATGTATTCAAGGCTTATACGCGCGAATATTCGCATAAAAACTTCATCCAACAAAGAAATGATGTTACTCAAGATCTATAACTCGAATATTCGCACGAAATTGAAATTTATAAAAAATCAAAAAAACGTGCTTAATTGTGAAAATTGCTCAAATTCTTTCCCAACCAAAAATGATGTACTCAAGACATATACTTGAATGGAATATTCACACAAAATAGAAATTTATCAAAAAATAAAAAAAAACATCGTAATTTTTGAATATATTTTAATAACATCTTCCATCTAAAAAATGATATACTCAAAAATATATACTTGAATATTTAGACAAATCACAATTTATCAAAAAAAAAAAAAAAAAAAACTTCCGAAATTTAAAAAACATTTCGCAAAACCTTCTTTCCAAATAAGAAAATGGTTACTAAAAAGAGTAGATGTTAAAATTATAATATCTGAATTGCTTTACGAAGACATATACTTAACAATCACACGGAAATGAACTAATGAAAAAAACAAAAAAAAAAACGTCTGTAACTGTGAAATTGCTCAAACACTTTTTCTAACAAAGAAAATGATGTATTCAAAAAACATAATCGAATATTCGCATGAAATCAAAATTCTAAGAAAATCAAAAACTACGTAATTTGTGAAATTTCTCAAATCATCATCCAAACAAGAAAATGTACTCAAGATTTGATGTTAAAATTTCACAAATAGAATTTGTTTACGAAGACATATACTCGAATATTCGCACAAAATCTTCATCCAACAAAGAAAATGATGTACTCAAGTCCTATACTCGCACAAAATAGAAATTTATCAAAAAATCAAAACATATGTAATTTGTGAATTATCTTAATAATTTCTTCAAACTAAAAAATGATGTACTCAAAATAAATACTTGAATATTTGGGCAAATCAAAATTTATCAAAAAATAAAAAAACCTACGAAATTCTGAAAATTTCTCAAAACTTTCCTCCAAATAAGAAAATGATGTACTCAAGACTAGATGTTAAATTCCACAAATTGAATTGGTTTTACAAATACTGTACTCGAATATTCACACAAAAAGAAATTTATGAAAAAAAATAAAAAAACGCCCGAAACTATGAAAAATGCTCAAACACTTTCTCCAACAAAGAAAAATGATATATTCAAAACACATAATCAAATATTCGCACGGAATCCAAAATTCTAAAAAAATCAAAAGACTTTAGTAGTTTTGAAAAATTTCTGAAAATCATCTTCCAACCGAGAAAATGTACTCAAGCTTTGATGTTAAAATTCCACCAACTGAATTTTTTAACAAAGACATTTACTCCAAATTTATCAAAAAATTAAAAAAAAAACTTCCGAAATTCTGAAAATTTCGCAAAACCTTCTTTCCAAATAAGAAAATGGTCTAATAAAAGACTAGATGTTAAAATTCTAATATCTGAATTGCTTTACGAGACATATACTTAAACATTCACATGGAAATGAAACTAATTAAAAAATAAAAAAAAACGTCTGTAACTGTGAAAATTGCTCAAACACTTTTTCTAACAAAGAAATGATGTATTCAAAAGACATAATCGAATATTCGCATGAAATCAAAATTTATAAGAAAATCAAAAAAAACTTACGTAATTTCGGAAAATTCTCAAAATCATCATCCAACCAAGAAAATGTACTCAAGATTTGATGTTAAAATTCCACAAATAGAATTTGTTTACGAAGACATATACTAGAATATTCGCACAAAATCTTCATCCAACAAAGAAAATGATGTACTCAAGTCCTATACTCGCACAAAATAGAAATTTATCAAAAAATCAAGAAAACATATGTAATTTGTGAAATTATCTGAATAATTTCTTCAAACTAAGAAAGTGATGTACTCAAAATAAATACTTGAATATTTGGGGCAAATCAAAATTTATCAAAAAATAAAAAAAAAAACCTACGAAATTCTGAAAATTTCTCAAAACTTTCCTCCAATAAGAAAAGATGATGTACTCAAGACTAGATGTTAGAATTCCACAAATTGAAATTGGTTTACAAAGACATGTACTCGAATATTCCACACAAAAAAAGAAATTTATGAAAAAAAATAAAAAAACATCCGAAACTATGAAAAATGCTTCAAACACTTTTTCCAACAAAGAAAAATGATATATTCAAAACACATAATCAATATTCGCCGAATCCAAATTTCTAAAAAAATCAAAAGACTTTCGTAATTTTGAAAAATTTCTGAAAATCATCTTCCAACCGAGAAAATGTACTCAAGCTTTGATGTTAAAATTCCACCAACTGAATTTTTTAACAAGACATTTACTCAAATATACACAAAATCTCATTACAAACTAAAAAAATGATGTACTCAAGACTTATACTCGAACATTCGCATAAAATCTTCATCCAACAAGAAAACGATGTCTCAAGATCTATACTCGAATATTCGCACGAAATCAAAATTTAATAATAAAATAAAAAAACGTGCTTAATTGTAAAAATTGCTCAAAAGTTTCTTCCAACCAAGAAAATGATTTACTCAAGACATATAATTGAATGAATATTCACACAAAATAGAAATTTATCAAAAAATAAAAAAAACATACGTAAATTTTGAATATATCTTACTAACTTCTTCCATCTAAGAAAATGATATACTCAAAAATATGTACTTGAATATTTGGACAAATCCAAATTTATCAAAAAATTAAAAAAAAACTTCCGAAATTCTGAAAATTTCGCAAAACCTTCTTTCCAAATAAGAAAATGGTGTAATAAAAAGACTAGATGTTAGAATTCTAATATTTGAATTGCTTTACGAAGACATATACTTAAACATTCACATGGAAATGAAACTAATAAAAAAATAAAAAAACGTCTGTAACTGTGAAAATTGCTCAAACACTTTTTCTAACAAAGAAAATGATGTATTCAAACACATACTCGAATATTCGCATGAAATCAAAATTTCTAAGAAAATCAAAAAACTTACGTAATTTGTGAAAATTTCTCAAAATCATCATCCAAACAAGAAAATGTACTCAAGATTTGATGTTAAAATTCCACAAATAGAATTTGTTTACGAAGACATATACTCGAATATTCGCACAAAATCTTCATCCAACAAAGAAAATGATTGTACTCAAGTCCTATACTCGCACAAAATAGAAATTTATCAAAAAATCAAAAAACATATGTAATTTGTGAAATTATCTGAATAATTTCTTCAAACTAAGAAAGTGATGTACTCAAAATAAATACTTGAATATTTGGGCAAATTTATCAAAAAATAAAAAAAAACCTAAGAAATTCTGAAAATTTCTCAAAACTTTCCTCCAAATAAGAAAATGATGTACTCAAGACTAGATGTTAAAATTCCACAAATTGAATTGGTTTACAAAGACCTCGAATATTCACATAAAAAAGAAATTTATGAAAAAAAATAAAAACGACCGAAACTATGAAAAATGCTCAAACACTTTCTCCAACAAAGAAAAATGATATATTCAAAACACATAATCAAATATTCGCACGGAATCCAAAATTCTAAAAAAATCAAAAGACTTTAGTAATTTTGAAAAATTTCTCAAAATCATCTTCCAACCGAGAAAATGTACTCAAGCTTTGATGTTAAAATTCCACCAACTGAATTTTTTAACAAAGACATTTACTCCAAATTTATCAAAAAATTAAAAAAAAAACTCCCGAAATTCTGAAAATTTCGCAAAACCTTCTTTCCAAATAAGAAAATGGTCTAATAAAAAGACTAGATGTTAAAATTCTAATATCTGAATTGCTTTACGAAGACATATACTTAAACATTCACATGGAAATGAAACTAATTAAAAATAAAAAAAACGTCTGTAACTGTGAAAATTGCTCAAACACTTTTTCTAACAAAGAAAATGATGTATTCAAAACACATACTCGAATATTCGCTATGAAATCAAAATTTCTAAAAAAATCAAAAAACTTACGTAATTTTTGAAAATTTCTCAAAATCATCATCCAACCAAGAAAATGTACTCAAGATTTGATGTTAAAATTCCACAAATAGAATTTGTTTACGAAGGCATATACTCGAATATTCGCACAAAATCTTCATCCAACAAAGAAAATGATGCTCAAGTCCTATACTCGCACAAAATAGAAATTTATCAAAAAATCAAGAAACATATGTAATTTGTGAAATTATCTTAATAATTTCTTCCAACTAAGAAAGTGATGTAGTCAAAATAAATATTTGAATATTTGGGCAAATCAAAATTTATCAAAAATAAAAAAAACCTACGAAATTCTGAAAATTTCTCAAAACCTTCCTCCAAATAAGAAAATGTTGTACTCAAGACTAGATGTTAAAATTCCACAAATTGAATTGGTTTACAAAGGCATATACTCGAATATTCACACAAAAAAGAAATTTAGGAAAAAAAAATAAAAAAACGCTCGTAACTATGAAAATTGCTCAAACACTTTTTCCAAAAAAGAAAATGATATTTGGGAAAATTTCTGAAAATCATCTTCCAACCGAGAAAATGTACTCAAGATTTGATGTTAAAATTCCACAAACTGATTTTTTTTTTTTAAGATAGACATTTACTCAAATATTAGCACAAAATCTCCTTACAACTAAGAAATGATGTATTCAAGGCTTATACGCGAATATTCGCATAAAAACTTCATCCAACAAAGAAAATGATGTACTCAAGATCTATAACTCGAATATTCGCACGAAATTGAAATTTATTAAAAAATCAAAAAACGTGCTTAATTGTGAAAATTGGTCAAAAGTTTCTTCCAACCAAGAAAATGATGTACTCAAGACATATACTTGAATGGAATATTCACACAAAATAGAAATTTATCAAAAAATAAAAAAAACATACGTAATTTTTGAATATATTTTAATAACATCTTCCATCTAAGAAAATGATATACTCAAAAATATATACTTGAATATTTAGACAAATCAAAATTTATCAAAAAAAAAAAAAAAAAAACTTCCGAAATTCTGAAAATTTCGCAAAACCTTCTTTCCAAATAAGAAAATGGTGTACTAAAAAGAGTAGATGTTAAAATTATAATATCTGAATTGCTTTACGAAGACATATACTTAAACATTCACACGGAAATGAAACTAATGAAAAAAAAACAAAAAAAAAACGTCTGTAACTGTGAAAATTGCTCAAACACTTTTTCTAACAAAGAAAATGATGTATTTAAAAGACATAATCGAATATTCGCATGAAATCAAAATTTCTAAGAAAATCAAAAAACTTACGTAGTTTGTGAAAATTTCTCAAAATCATCATCCAAACAAGAAAATGTACTCAAGATTTGATGTTAAAATTCCACAAATAGAATTTGTTTACGAAGACATATACTCGAATATTAGCACAAAATCTTCATCCAACAAAGAAAATGATGTACTCAAGTCCTATACTCGCACAAAATAGAAATTTATCAAAAACATCAAATAACATTTGTAATTTGTGAAATTATCTTAATAATTTCTTCAAACTAAGAAAATGATGTACTCAAAATAAATACTTGAATATTTGGGCAAATCAAAATTTATCAAAAAATAAAAAAAAACCTACGAAATTCTGAAAATTTCTCAAAACTTTCCTCCAAATAAGAAAATGATGTACTCAAGACTAGATGTTAAATTCCACAAATTGAATTGGTTTACAAAGACATGTACCTCGAATATTCACACAAAAAAGAAATTTATGAAAAAAAATAAAAACGCCCGAAACTATGAAAAATGCTCAAACACGTTCTCCAACAAAGAAAAATGATATATTCAAAACACATAATCAAATATTCGCACGGAATCCAAAATTCTAAAAAAATCAAAAGACTTTAGTAGTTTTGAAAAATTTCTGAAAATCATCTTCCAACCGAGAAAATGTACTCAAGCTTTGATGTTAAAATTCCACCAACTGAATTTTTTAACAAAGACATTTACTCCAAATTTATCAAAAAATTAAAAAAAAAACTTCCGAAATTCTGAAAATTTCGCAAAACCTTCTTTCCAAATAAGAAAATGGTCTAATAAAAAGACTAGATGTTAAAATTCTAATATCTGAATTGCTTTACGGAGACATATACTTAAACATTCACATGGAAATGAAACTAATTAAAAAATAAAAAAAACGTCTGTAACTGTGAAAATTGCTCAAACACTTTTTCTAACAAAGAAAATGATGTATTCAAAAGACATAATCGAATATTCGCATGAAATCAAAATTTATAAGAAAATCAAAAAACTTACGTAATTTCGGAAAATTTCTCAAAATCATCATCCAAACAAGAAAATGTACTCAAGATTTGATGTTAAAATTCCACAAATAGAATTTGTTTACGAAGACATATACTAGAATATTCGCACAAAATCTTCATCCAACAAAGAAAATGATGTAACCAAGTCCTATACTCGCACAAAATAGAAATTTATCAAAAATCAAAAAACATATGTAATTTGTGAAATTATCTGAATAATTTCTTCAAACTAAGAAAGTGATGTACTCAAAATAAATACTTGAATATTTGGGCAAATCAAAATTTATCAAAAAATAAAAAAAAACCTACGAAATTCTGAAAATTTCTCAAAACTTTCCTCCAAATAAGAAAATGATGTACTCAAGACTAGATGTTAAAATTCCACAAATTGAATTGGTTTACAAAGACATGTACTCGAATATTCACACAAAAAAGAAATTTATGAAAAAAATAAAAAAACATCCGAAACTATGAAAAATGCTCAAACACTTTTTCCAACAAAGAAAAATGATATATTCAAAACACATAATCAAATATTCGCACGGAATCCAAATTTCTAAAAAAATCAAAAGACTTTCGTAATTTTGAAAAATTTCTGAAAATCATCTTCCAACCGAGAAAATGTACTCAAGCTTTGATGTTAAAATTCCACCAACTGAATTTTTTAACAAAGACATTTACTCAAATATTAGCACAAAATCTCATTACAACTAAAAAAATGATGTACTCAAGACTTATACTCGAACATTCGCATAAAATCTTCATCCAACAAAGAAAACGATGTACTCAAGATCTATAACTCGAATATTCGCACGAAATCAAAATTTAATAAAAAATAAAAAAACGTGCTTAATTGTAAAAATTGCTCAAAAGTTTCTTCCAACCAAGAAAATGATTTACTCAAGACATATAATTGAATGAATATTCACACAAAATAGAAATTTATCAAAAAATAAAAAAAACATACGTAAATTTTGAATATATCTTACTAACTTCTTCCATCTAAGAAAATGATATACTCAAAAATATGTACTTGAATATTTGGACAAATCCAAATTTATCAAAAAATTAAAAAAAAAACTTCCGAAATTCTGAAAATTTCGCAAAACCCTTCTTTCCAAATAAGAAAATGGTGTAATAAAAAGACTAGATGTTAGAATTCTAATATTTGAATTGCTTTACGAAGACATATACTTAAACATTCACATGGAAATGAAACTAATAAAAAAATAAAAAAACGTCTGTAACTGTGAAAATTGCTCAAACACTTTTTCTAACAAAGAAAATGATGTATTCAAAACACATACTCGAATATTCGCATGAAATCAAATTTCTAAAAAATCAAAAAACTTACGTAATTTGTGAAAATTTCTAAAAATCATCATCCAACCAAGAAAATGTACTCAAGATTTGATGTTAAAATTCCACAAATAGAATTTGTTTACGAAGGCATATACTCGAATATTCGCACAAAATCATCATTCAACAAAGAAAATGATGCTCAAGTCCTATACTCGCACAAAATAGAAATTTATCAAAAAATCAAAAAACATATGTAATTTGAGAAATTATCTTAATAATTTCTTCCAACTAAGAAAGTGATGTACTCAAAATAAATATTTGAATATTTGGGCAAATCAAAATTTATCAAAAAATAAAAAAAACCTACGAAATTCTGAAAATTTCTCAAAACCTTCCTCCAAATAAGAAAATGTTGTACTCAAGACTAGATGTTAAAATTCCACAAATTGAATTGGTTTACAAAGGCATATACTCGAATATTCACACAAAAAAGAAATTTAGGAAAAAAAATAAAAAACGCTCGTAACTATGAAAATTGCTCAAACACTTTTTCCAAAAAAGAAAATGATATTTGGGAAAATTTCTGAAAATCATCTTCCAAGCGAGAAAATGTACTCAAGATTTGATTTAAAATTCCACAAACTGAATTTTTTTTTAAAAAAGACATTTACTGAAATATTAGCACAAAATCTCCTTTCAACTAAGAAAATGATGTATTCAAGGCTTATACGCGAATATTCGCATAAAATCTTCATCCAACAAAGAAAATGATGTACTCAAGATCTATAACTAGAATATTCGCACGAAATTAAAATTTATTAAAAAATTCAAAATACCTGCTTAATTGTGAAAATTGCTCAAAAGTTTCTTACAACCAAGAAAATGATGTACTCAAGACATATACTTGAATGAATATTCACATAAAATAGAAATTTATCAAAAAATAAAAAAAACATACGTAATTTTTGAATATATTTTAATAACATCTTCATCTAAGAAAATGATATACTCAAAAATATATACTTGAATATTTGGACAAATCGAAATTTATCAAAAAATTAAAAAAAAAACTTCCAAAATTCTGAAAATTTCGGAAAACCTTCTTTTCAAATAAGAAAATGGTGTACTAAAAAGACTAGATGTTAAAATTCTAATATCTGAATTGCTTTACGAAGACATATACTTAAACATTCACACGGAAATGAAACTAATGAAAAAAAACAAAAAAAAAACGTCTGTAACTTTGAAAATTGCTCAAACATTTTTTCTAACAAGAAAATGATGTATTCAAAAGACATAATCGAATATTCGCATGAAATCAAAATTTCTAAAAAAATCAAAAAACTTACGTAATTTGTGAAAATTTCTCAAAATCATTATCCAACCAAGAAAATGTACTCAAGGTTTGAAGTTAAAATTCCACAATAGAATTGTTTTACAAGGCATATACTCGAATATTCGCACAAAATCTTCATCCAACAAAGAAAATGATGCTCAAGTCCTATACTCGCACATAATAGAAATTTATCAAAAAATCAAAAAAACATATGTAATTTGTGAAATTATCTTAATAATTTCTTCCAACTAAGAAAGTGATGTACTCAAAATAAATATTTGAATATTTGGGCAAATCAAAATTTATCAAAAATAAAAAAAACCTACGAAATTCTGAAAATTTCTCAAAACCTTCCTCCAAATAAGAAAATGTTGTACTCAAGACTAGATGTTAAATTCCACAAATTGAATTGGTTTACAAAGGCATATACTCGAATATTCACACAAAAAAGAAATTTAGGAAAAAAAATAAAAAAACGCTCGTAACTATGAAAATTGCTCAAACACTTTTTCCAAAAAAGAAAATGATTTTTGGGAAAATTTCTGAAAATCATCTTCCAACCGAGAAAATGTACTCAAGATTTGATGTTAAAATTCCACAAACTGAATTTTTTTTAAAAAAAGACATTTATTCACAAAAATAAAAAAAAACATACGTAATTTTAGAATATATTTTAATAACATCTTCCATCTAAGAAAATGATATACTCAAAAATATATACTTGAATATTTGGACAAATCAAAATTTATCAAAAAATTAAAAAAAAAAACTTCCAAAATTCTGAAAATTTCGCAAAACCTTCTTTCCAAATAAGAAAATGGTGTACTAAAAAGACTAGATGTTAAAATTCTAATATCTGAATTGCTTTACGAAGACATATACTTAAACATTCACACGGAAATGAAACTAATGAAAAAAATAAAAAAACGTCTGTAACTGTGAAAATTGCTCAAACACTTTTTCTAACAAAGAAAATGATGTATCCAAAAGACATAATCGAATATTCGCATGAAATCAAAATTTCTAAAAAAATCAAAAAACTTACGTAATTTGTGAAAATTTCTTAAAATCATCATCCAAACAAGAAAATGTACTCAAGATTTGATGTTAAAATTCCACATATAGAATTTGTTTACGAAGACATATTCTCGAATATTCGCACAAAATCTTCATCCAACAAAGAAAATGATGTACTCAAGTCCTATACTCGTACAAAATAGAAATTTATCAAAAAATCAAAAAACATATGTAATTTGTGAAATTATCTTAATAATTTCATCAAACTAAGAAAGTGATGTACTCAAAATAAATACTGGAATATTTGGGCAAATCAAAATTTATCAAAAAAAAAAAAACCTACGAAATTCTGAAAATTTCTCAAAACTTTCCTCCAAATAAGAAAATGATGTACTCAAGACTAGATGTTAAAATTCCACAAATTGAATTGGTTTACAAAGACATGTACTCGAATATTCAAACAAAAAAGAAATTTATGAAAAAAATAAAAAACGCCCGAAACTATGAAAAATGCTCAAACACTTTTTCCAACAAAGAAAAATGATATATTCAAAACACATAATCAAATATTCGCACGAAATCCAAATTTCTAAAAAAATCAAAAGACTTTCGTAATTTTGAAAAATTTCTGAAAATCATCTTCCAACCGAGAAAATGTACTCATGCTTTGATGTTAAAATTCCACCAACTGAATTTTTTAACAAAGACATTTACTCAAATATTAGCACAAAATTTCATTTCAACTAAAAAAATGATGTACTCAAAACTTATACTCGAATATTCGCATAAAATCTTCATCCAACAAAGAAAACGATGTATTCAAGATCATAACTCGAATATTCGCATGAAATCGAAATTTATTAAAAATAAAAAAACGTGCTTAATTTTAAAAATTGCTCAAAAGTTTCTTACAACCAAGAAAATGATGTACTCAAGACATATAATTGAATGAATATTCACACAAAATAGAAATTTATCAAAAAATTAAAAAAACATACGTAATTTTTGTATATCTTAATAACTTCTTCCATCTAAGAAAATGATATACTAAAAAATATATACTTGAATATTTGGACAAATCCAAATTTATCAAAAAATTAAAAAAAAAACTTCCGAAATTCTGAAAATTTCGCAAAACCTTCTTTCCAAATAAGAAATGGTGTAATAAAAAGACTAGATGTTAAAATTCTAATATCTGAATTGCTTTATGAAGACATATACTTAAACATTCACACGAAAATGAAACTAATGAAAAAAATAAAAAAACCGTCTGTAACTGTGAAAATTGTTCAAACACTTTTTCTAACAAAGAAAATTCAAAACACATAATCGAATATTCGCATGAAATCAAAATTTCTAAAAAAATCAAAAAACTTACGTAATTTGTGAAAATTTCTCAAAATCATCTTCCAAACAAGAAAATGTACTCAAGATTTGATGATAAAATCCCCCAAATAGAATTTGTTTGCGAAGACATATACTCGAATATTCGCACAAAATCTTCATCCAACAAAGAAATGATGTACTCAAGTCCTATACTCGCACAAAATAGAAATTTATCAAAAAATCAAAAAACATATCTAATTTGTGAAATTATCTGAATAATTTCTTCAAACTAAGAAAGTGATGTACACAAAATAAATACTTGAATATTTGGGCAAATCAAAATTTATCAAAAAATAAAAAAAACCTACGAAATTCTGAAAATTTTTCAAAACCTTCCTCCAAATAAGAAAATGTTGTACTCAAGACTAGATGTTAAAATTCCACAAATTGAATTGGTTTACAAAGGCATATACTCGAATATTCACACAAAAAAGAAATTTAGGAAAAAAAATAAATAACGCTCGTAACTATGAAAATTGCTCAAACACTTTTTCCAAAAAAGAAAATGATATTTGGGAAAATTTCTGAAAATCATCTTCCAACCGAGAAAATGTACTCAAGATTTGATGTTAAAATTCCACAAACTGAATTTTTTTTTTAAGAAAGACATTTACTCAAATATTAGCACAAAATCTCCTTACAACTAATAAAATGATGTATTCAAGGCTTATACGTGAATATTCGCATAAAATCTTCATCCAACAAAGAAAATGATGTACTCAAGATCTATAACTCGAATATTCGCACGAAACTAAAATTTATTAAAAATCAAAAAACGTGCATAATTGTGAAAATTGCTCAAAAGTTTCTTCCAACCAAGAAAATGATGTACTCAAGACATATACTTGAATGGAATATTCACACAAAATAGAAATTTATCAAAAAATAAAAAAAACATACATAATTTTTGAATATATTTTAATAACATCTTCCATCTAAGAAAATGATATACTCAAAAATATATACTTGAATATTTGGACAAATCAAAATTTATCAAAAAATTAAAAAAAAAACTTCCGAAATTCTGAAAATTTCGCAAAACCTTCTTTCCAAATAAGAAAATGTTGTACTAAAAAGAGTAGATGTTAAAATTATAATATCTGAATTGCTTTACGAAGACATATACTTAAACATTCACACGGAAATGAAACTATTGAAAAAAAACAAAAAAAAAACTTTTTAACTGTGAAAATTGCTCAAACACTTTTTCTAACAAAGAAAATGATGTTTTCAAAAGACATAATCGAATATTCGCATGAAATCAAAATTTATAAGAAAATCAAAAAACTTATGTAATTTGTGAAAATTTCTCAAAATCATCATCCAAACAAGAAAATGTACTCAAGATTTGATGTTAAAATTCCACAAATAGAATTTGTTTACGAAGACATATACTCGAATATTCGCACAAAATCTTCATCTAACAAAGAAAATGATGTACTCAAGTCCTATACTCGCACAAAATAGAAATTTATCAAGAAATCAAAAAACATATGTAATTTGTGAAATTATCTTAATAATTTCTTCAAACTAAGAAAGTGATGTACTCAAAATAAATACATGAATATTTGGGCAAATCAAAATTTAACAAAAAATAAAAAAAAACCTACGAAATTCTGAAAATTTCTCAAAACTTTCTTCCAAATAAGAAAATGATGTACTCAAGACTAGATGTTAAAATTCCACAAATTGAATTGGTTTACAAAGATATGTACTCGAATATTCACACAAAAAAGAAATTTAGGAAAAAAAATAAAAAAAACGCCCGAAACTATGAAAAATGCTCAAACACTTTTTCCAACAAAGAAAAATGATATATTCAAAACACATAATCAAATATTCGCACGTTATCCAAATTTCTAAAAAAATCAAAAGACTTTCGTAATTTTGAAAAATTTCTGAAAATCATCTTTCAACTAAGAAAATGGTGTATTTGAGGCTTATACGCGAATATTCGCATAAAATCTTCATCCAACAAAGAAAATGATGTACTCAAGATCTATAACTAGAATATTCGCACGAAATTAAAATTTATTAAAAAATCAAAATACCTGCTTAATTGTGAAAATTGCTCAAAAGTTTCTTACAACCAAGAAAATGATGTACTCAAGACATATACTTGAATGAATATTCACATAAAATAGAAATTTATCAAAAAATAAAAAAAACATACGTAATTTTTGAATATATTTTAATAACATCTTCATCTAAGAAAACGATATACTCAAAAATATATACTTGAATATTTGGACAAATCGAAATTTATCAAAAAATTAAAAAAAAACTTCCAAAATTCTGAAAATTTCGGAAAACCTTCTTTCCAAATAAGAAAATGGTGTACTAGAAAGACTAGATGTTAAAATTCTAATATCTGAATTGCTTTACGAATACATATACTTAAACATTCACACGGAAATGAAACTAATGAAAAAAAATAAAAAAAAACGTCTGTAACTTTGAAATTGCTCAAACACTTTTTCTAACAAAGAAAATGATGTATTCAAAAGACATAATCGAATATTCGCATGAAATCAAAATTTCTAAAAAAATCAAAAAACTTACGTAATTTTTGAAAATTTCTCAAAATCATCATCCAAACAAGAAAATGTACCTAAGAGTTGATGTTAAAATTCAACAATAGAATTTGTTTACGAAGACATATACTCGAATATTCGCACAAAATCTTCATCCAACAAAGAAAATGATGTACTCAAGTCCTATACTCGTACAAAATAGAAATTTATCAAAAAATCAAAAAACATATGTAATTTGTGAAATTATCTTAATAATTTCTTCCAACTAAGAAAGTGATGTACTCAAAATAAATACTTGGATATTTGGGCAAATCAAAATTTATCAAAAAAAAAAAAAAACCTACGAAATTCTGAAAATTTCTCAAAACTTTCCTCCAAATAAGAAAATGATGTACTCAAGACTAGATGTTAAAATTCCACAAATTGAATTGGTTTACAAAGTCATGTACTCGAATATTCACACAAAAAAGAAATTTATGAAAAAAAATAAAAAACGCCCGAAACTATGAAAAATGCTAAAGCACTTTTTCCAACAAAGAAAAATGATATATTCAAAACACATAATCAAATATTCGCACGAAATCCAAATTTCTAAAAAAATCAAAAGACTTTCGTAATTTTGAAAAATTTCTGAAAATCATCTTCCAACCGAGAAAATGTACTCAAGATTTGATGTTAAAATTCCACCATCTGAATTTTTTAACAAAGCCATTTACTCAAATATTAGCACAAAATCTCATTACAACTAAAAAAATGATGTACTCAAGACTTATACTCGAATATTCGCATAAAATCTTCATCCAACAAAGAAAACGATGTACTCAAGATCTATAACTCGAATATTCGCACGAACTCGAAATTTAATAAAAAATAAAAAAAACGTGCTTAATTGTAAAAATTGCTCAAAAGTTTCTTCCAACCAAGAAAATGATGTACTCAAGACATATAATTGAATGAATATTCACACAAAATAGAAATTTATCAAAAAATAAAAAAAAACATACGTAATTTTTGAATATATCTTAATAACTTCTTCCATCTAAGAAAATGATATACTCAAAAATATGTACTTGAATTATTTGGACAAATCCAAATTTATCAAAAAATTAAAAAAAAACTTCCGAAATTCTGAAAATTTCGCAAAACCTTCTTTCCAAATAAGAAAATGGTGTAATAAAAAGACTAGATGTTAGAATTCTAATATCTGAATTGCTTTACGAAGACATATACTTAAACATTCACATGGAAATGAAACTAATTAAAAAATAAAAAAACGTCTGTAACTGTGAAAATTGCTCAAACACTTTTTCTAACAAAGAAAATGATGTATTCAAAACACATACTCGAATATTCGCATGAAATCAAAATTTCTAAAAAAATCAAAAAACTTACGTAATTTGTGAAAATTTCTCAAAATCATCATCCAACCAAGAAAATGTACTCAAGATTTGAAGTTAAAATTCCACAAATAGAATTTGTTTACGAAGGCATATACTCGAATATTCGCACAAAATCTTCATCCAACAAAGAAAATGATGCTCAAGTCCTATACTCGCACAAAATAGAAATTTATCAAAAAATCAAAAAAAACATATGTAATTTGTGAAATTATGTTAATAATTTCTTCCAACTAAGAAAGTGATGTACTCAAAATAAATATTTGAATATTTGGGCAAATCAAAATTTATCAAAAAATAAAAAAAAACCTATGAAATTCTGAAAATTTCTCAAAACCTTCCTCCAAATAAGAAAATGTTGTACTCAAGACTAGATGTTAAAATTCCACAAATTGAATTGGTTTACGAAGGCATATACTCGAATATTCACACAAAAAAGAAATTTATGAAAAAAAATAAAAAATGCTCGTAACTATGAAAATTGCTCAAACACTTTTTCCAAAAAAGAAAATGATATTTGGGAAAATTTCTGAAAATCATCTTCCAACCGAGAAAATGTACTCAAGATTTGATGTTAAAATTCCACAAACTGAATTTTTTTTAAAAAAAGACATTTACTCAAATATTAGCACAAAATCTCCTTACAACTAAGAAAATGATGTATTCAAGGCTTATACGTGAATATTCGCATAAAATCTTCATCCAACAAAGAAAATGATGTATTCAAGATCTATAACTCGAATATTCGCACGAAATTGAAATTTATTAAAAAATCAAAAAACGTGCTTAATTGTGAAAATTGCTCAAAAGTTTTTTGAAACCAAGAAAATGATGTACTCAAGACATATACTTGAATGAATATTCACAAAAAATAAAAAAAAAACATACGTAATTTTAGAATATATTTTAATAACATCTTCCATCTAAGAAAATGATATACTCAAAAATATATACTTGAATATTTGGAAAAATCGAAATTTATCAAAAAATTAAAAAAATAACTTCCGAAATTCTGAAAATTTCGCAAAACCTTCTTTCCAAATAAGAAAATGGTGTAATAAAAAGACTAGATGTTAAAATTCTAATATCTGAATTGCTTTAGGAAGACATATACTTAAACATTCACACGAAAATGAAACTAATGAAAAAAATAAAAAACCGTCTGTAACTGTGAAAATTGCTCAAACACTTTTTCTAACAAAGAAAATGATTTATTCAAAACACATAATCGAATATTCGCATGAAATCAAAATTTCTAAAAAAATCAAAAAACTTACGTAATTTGTGAAAATTTCTCAAAATCATCTTCCAAACAAGAAAATGTACTCAAGATTTGATGATAAAATTCCACAAATAGAATTTGTTTACGAAGACATATACTCGAATATTCGCACAAAATCTTCATCCAACAAAGAAAATGATGTACTCAAGTCCTATACTCGCACAAAATAGAAATTTATAAAAAAATCAAAAAACATTTGTAATTTGTGAAATTATCTTAATAATTTCTTTCAACTAAGAAAGTGATGTACTCAAAATAAATACTTGATTATTTGGGCAAATAAAAATTTATCAAAAAATAAAAAAAACCTACGAATTTCTGAAAATTTCTCAAAACTTTCCTCCAAATAAGAAAATGATGTACTCAAGACTAGATGTTAAAATTCCACAAATTGAATTGGTTTACAAAGACATATACTAGAATATTCACACAAAAAAGAAATTTATGAAAAAAAATAAAAAACCCCCGAAACAATGAAAAATGCTCAAACACTTTTTCCAACAAAGAAAATGATATATTCAAAACACATAATCAAATATTCGCACGAAATCCAAATTTCTAAAAAAATCAAAAAACTTTCGTAATTTTGAAAAATTTCTGAAAATCATCTTACAACCGAGAAAATGTACTCAAGATTTGATGTTAAAATTCCACCAACTGAATTTTTTAACAAAGCCATTTACTCAAATATTAGCACAAAATCTCATTACAACTAAAAAAATGATGTACTCAAGACTTATACTCGAATATTCGCATAAAATCTTCATCCAACAAAGAAAACGATGTACTCAAGATCTATAACTCGAAAATTCGCACGAAATCGAAATTTAATAAAAAAATAAAAAAAAACGTGCTTAATTGTAAAAATTGCTCAAAAGTTTCTTCCAACCAAGAAAATGATGTACTCAAGACATATAATTGAATGAATATTCACACAAAATAGAAATTTATCAAAAATAAAAAAAAACATACGTAATTTTTGAATATATCTTAATAACTTCTTCCATCTAAGAAAATGATATACTCAAAAATATGTACTTGAATTATTTGGACAAATCCAAATTTATCAAAAAATTAAAAAAAAACTTCCGAAATTCTGAAAATTTCGCAAAACCTTCTTTCCAAATAAGAAAATGGTGTAATAAAAAGACTAGATGTTAGAATTCTAATATCTGAATTGCTTTACGAAGACATATACTTAAACATTCACATGGAAATGAAACTAATTAAAAAATAAAAAAACGTCTGTAACTGTGAAAATTGCTCAAACACTTTTTCTAACAAAGAAAATGATGTATTCAAAACACATACTCGAATATTCGCATGAAATCAAAATTTCTAAAAAAATCAAAAAACTTACGTAATTTGTGAAAATTTCTCAAAATCATCATCCAACCAAGAAAATGTACTCAAGATTTGAAGTTAAAATTCCACAAATAGAATTTGTTTACGAAGGCATATACTCGAATATTCGCACAAAATCTTCATCCAACAAAGAAAATGATGCTCAAGTCCTATACTCGCACAAAATAGAAATTTATCAAAAAATCAAAAAAACATATGTAATTTGTGAAATTATGTTAATAATTTCTTCCAACTAAGAAAGTGATGTACTCAAAATAAATATTTGAATATTTGGGCAAATCAAAATTTATCAAAAAATAAAAAAAACCTACGAAATTCTGAAAATTTCTCAAAACCTTCCTCCAAATAAGAAAATGTTGTACTCAAGACTAGATGTTAAAATTCCACAAATTGAATTGGTTTACGAAGGCATATACTCGAATATTCACACAAAAAAGAAATTTATGAAAAAAAATAAAAAATGCTCGTAACTATGAAAATTGCTCAAACACTTTTTCCAAAAAAGAAAATGATATTTGGGAAAATTTCTGAAAATCATCTTCCAACCGAGAAAATGTACTCAAGATTTGATGTTAAAATTCCACAAACTGAATTTTTTTTAAAAAAAGACATTTACTCAAATATTAGCACAAAATCTCCTTACAACTAAGAAAATGATGTATTCAAGGCTTATACGTGAATATTCGCATAAAATCTTCATCCAACAAAGAAAATGATGTATTCAAGATCTATAACTCGAATATTCGCACGAAATTGAAATTTATTAAAAAATCAAAAAACGTGCTTAATTGTGAAAATTGCTCAAAAGTTTTTTGAAACCAAGAAAATGATGTACTCAAGACATATACTTGAATGAATATTCACAAAAAATAAAAAAAAAACATACGTAATTTTAGAATATATTTTAATAACATCTTCCATCTAAGAAAATGATATACTCAAAAATATATACTTGAATATTTGGACAAATCGAAATTTATCAAAAAATTAAAAAAATAACTTCCGAAATTCTGAAAATTTCGCAAAACCTTCTTTCCAAATAAGAAAATGGTGTAATAAAAAGACTAGATGTTAAAATTCTAATATCTGAATTGCTTTAGGAAGACATATACTTAAACATTCACACGAAAATGAAACTAATGAAAAAAAATAAAAAACCGTCTGTAACTGTGAAAATTGCTCAAACACTTTTTCTAACAAAGAAAATGATTTATTCAAAACACATAATCGAATATTCGCATGAAATCAAAATTTCTAAAAAAATCAAAAAACTTACGTAATTTGTGAAAATTTCTCAAAATCATCTTCCAAACAAGAAAATGTACTCAAGATTTGATGATAAAATTCCACAAATAGAATTTGTTTGCGAAGACATATACTCGAATATTCGCACAAAATCTTCATCCAACAAAGAAAATGATGTACTCAAGTCCTATACTCGCACAAAATAGAAATTTATAAAAAAATCAAAAAACATTTGTAATTTGTGAAATTATCTTAATAATTTCTTTCAACTAAGAAAGTTATGTACTCAAAATAAATACTTGATTATTTGGGCAAATAAAAATTTATCAAAAAATAAAAAAAACCTACGAATTTCTGAAAATTTCTCAAAACTTTCCTCCAAATAAGAAAATGATGTACTCAAGACTAGATGTTAAAATTCCACAAATTGAATTGGTTTACAAAGACATATACTAGAATATTCACACAAAAAAGAAATTTATGAAAAAAAATAAAAAACCCCCGAAACAATGAAAAATGCTCAAACACTTTTTCCAACAAAGAAAATGATATATTCAAAACACATAATCAAATATTCGCACGAAATCCAAATTTCTAAAAAAATCAAAAAACTTTCGTAATTTTGAAAAATTTCTGAAAATCATCTTACAACCGAGAAAATGTACTCAAGATTTGATGTTAAAATTCCACCAACTGAATTTTTTAACAAAGCCATTTACTCAAATATTAGCACAAAATCTCCTTACAACTAAAAAAATGATGTACTCAAGACTTATACTCGAACATTCGCATAAAATCTTCATCCAACAAAGAAAACGATGTACTCAAGATCTATAACTCGAATATTCGCACGAAATCAAAATTTAATAAAAAATAAAAAAACGTGCTTAATTGTAAAAATTGCTCAAAAGTTTCTTCCAACCAAGACAATGATTTACTCAAGACATATAATTGAATGAATATTCACACAAAATAGAAATTTATCAAAAAATAAAAAAAAGCATACGTAATTTTTGAATATATCTTAATAACTTCTTCCATCTAAGAAAATGATATACTCAAAAATATGTACTTGAATATTTGGACAAATCGAAATTTATCAAAAAATTAAAAAAATCTTCCAAAATTCTGAAAATTTCGCAAAACCTTCTTTCCAAATAAGAAAATGTTGTACTAAAAAGACTAGATGTTAAAATTCTAATATCTGAATTGCTTTACGAAGACATATACTTAAACATTCACACGGAAATGAAACTAATGAAAAAAATAAAAAAACGTCTGTAACTGTGAAAATTGCTCAAACACTTTTTCTAACAAAGAAAATGATGTATTCAAAACACATAATCGAATATTCGCATGAAATCAAAATTTCTAAAAAAATCAAAAAAACTTACGTAATTTGTGAAAATTTCTCAAAATCATCTTCCAAACAAGAAAATGTACTCAAGATTTGATGATAAAATTCCACAAATAGAATTTGTTTGCGAAGACATATACTCGAATATTCGCACAAAATCTTCATCCAACAAAGAAAATGATGTACTCAAGTCCTATACTCGCACAAAATAGAAATTTATCAAAAAATCAAAAAACATATGTAATTTGTGAAATTATCTTAATAATTTCTTCCAACTAAGAAAGTGATGTACTCAAAATAAATATTTGAATATTTGGGCAAATCAAAATTTATCAAAAAATAAAAAAAACCTACGAAATTCTGAAAATTTCTCAAAACCTTCCTCCAAATAAGAAAATGTTGTACTCAAGACTAGATGTTAAAATTCCACAAATTGAATTGGTTTACAAAGGCATATACTCGAATATTCACACAAAAAAGAAATTTAGGAAAAAAAAATAAAAAAACGTTCGTAACTATGAAAATTGCTCAAACATTTTTTCCAAAAAAGAAAATGATATTTGGGAAAATTTATGAAAATCATCTTCCAACCGAGAAAATGTACTCAAGATTTGATGTTAAAATTCCACAAACTGATTTTTTTTTTTAAAAAGACATTTACTCAAATATTAGCACAAAATCTCCTTTCAACTAAGAAAATGATGTATTCAAGGCTTATACGCGAATATTCGCATAAAATCTTCATCCAACAAAGAACATGATGTACTCAAGATCTATAACTCGAATATTCGCACGAAATTAAAATTTATTAAAAAATCAAAAAAAACGTGCTTAATTGTGAAAATTGCTCAAAAGTTACTTCCAACCAAGAAAATGATGTACTCAAGACATATACTTGAATGGAATATTCACACAAAATAGATATTTATCAAAAAATAAAAAAAAACATACGTAATTTTTGAATATATTTTAATAACATCTTCCATCTAAGAAAATGATATACTCAAAAATATATACTTGAATATTTGGACAAATCAAAATTTATCAAAAAATTTAAAAAAAAAACTTCCGAAATTCTGAAAATTTCGCAAAACCTTCTTTCCAAATAAGAAAACGGTGTACTAAAAAGAGAAGATGTTAAAATTATAATATCTGAATTGCTTTACGAAGACATATACTTAAACATTCACACGGAAATGAAACTAATGAAAAAAAATAAAAAACGCCCGAAACAATGAAAAATGCTCAAACACTTTTTCCAACAAAGAAAAATGATATATTCTAAACACATAATCAAATATTCGCACGGAATCCAAATTTCTAAAAAAATCAAAAGACTTTCGTAATTTTGAAAAATTTCTGAAAATCATCTTCCAACCGAGAAAATGTACTCAAGCTTTGATGTTAAAAGTCCACCAACTGAATTTTTTAACAAAGACATTTACTCAAATATTAGCACAAATTCTCATTACAACTAAAAAATTATGTACTCAAGACTTATACTCGAACATTCGCATAAAATCTTCATCCAACAAAGAAAACGATGTACTCAAGATCTATAACTCGAATATTCGCACGAAATCAAAATTTAATAAAAAATAAAAAAACGTGCTTAATTGTAAAAATTGCTCAAAAGTTTCTTCCAACCAAGACAATGATTTACTCAAGACATATAATTGAATGAATATTCACACAAAATAGAAATTTATCAAAAAATAAAAAAAAGCATACGTAATTTTTGAATATATCTTAATAACTTCTTCCATCTAAGAAAATGATATACTCAAAAATATGTACTTAAATATTTGGACAAATCGAAATTTATCAAAAAATTAAAAAAATCTTCCAAAATTCTGAAAATTTCGCAAAACCTTCTTTCCAAATAAGAAAATGTTGTACTAAAAAGACTAGATGTTAAAATTCTAATATCTGAATTGCTTTACGAAGACATATACTTAAATATTCACACGGAAATGAAACTAATGAAAAAAATAAAAAAACGTCTGTAACTGTGAAAATTGCTCAAACACTTTTTCTAACAAAGAAAATGATGTATTCAAAACACATAATCGAATATTCGCATGAAATCAAAATTTCTTAAAAAATCAAAAACTTACGTAAATTGTGAAAATGTCTCAAAATCATCATCCAAACAAGAAAATGTTCTCAAGATATGATGTTAAAATTCCACAAATAAAATTTGTTTACGAAGACATATACTCGAATATTCGCACAAATTGCTCAAACATTTTTTCTAACAAAGAAAATGATGTATTCAAAACACATAATCGAATATTCACATGAAATCAAAATTTCTTAAAAAATCAAAAGCTTACGTAAATTGTGAAAATTTCTCAAAATCATCATCCAAACAAGAAAATGTACTCAAGATTTGATTTTAAAATTCCACAAATAAAATTTGTTTACGAAGACATATACTCGAATATTCGCACAAAATCTTCATCCAACAAAGAAAATGATGTACTCAAGTCCTATACTCGTACAAAATAGAAATTCACAAAAAATCAAAAAACATATGTAATTTGTGAAATTATCTTAATAATTTCTTCCAACTAAGAAAGTGATGTACTCAAAATAAATACTTGATTATTTGGGCAAATCAAAATTTATCAAAAAATAAAAAAAAACCGACGAATTTCTGAAAATTTCTCAAAACTTTCCTCCAAATAAGAAAATGATGTACTCAAGACTAGATGTTAAAATTCCACAAATTGAATTGGTTATAAAGACATATACTCGAATATTCACACAAAAAAGAAATTTATGAAAAAAATAAAAAACCCCCGAAACTATGAAAAATGGTCAAACACTTTTTCCAACAAAGAAAATGATATATTCAAAACACATAATCAAATATTCGCACGAAATCCAAATTTCTAAAAAAATCAAAAGACTTTCGTAATTTTGAAAAATTTCTGAAAATCATCTTCCAACCGAGAAAATGTACTCAAGCTTTGATGTTAAAATTCCACCAACTGAATTTTTTAACAAAGACATTTACTCAAATATTAGCACAAAATCTCATTACAACTAAAAAAATGATGTACTCAAGACTTATACTCGAAAATTCGCATAAAATCTTCATCCAACAAAGAAAACGATGTACTCAAGATCTATAACTCGAATATTCGCATGAAATCGAAATTTATTAAAAAATAAAAAAACGTGCTTAATTGTAAAAATTTCTCAAAAGTTTCTTACAACCAAGAAAATGATGTACTCAAGACATATAATTTAATGAATATTCACACAAAATAGAAATTTATCAATAAATAAAAAAAACATACGTAATTTTTGAATATATCTTAATAACTTCTTCCATCTAAGAAAATGATATACTAAAAAATATATACTTGAATATTTGGACAAATCAAAATTTATCAAAAAATTAAAAAAAAAACTTCCGAAATTCTGAAAATTTCGCCAAACCTTCTTTCCAAATAAGAAAATGGTGTAATAAAAAGACTAGATGTTAAAATTCTAATTTCTGAATTGCTTTATGAAGACATATACTTAAACATTCACACGAAAATGAAACTAATGAAAAAAAATAAAAAACCGTCTGTAACTGTGAAAATTGCTCAAACACTTTTTCTAACAAAGAAAATGATTTATTCAAAACACATAATCGAATATTCGCATGAATCAAAATTTCTAAAAAAATCAAAAAACTTACGTAATTTGTGAAAATTTCTCAAAATCATCTTCCAAACAAGAAAATGTACTCAAGATTTGATGATAAAATTCCACAAATAGAATTTGTTTGCGAAGACATATACTCGAATATTCGCACAAAATCTTCATCCAACAAAGAAAATGATGTACTCAAGTCCTATACTCGCACAAAATAGAAATTTATAAAAAAATCAAAAAACATTTGTAATTTGTGAAATTATCTTTATAATTTCTTTCAACTAAGAAGGTGATGTACTCAAAATAAATACTTGATTATTTGGGCAAATCAAAATTTATCAAAAAATAAAAAAAACCTACGAATTTCTGAAAATTTCTCAAAACTTTCCTCCAAATAAGAAAATGATGTACTCAAGACTAGATGTTAAAATTCCACAAATTGAATTGGTTTACAAAGATATATACTCGAATATTCACACAAAAAAGAAATTTAAGAAAAAAATAAAAAAACCCCGAAACTATGCAAAATGCTCAAACACTCTTTCCAACAAAGAAAATGATATATTCAAAACACATAATCAAATATTCGCACGAAATCCAAATTTCTAAAAAAATTAAAAAACTTTCGTAATTTTTAAAAATTTCTGAAAATCATCTTCCAACCGAAAAAATGTACTCAAGATTTGATGTTAAAATTCCACCAACTGAATTTTTTAACAAAGCCATTTACTCAAATATTAGCACAAAATCTCCAAATAAGAAAATTGTGTAATAAAAAGACTAGATGTTAAAATTCTAATATCTGAATTGCTTTACGAAGACATATACTTAAACATTCACATGGAAATGAAACTAATTAAAAAGTAAAAAAAAAAACGTCTGTAACTGTGAAAATTGCTCAAGCACTTTTTCTAACAAAAAAATGATGTATTCAAAACACATACTTGAATATTCGCAAGAAATCAAAATTTCTAAAAAAATCAAAAAACTTACGTAATTTGTGAAAATTTCTCAAAATCATCATACAACCAAGAAAATGTACTCAAGATTTGATGTTAAAATTCCACAAATAGAATTTGTTTACGAAGGCATATACTCGAATATTCACACAAAATCTTCATCCAACAAAGAAAATGATGCTCAAGTCCTATACTCGCACAAAATAGAAATTTATCAAAAAATCAAAAAATATATGTAATTTGTGAAATTATCTTAATAATTTCTTCCAACTAAGAAAGTGGTGTACTCAAAATAAATATTTGAATATTCTGCAAATCAAAATTTATCAAAAAATAAAAAAAAACCTACGAAATTCTAAAAATTTCCCAAAATCTTCCTCCAAATAAGAAAACGATGTGCTCAAGACTAGATGTTAAAATTCCACAAATTGAATTGGTTTACAAAGGCATATACTCGAATATTCACACAAAAAAGAAATTTATGAAAAAAAATAAAAAAACGCTCGTAACTATGAAAATTGCTCAAACACTTTTTCCGAAAAAAGAAAATGATATTTGGGAAAATTTCTGAAAATCATCTTCCAACCGAGAAAATATACTCAAGATTTGATGTTAAAATTCCACAAATTGAATTTTTTTTAAAAAAAGACATTTACTCAAATATTAGCACAAAATCTCCTTACAACTAAGATAATGATGTATTCAAGGCTTATACTCGAATATTCGCATAAAATATTCATCGAACAAAGAAAATGATGTACTCAAGATCTATAACTCGAATATTCGCACGAAATCAAAATTTATTAAAAAATCAAAAAACGTGCTTAATTGTAAAAATTGCTCAAAAGTTTCTTCCAACCAAGAAAATGATGTACTCAAGACATATACTTGAATGAATATTCACACAAAATAGAAATTTATCAAAAAATAAAAAAAACATACGTAATTTTTGAATATATTTTAATAACATCTTCCATCTAAGAAAATGATATACTCAAAAATATAAACTTGAATATTTGGGCAAATCAAAATTTATCAAACGATAAAAAAAACCTACGAAATTCTGAAAATTTCTCAAAACTTTCCTCCAAATAAGAAAATGATGTACTCAAGACTAGATGTTAAAATTCCCCAAATTGAATTGGTTTACAAAGACATGTACTCGAATATTCACACAAAAAAGAAATTTATGAAAAAAATAAAAAACCCCGAAACTATGAAAGGCTCAAACACTTTTTCCAACAAAGAAAATGATATATTCAAAACACATAATCAAATATTCGCACGAAATCCAAATTTCTAAAAAAATCAAGAGACTTTCGTAATTTTGAAAAATTTCTGAAAATCATCTTCCAACCGAGAAAATGTACTCAAGCTTTGATGTTAAAATTCCACCAACTGAATTTTTTAACAAAGACATTTACTCAAATATTAGCACAAAATCTCATTACAACTAAAAAAATGATGTACTCAAGACTTATACTCGAAAATTCGCATAAAATCTTCATCCAACAAAGAAAACGATGTACTCAAGATCTATAACTCGAATATTCGCATGAAATCGAAATTTATTAAAAAATAAAAAAACGTGCTTAATTGTAAAAATTTCTCAAAAGTTTCTTACAACCAAGAAAATGATGTACTCAAGACATATAATTTAATGAATATTCACACAAAATAGAAATTTATCAATAAATAAAAAAAACATACGTAATTTTTGAATATATCTTAATAACTTCTTCCATCTAAGAAAATGATATACTAAAAAATATATACTTGAATATTTGGACAAATCAAAATTTATCAAAAAATTAAAAAAAAACTTCCGAAATTCTGAAAATTTCGCCAAACCTTCTTTCCAAATAAGAAAATGGTGTAATAAAAAGACTAGATGTTAAAATTCTAATTTCTGAATTGCTTTATGAAGACATATACTTAAACATTCACACGAAAATGAAACTAATGAAAAAAAATAAAAAACCGTCTGTAACTGTGAAAATTGCTCAAACACTTTTTCTAACAAAGAAAATGATTTATTCAAAACACATAATCGAATATTCGCATGAATCAAAATTTCTAAAAAAATCAAAAAACTTACGTAATTTGTGAAAATTTCTCAAAATCATCTTCCAAACAAGAAAATGTACTCAAGATTTGATGATAAAATTCCACAAATAGAATTTGTTTGCGAAGACATATACTCGAATATTCGCACAAAATCTTCATCCAACAAAGAAAATGATGTACTCAAGTCCTATACTCGCACAAAATAGAAATTTATAAAAAAATCAAAAAACATTTGTAATTTGTGAAATTATCTTTATAATTTCTTTCAACTAAGAAGGTGATGTACTCAAAATAAATACTTGATTATTTGGGCAAATCAAAATTTATCAAAAAATAAAAAAAACCTACGAATTTCTGAAAATTTCTCAAAACTTTCCTCCAAATAAGAAAATGATGTACTCAAGACTAGATGTTAAAATTCCACAAATTGAATTGGTTTACAAAGACATATACTCGAATATTCACACAAAAAAAAAATTTATGAAAAAAATAAAAAAAACCCCGAAACTATGAAAAATGCTCAAACACTTTTTCCAACAAAGAAAATGATATATTCAAAACACATAATCAAATATTCGCACGAAATCCAAATTTCTAAAAAAATTAAAAAACTTTCGTAATTTTTAAAAATTTCTGAAAATCATCTTCCAACCGAAAAAATGTACTCAAGATTTGATGTTAAAATTCCACCAACTGAATTTTTTAACAAAGCCATTTACTAAAATATTAGCACAAAATCTCCAAATAAGAAAATTGTGTAATAAAAAGACTAGATGTTAAAATTCTAATATCTGAATTGCTTTACGAAGACATATACTTAAACATTCACATGGAAATGAAACTAATTAAAAAGTAAAAAAAAAAACGTCTGTAACTGTGAAAATTGCTCAAGCACTTTTTCTAAAAAAAAAATGATGTATTCAAAACACATACTTGAATATTCGCAAGAAATCAAAATTTCTAAAAAAATCAAAAAACTTACGTAATTTGTGAAAATTTCTCAAAATCATCATACAACCAAGAAAATGTACTCAAGATTTGATGTTAAAATTCCACAAATAGAATTTGTTTACGAAGGCATATACTCGAATATTCACACAAAATCTTCATCCAACAAAGAAAATGATGCTCAAGTCCTATACTCGCACAAAATAGAAATTTATCAAAAAATCAAAAAATATATGTAATTTGTGAAATTATCTTAATAATTTCTTCCAACTAAGAAAGTGGTGTACTCAAAATAAATATTTGAATATTCTGCAAATCAAAATTTATCAAAAAATAAAAAAAACCTACGAAATTCTAAAAATTTCCCAAAATCTTCCTCCAAATAAGAAAACGATGTACTCAAGACTAGATGTTAAAATTCCACAAATTGAATTGGTTTACAAAGGCATATACTCGAATATTCACACAAAAAAGAAATTTATGAAAAAAAATAAAAAAACGCTCGTAACTATGAAAATTGCTCAAACACTTTTTCCAAAAAAGAAAATGATATTTGGGAAAATTTCTGAAAATCATCTTCCAACCGAGAAAATATACTCAAGATTTGATGTTAAAATTCCACAAATTGAATTTTTTTTAAAAAAAGACATTTACTCAAATATTAGCACAAAATCTCCTTACAACTAAGATAATGATGTATTCAAGGCTTATACTCGAATATTCGCATAAAATATTCATCGAACAAAGAAAATGATGTACTCAAGATCTATAACTCGAATATTCGCACGAAATCAAAATTTATTAAAAAATCAAAAAACGTGCTTAATTGTAAAAATTGCTCAAAAGTTTCTTCCAACCAAGAAAATGATGTACTCAAGACATATACTTGAATGAATATTCACACAAAATAGAAATTTATCAAAAAATAAAAAAAACATACGTAATTTTTGAATATATTTTAATAACATCTTCCATCTAAGAAAATGATATACTCAAAAATATAAACTTGAATATTTGGACAAATCAAAATTTATCAAAAAATTAAAAAAAAAACTTCCGAAATTCTGTAAATTTCGCAAAACATTCTTTCCAAATAAGAAAATGGTGTACTAAAAAGAGTAGATGTTAAAATTCTAATATCTGAATTGCTTTACGAAGACATATACTTAACATTCACACAAAAATGAAACTAATGAAAAAAAATAAAAAACGTCTGTAACTGTGAAAATTGCTCAAACACTTTTTCTAACAAAGAAAATGATGTATTCAAAACACATAATCGAATATTCGCATGAAATCAAAATTTCTTAAAAAATCAAAAACTTACGTAAATTGTGAAAATTTCTCAAAATCATCATCCAAACAAGAAAATGTACTCAAGATATGATGTTAAAATTCCACAAATAAAATTTGTTTACGAAGACATATACTCGAATATTCGCACAAATTGCTCAAACACTTTTTCTAACAAAGAAAATGATTTATTCAAAACACATAATCAAATATTCACATGAAATCAAAATTTCTTAAAAAATCAAAAACTTACGTAAATTGTGAAAATTTCTCAAAATCATCATCCAAACAAGAAAATGTACTCAAGATTTGATGTTAAAATTCCACAAATAAAATTTGTTTACGAAGACATATACTCGAATATTCGCACAAAATCTTCATCCAACAAAGAAAATGATGTACTCAAGTCCTATACTCGTACAAAATAGAAATTTATCAAAAAATCAAAAAACATATGTAATTTGTGAAATTATCTTAATAATTTCTTCCAACTAAGAAAGTGATGTACTCAAAATAAATACTTGAATATTTGGGCAAATCAAAATTTATCAAACGATAAAAAAAGACCTACGAAATTCTGAAAATTTCTCAAAACTTTCCTCCAAATAAGAAAATGATGTACTCAAGACTAGATGTTAAAATTCCCCAAATTGAATTGGTTTACAAAGACATGTACTCGAATATTCACACAAAAAAGAAATTTATGAAAAAAATAAAAAACGCCCGAAACTATGAAAAATGCTCAAACACTTTTTCCAACAAAGAAAAATGATATATTCAAAACACATAATCAAATATTCGCACGAAATCCAAATTTCTAAAAAAATCAAAAGACTTTCGTAATTTTGAAAAATTTCTGAAAATCATCTTCCAACCGAGAAAATGTACTCAAGCTTTGATGTTAAAATTCCACCAACTGAATTTTTTAACAAAGACATTTACTCAAATATTAGCACAAAATCTCATTACAACTAAAAAAATGATGCACTCAAGACTTATACTCGAATATTCGCATAAAATCTTCATCCAACAAAGAAAACGATGTACTCAAGATCTATAACTCGAATATTCGCATGAAATCGAAATTTATTAAAAAATAAAAAAACGTGATTAAAAAAAAAAAACTTCTGAAATTCTGAAAATTTCGCAAAACCTTCTTTCCAAATAAGAAAATGGTGTAATAAAAAGACTAGATGTTAAAATTCTAATATCTGAATTGCTTTACGAAGACATATACTTAAACATTCACACGGAAATGAAACTAATGAAAAAAATAAAAAAACGTCTGTAACTGTGAAAATTGCTCAAACACTTTTTCTAACAAAGAAAATGATGTATTCAAAAGACATAATCGAATATTCGCATGAAATCAAAATTTCTAAAAAAATCAAAAAACTTACTTAATTTGTGAAAAGTTCTCACAATCATCATCCAAACAAGAAAATGTACTCAAGATTTGATGTTAAAATTCCACAAATAGAATTTGTTTACGAAGACATATACTCGAATATTCGCACAAAATCTTCATCCAACAAAGAAAATGATGTACTCAAGTCCTATACTCGTACAAAATAGAAATTTATCAAAAAATCAAAAAACATATGTAATTTGTGAAATTATCTTAATAATTTCTTCCAACTAAGAAAGTGATGTACTCAAAATAAATACTTGAATATTTGGGCAAATCAAATTTATAAAAAAATAAAAAAAACCTAGGAAATTCTAAAAATTTCTCAAAACCTTCCTCCAAATAAGAAAATGATGTACTCATGACTAGCTGTTAAAATTCCAAATATAATTGGTTTACAAAGACATATACTCGAATATCCACACAAAAAGAAATTTATGAAAAAAATAAAAAACGCCCGTAAAAATGAAAATTGCTCAAACACTATTTCCAACAAAGAAAATGATGTATTCAAAACACAAAATGAAATATTCGCAGGAAATAAAAATTTCTAAAAAAATCATAAGACTTTCAAAATTTGTGAGAATTTCAGAAAATCATCTTCCAACCAAGAAAATGTACTCAAGATTTGATGTTAAAATTCACAAACTGAATTTTTTTACAAAGACATTTACTCAAATATTTAGCACAAAATCTCCTTACAACTAAGAAAATGATGTACTCAAGACTTATACTCGAATATTCGCATAAAATCTTCATCCAACATGAAAATGATGTACTCAAGATCTATAACTCGAATATTCGCACAAAATCAAAATTTATTAAAAAATCAAAAAACATGCTTTAGTACATCATTTTCTTATTTGGAAAGATGGCTTTGGGAAATTTTCAGAATTTCGGAAGTTTTTTTACTTTTTATTTTTTGATAAATTTCGATTTGTCCAAATATTAAAGTATATATTTTTGAGTATATCATTTTCTTAGATGGAAGAAGTTATTAAGATATATTCAAAAATTACGTATGTTTTTTTATTTTTTGATAAATTTCTATTTTGTGTGAATATTCAAGTATATGTCTTGAGTACATCATTTTCTTGGTTGGAAGAAACTTTTGAGCAATTTTAACAATTAAGCAAAATTTTTGATTTTTTAATAAATTTCGATTTCGTGCGAATATTCGAGTATAGATCTTGAGTACATCATTTTCTTTGTTTGATGAAGATTTTATGCGAATATTCGAGTATAAGTCTTGAGTACATAATATTCTTAATTGTAAGGAGATTTTTTGCTAAAATTTGAGTAAATGTCTTTGTAAAAAAATTCAGTTTGTGGAATTTTAACATCAAATCTTGATTTCATTTTCTTGGTTGGAAGATGATTTTCAGAAATTTTAAACAAATTACGAAAGTCTATGTGTTTTTAATACATCATTTTCTTTGTTGGAAAAAGTGTTTGAGCAATTTTCATAGTCACGGGCGTTTTTTTATTTTTTCATAAATTTCTTTTTTGTGTGAATATTCGAGTATATGTCTTTGTAAACCAATTCAATTTTTGGAATTTTAACATCTAGTCTTGAGTACATCATTTTCTTATTTGGAGGAATATTTTGAGAAATTTTCAGAATTTTGTAGGTTTTTTTTATTTTTTGATAAATTTTGAATTGTCCAAATATTCCAGTATTTATTTTGAGTACATCACTTTCTTAGTTGGAAGAAATTATTAAGATAATTTCACAAATTACATATGTTTTTTGATTTTTTGATAAATTTCTATTTTGTGCGAATAATCAAGTATAGTACATCATTTTATTTGTTGGATGAAGATTTTATGCGAATATTCGAGTATATGTCTTCGCAAACAAATTCTATTTGTGGAATTTTATCATCAAATCTTGAGTACATTTTCTTGTTTGGAAGATGATTTTGAGAAATTTTCACAAATTACGTAAGTTTTTTTTGATTTTTTTAGAAATTTTGATTTCATGCGAATATTCGAGTATGCATTTTGAATACATCATTTTCTTTGTTAGAAAAAGTGTTTGAGTAATTTTCACAGTTACAGACGTTTATTTTTTCATTAGTTTCATTTTCATGTGAATATTTAAGTATATGTCTTCGTAAACCAATTCAAATATCAGAATTTTAACATCTAGTCTTTTTAGTACTTTCAGAATTTCGGAAGTTTTTTTACTTTTTATTGTTTAATAAATTTCGATTTCGTGCGAATATTCGAGTTTAGATCTTGAGTACATCATTTTCTTTGTTGGATGAAGATTTTATTCGAATATTCAAGTATATGCCTTGAGTACATCATTTTCTTAGTTGTAAGGAGATTTTGTGCTAATATTTGAGTAAATGTCTTTGTAAAAAAATTCAGTTTGTGGAATTTAAACATCAAATCTTGAGTACATTTTCTTTGTTGGAAGATGATTTTTCAGAAATTTTCACAAATTAGGAAAGTATTTTGATTGTTTTAGAAATATTTGATTATGTGTTTTGAATACATCATTTTCTTTGTTGGAAAAAGTGTTTGAGCAATTTTGATAGTAACGGGCGTTTTTCTTTTCATAAATTTCTTTTTTGTGTGAATATTCGAGTATATGTCTTTGTAAACAAATTTAATTTGTGGAATTTTAACATCTAGTCTTGAGTACATCATTTTCTTATTTGGAGGAAGGTTTTGAGAAATTTTAAGAATTTCGGAGGTTTTTTTTTTTTTTTGATAAATTTTGATTTGTCCAAATATTCAAGTATTTATTTTGAGTACATCACTTTCTTAGTTGGAAGAAATTATTAAGATAATTTCACAAATTACATATGTTTTTTGATTTTTTGATAAATTTCTATTTTGTGCGAATATTCGAGTATAGTACATCATTTTCTTTGTTGGATGAAGATTTTGTGCGAATATTCGAGTATATGTCTTCGTAAACAAATTCTATTTGTTGAACTTTTAATTTCAAATCTTGAGTACATTTTCTTGATTGGATGATGATTTTGAGAAATTTTCACAAATTACGTAAGTTTTTTGGGTTTCTTAGAAATTTTGATTTCATGCGAATATTCGAGTAGAAAAAGTGTTTGAGAAATTTTCACAATTACAGATGTTTTTTTATTTTTTTTCATTAGTTTCATTTTCGTGTGAATATTTAAGTATATGTCTTCGCAAAGCAATTCAAATATCAGAATTTTAACATCTAGTCTTTTTAGTACATCATTTTCTTATTTGGAAAGATGTTTTTGCGAAATTTTCAGAATTTCGGAAGTTTTTTTTACTTTTTATTTTTTGATAAATTTCGATTTGTCCAAATATTCAAGTATATTTTTGAGTATATCATTTTCTTAGATGGAAGAAGTTATTAAGATATATTCAAAAATTACGTATGTTTTTTAATTTTTGATAAATTTCTATTTTGTGGGAATATTCAAGTATATGTCTTGAGTACATCATTTTCTTGGTTGGAAGAAACTTTTGAGCAATTTTAACAATTAAGCAAATTTTTGATTTTTTAATAAATTTCGATTTCGTGCGAATATTCGACTATAGATCTTGAGTACATCATTTTCTTGGTTGGATGAAGATTTTATACGAATATTCGAGTATAAGTCTTGAGTACATCTTTTTCTTAGTTGTAAGGAGATTTTGTGCTAATCTTTGAGTAAATGTCTTTGTAAAAAAATTCAGTTTGTGGAATTTTAACATCAAATCTTGAGTACATTTTTTGGTTGGAAGATGATTTTCAGAAATTTTCACAAATTACGAAAGATCTTTGATTTTTTTAGAAATTTTGATTTCATGCGAATATTCGAGTATGTGTTTTGAATACATCATTTTCTTTGTTGGAAAAAGTGTTTGAGCAATTTTCATAGTCACGGGTGTTTTCTTATTTTTTTCATAAATTTCTTTTTTGTGTGAATATTCGAGTATATGTCTTTGTAAACCAATTCAATTTGTGGAATTTTAATATCTAGTCTTGAGTACATCATTTTCTTATTTGGAGGAAGGTTTTGTTTGAGAAATTTTCAGAATTTCGTAGGTTTTTTTTTTATTTTTTGATAAATTGATTTGTCCAAATATTCAAGTATTTATTTTGAGTACATCACTTTCTTAGTTGGAAGAAATTATTAAGATAATTTCACAAATTACATATGTTTTTTGATTTTTTGATAAATTTCTATTTTCTGCGAATATTCGAGTATAGTACATCATTTTATTTGTTGGATGAAGATTTTGTGCGAATATTCGAGTATATGTCTTCGTAAACAAATTCTATTTGTGGAATTTTTAACATCAAATCCTGAGTACATTTTCTTGGTTGGATGATGATTTTGAGAAATTTTCACAAATTACGCAAGTTTTTTGATTTTTTTAGAAATTTTGATTTCATGCGAATATTCAAATATGTGTTTTGAATACATCATTTTCTTTGTTACAAAAAGTGTTTGAGCAATTTTAAAAGTTACAGACGTTTTTTCAATTTTTTTCATTAGTTTCATTTTCTTGTGAATATTTAAGTATATGTCTTCGTATAGCAATTCAAATATCAGAATTTTTACATCTAGTCTTTTTAGTACATCATTTTCTTATTTGGAAAGAAGGTTTTGCGAAATTTTCAGAATTTCGAAAGTTTTTTAATTTATTTTATGATAAATTTCGATTTGTCCAAATTTTCAAGTATATATTTTTGAGTAAATCATTTTCTTATATGGAAGAAGTTATTAAGATATATTCAAAAATTACGTATGTTTTTTTTATTTTTTGATAAATTTCTATTTTGTGTTAATATTAAAGTATATGTCTTGAGTACATCATTTTCTTGGTTGGAAGAAACTTTTGAGCAATTTTAACAATTAAGCAAATTTTTTGATTTTTTAATAAATTTCGATTTCGTGCGAATATTCGAGTATAGATCTTGAGTACATCATTTTCTTAGTTGGATGAAGATTTTATGCGAATATTCGTGTATAAGTCTTGAGTACATCATTTTCTTAGTTGTAAGGAGATTTTGTGTTAATATTTGAGTAAATGTCTTTGTAAAAAAATTCAGTTTGTGGAATTTTAACATCAAATCTTGAGTACATTTTTTGGTTGGAAGATGATTTTCAGAAATTTTCACAAATTAAGAAATCCTTTGATTTTTTAGAAATTTTGATTTCATGCGAATATTCGAGTATGTGTTTTGAATACATCATTTTCTTTGTTGGAAAAAGTGTTTGAGCAATTTTCATAGTCACGGGCGTTTTTAATTTTTTTCATAAATTTCTTTTTTGTGTGAATATTCGAGTATATGTCTTTGTAAACCAATTCAATTTGTGGAATTTTAACATCTAGTCTTGACATCATTTTCTTATTTGGAGGAAGGTTTTGAGAAATTTTCAGAATTTCGTAGGTTTTTTTTTTATTTTTTGATAAATTTTGATTTGTCCAAATATTCAAGTATTTATTTTGAGTACATCACTTTCTTAGTTGGAAGAAATTATTAAGATAATTTCACAAATTATATATGTTTTTTGATGTTTTGATAAATTTCTATTTTGAGCGAATATTCGAGTATAGTACATCATTTTCTTTGTTGGATGAAGATTTTGTGCGAATATTCGAGTATATGTCTTCGTAAACAAATTCTATTTGTCGAATTTTTAACATCAAATATTGAGTACATTTTCTTGGTTGGATGATGATTTTGAGAAATTTTCACAAATTACGTAAGTTTTTTGAGTTTCTTAGAAATTTTGATTTCATACGAATATTCGAGTATGTGTTTTGAATACATCATTTTCTTTGTTAGAAAAAGTGTTTGAGCAATTTTCACAGTTACAGACGTTTTTTTTTCATTAGTTTCATTTTCGTGTGAATATTTAAGTGTATGTCTTCGTAAAGCAATTCAAATATCAGAATTTTAACATCTAGTCTTTTTAAGTACATCATTTTCTTATTTGGAAAGAAGGTTTTGCGAAATTTTCAGAATTTCGGAAGTTTTTTTACTTTTAATTTTTGATAAATTTCGATTTGTCCAAATATTCAAGTAGTATATCATTTTCTTAGATGGAAGAAGTTATTAAGATATATTCAAAAATGACGTATGTTTTTTTTTTTTTGATAAATTTCTATTTTTTGATAAATTTTGATTTGTCCAAATATTCAAGTATATATTTTCGAGTATATCATTTTATTAGATGGAAGAAGTTATTAAGATATATTTAAAAATTTTTATTTTTTGATAAATTTCTATTTTGTGTGAATATTCAAGTATATATGTCTTGAGTACATCATTTTCTTGGTTGGAAGAAACTTTTGAGCAATTAAGCACGTTTTTTGATTTTTTATTAAATTTTATTTCGTGCGAATATTCGAGTATAGATCTTGCGTACATCATTTTCTTTGTTGGATGAAGATTTTATGCGAATATTCGAGTATAAGTCTTGAGTACATCATTTTCTTAGTTGTAAGGAGATTTTGTGCTAATATTTGAGTAAATGTCTTTTTTTTAAAATTCAGTTTGTGGAATTTTAACATCAATCTTGAGTACATTTTCTTGGTTGGATGATGATTTTCAGAAATTTTCACAAATTACTTAAGCTTTTTTACTTTTTTAGAAATTTTGATTTCATGCGAATATTTGAGTATGTGTTTTTAATACATCATTTTCTTTGTTAGAAAAAGTGTTTGAGCAATTTTCACAGTAAAGACGTTTTTTCAATTTTTTCATTAGTTTCATTTTCTTGTGAATATTTAAGTATATGTATTCGTATAGCAATTCAAATATCAGAATTTTTACATCTAGTCTTTTTAGCACATCATTTTCTTATTTGGAAAGAAGGTTTTGCGAAATTTTCAGAATTTCGGAAGTTTTTTTACTTTTTTATTTTTTGATAAATTTTGATTTGTCCAAATATTCAAATATATATTTTTGAGTATATCATTTTCTTAGATGGAAGAAGTTATTAAGATATATTCAAAAATTACGTAAGTTTTTTTTATTTTTTGATAAATTTCTATTTTGTAGAATATTCAATATATGTCTTGAGTACATCACTTTCTTGGTTGGAAGAAACTTTTGAGCAATTAAGCACGTTTTTTGATTTTTTAATAAATTTTGATTTCGTGCGAATATTCGAGTATAGATCTTGAGTACATCATTTTCTTTGTTGGATGATGATTTTATGCGAATATTCGAGTATAAGTCTTGAGTACATCATTTTCTTAGTTGTAAGGAGATTTTGTGCTACTATTTGAGTAAATGTCTTTGTAAAAAAAATCAGTTTGTGGAATTTTAACATCAAATCTTGAGTACATTTTCTTGGTTGGAAGATGATTTTCAGAAATTTCACAAATTACGAAAGTCCTTTGATTTTTTTAGAAATTTTGATTTGATGGGAATATTCGAGTATGTGTTTTGAATACATCATTTTCTTTGTTAGAAAAAGTGTTTGAGCAATTTTCACAGTTACAAACGTTTTTTTATTTTTTTCATTATTTTCATTTTCGTGTGAATATTTAAGTATATGTCTTCGTAAATCAAATATCAGAATTTTTACATCTAGTCTTTTTAGTACGTCATTTTCTTATTTGGAAAGAAGGTTTTGCGAAATTTTCAGAATTTCGAAAGTTTTTTTACTTTTTATTTTTTGATAAATTTTGATTTGTCCAAATATTCAAGTATATATTTTTGAGTATAATATTTTCTTAGATGGAAGAAGTTATTAAGATATATTCAAAAATTACGTATGTTTTTTTTATTTTTTGATAAATTTCTATTTTATTGAATATTCAAGTATATGTCTTGAGTACATCATTTTCTTGGTTAGAAGAAACTTTTGAGCAATTAAGCACGTTTTTTGATTTTTTAATAAATTTTGATTTCGTGCGAATATTTGAGTATAGATCTTGAGTACATCATTTTCTTTGTTGGATGAAGATTTTATGCAAATATTCGAGTATAAGTCTTGAGTACATCATTTTCTTAGTTGTAAGGAGATTTTGTGCTAATATTTGAGTAAATGTCTTTGTAAAAAAATTCAGTTTGTGGAATTTTAACATCAAATCTTGAGTACATTTCTTGGTTGGAGCCGGATAATTCTCTTGTTTGAATCATGGAACATAAATTTTTGTAGTCATTTTTCTTGGTCATAGCTGCCAATCAAATGGGTCTTGAGCAAATTGATCTTTGAATGGGTCAAAATTGGATGTTGATTCATCTGAGTCAGCTTTTGATGAGGACGACTTCACTTGTTTAAGATAATTAACATAATTAGCTGCTAATTCTGGACAATCTTCCATCATATGAAGTAGTTTGATTTGTTGTTCTGATTACTCGTTTGCAGGTTGTTTTCCTAATTTTGTTTTTCGTGAATTTTGAAGCATAAATTCATTTTTAGCTTGAACTCTTGCATTCAAGGGATGAGTTGGTTTAGTAGATACTTCAGGTTGATTAATTGGTGACCATTTAATTTTTTCACCTGTTTGAAGAAATCTAAGAACCACTTCTTTGATTGCAGTAATGTGTTGAATAATTTTGCCACCATTTAATTTTGAATTCTCTTACAATAGAAATAGGGTAAGGTTTTGAATAAAATTGTTGAAATTGGAAATTCCAACAAAAAATCCATGGTACTTTGAATTCAGCGAAATAAAGAATTTGTTTTTCAAAGTCTGTACCTGGAGCTTTTGAAACAAAACTTTGAAGGGCAAGTTTTACACCTGGGGGTAGAATTTCGGTTGAAGGACCAAATTTGAACCACCGGTCGCAAAACCAAATGGGGAATTCTTTAAAGAAGTTTGAATGAAAAGTAAAAAACCAAGAATGATCAAATGGTCGTTTGAAAAACGTATTAAACCATGCCATTTTGTAATCAGGATAATTATAACCCTTAGGATTAAAATCTTTTGAAAAATTCTTTTGGGAGAATGGAAAAGTCCATTCTTCTTGTTTAAAAATCTTTTTAATAATACATTTTGAAAAAGCAATTCTAGAAGGATTTTTATTATCAGGAGTGTGAACTAATTCTATTGATTTTGAATCAACAAGAATAAATTCATAAAATTGTTGAGTCTTTCTGGAATCTTCTGGGTACCAAAAGAATTGAGTATAGGGTATTAAAGTCAGGGACAGTTGAAAATCTAGTTAGGGTAAGATGTTCAACATAAGGTTTTGTGAAATAGGGAGATGATTGGGATGATTGAGTAGGAAAAGGCTTTTCAGGTGTGGTAGGTGCAAGGGGTGTTTGTACAACTTGAGTATAGGTAAGAGGTGGAAAATCTGCAAGAACTGTAAATCTATTTTGAGTGGGTTTTTGAGCTGCATAATCATCGGATGTTTGAACTTTGGACTGGTTCATCTGTAATAACATTTTTTCCTTGTAAAAATTCTCTAGTAAGAAAATCTGGAAGTGAATTGGATGATCCTTTAATATATTCAATCTCAAAATCAAAAATTTGTTTTGAAACAATGTTTTTTACATCTTTTTGTAAAATTTCTTTTGCAGATTTGCAATCTATTCTTAAAAAAATATGATTTATTGTATAAATCGTCTTGAAATTTAGAAATGCATAAAACTATGGATAAAATTTCTTTTTTGACAGTAGAATAATTCTTTTGAGATCCTAACCAAATGCCTGAATGAAATCGAATGATATGTTCAGTTGTAGGAGATGCAGATGAATGTAATTTTTGTTTGAGGATACCCCCATACCCTGAATCAGATGCATCTGTTTCAACTATTAGGTAGGCATCGGGATGAGGAAGTCCTAGACAAGGTAAGGATGTAACTTGGGTTTTAATTAATTGAACTAGACGTGAATGTTCAGATGTCCATTCACAAGGTTTCTTTTGAAGTCTTTGATAAAGAGGTTTACAAATGATACGAAGTTTGGGAAAGAAATCTGAGACATAATCGAGACATCCTAGGAATCGTTGTAGTTGAGTTTTATCTTTAATTTCATCTGGGAATTTTGAAGCAGTCTCTATGGCTCTTGAAATAGGTTTGATAGTGCCTTGGAAAATATCGTGCCCTAAAAAACGAATTTTAGTTTGAAATAATTTTAATTTAGATTCAGAAACGGCTAATCCATTTTTCATAGTAACTTGAATAAATATATTTAAGTGCTTAAAATGTTGATCTATTGATTCTGAAAAAATTAAAACATCATCAATATAAACAATGATAAAATCAAAGGAATTGAAAATATTATTCATTATATTTTGAAATTCAGAAGGAGCATTTTTGAGACCAAAAGGCATTACATTCCATTCGTAATGTCCAAAAGGTACGGTAAATGCCGTTTTATATTTATCTTTTTCATTGATTTGAATTTGCCAAAATCCAGATTTCATATCAAATTTTGAAAAGATAGTTGCTTTATATAATCTGTTTATTAAATCTCTTTTATTTGGAATTGGATATCGAATCCATTGTAGTACCTTGTTTAATGGTTTATAATTAATTACTAATCTAGGAACACCACGTTCATTTTCAGCATTATTATTGACATAGAAGGCTGCACAACTCCAAGGAGATTTACTGGGCCTTATTAAATTTTTAGTAAGTAAATTTTGAATTTCTTGTTTACAGGTTTCAAGTAATTCTTTATTCATTTGAATAGGTCTTGCTTTTGTAGGGATGTCTTTTTCATTGAAATCTTTTTCATAGGGTAATTCTATGATATGATGTTTCCTATCCCAAAAAGCATTAGGAAATTCAGAACATATTTTTATTTTAATGTTAGTTTCTATAGATTTTATTTTTTGTTGAATAGTAGGAAGTTGGATTTGCTCTTCAATTTTTAAATATGATATTTCTTCTTTTAATAGATTTATTTGTGATTTATTTGTTTTGATTAAATTAAGTTGTTTAAAAATTGATGATTCTTGAAGTAAAGATATTTCTTTTACTTTTGTAGGAGTAGAAAAATGAAAACTTATTTTATTTCCCATAATATTAGTAGTAATTCCTTTATGATTTACATGAAAAGGGTAAATTGAGGTTAAAAAAGGAGTTCCTAATATTATTTCTTGATTTATGTTTTTAACAAAAATGAATGGGGTTTTAAAACAATATCCTTGATTGCAGATAGATATAAGCTTTTGATAATTTATATTTGATATTTAAGGGTGTTGAATTAGCTGCAATAAGTTTTTCTTTTGTTTTTTCATAATATTTGGTAGGAATAAGTCCTACATTGATACAATTTTGATCAGCACCACTATCTATTAGACAAGTAGTGTTAATTTTAAAATCATTAATTATTAAAGTAATCATCGAATACCATTTTTGGAATGATATTTTTTCTATTGTCTGAACATATTGTTCTTGATCAGGTATATTTTGAGAGACATGAATTTGTCCGATTTGTTTTTTTAATTGATTAATTTCTCTTTGGAGATCGTTAGAATTTATTTTCTTAATAGTAGAGGAAGGGCTTTTATCAAATAATTTTGAAATACTAAAAGGTTCATTTATTTGACTAACTGGTTTTTCTTCAGTAAGAAGTAAAGTTTTAAATTTTTGTAAATATTCTTTACGATCTTCAGGATTATTGATTTTATTAATTAATTCGAATAGAAATTCTTGTTGATCTTTATCTTTTGTAATGACATTAATAGATAAAGAACAGAAATTAGTATTTTGATCTTCGGTATCGCTGTCACTAGAGCTATCTAAAATTTGATTTATATATTCGAAATCAGTATTAATACTAGACTTTGATTCAGAAGTTTGAGAATTTGGCTTTTCTTCATTTATTAATAAAGTTGATATTTTATCTCTAAGTTCTGGATCATCTTGAAATAGTTCATTAATTTTTGTCTTAACAGGACAGGTGTCAGCTTTGTGACCAAAACGGTGACATTTCCAACATTGAATCTTTGGTAGTATTGGTGTTACTAAATTTTTTGTATGGTTTTTTGTAAGATTTTATCTTTTTCTTGAATGTTTTGTCTGGATTGGGTTCCTTAGAGTTTCTTTTAGGTTTTCGAAAATATTTTCGATATCTTTTGTCTGAAGTGAGTTTTCTGACTTTATTTTTATAATATGTTGAGGGAGCAAGAATTTTTTGCATACCGAATGCTTCACAAAAGTTACCTAATTCTTTTCTAGAGTTATGTTTATCTTTACCATATTTTGATTGGATTTTTAATTCAGAACATAACGTTAAAGCTTCTCTTTTGATAAAAGAAAATAATTGGCCAAAAGTTATCGAATCAAAATTGATAGGATCACTATCAGTTTCAGTTTTGAGTTTTTGTGTTATTCGTTCTCCGAATAGTTTTGGAAGACCTGCAATGAATCTTTCTTTCCAGAAAGCTTGATTACAGTCTGTTCTTTTAAGAACATAAGTAATAAAGACGTCTTTGTACCATCTGTAATCAGATAGAGTAGGACATCTTAAGTTTGAAAGAACAATATGAGATGAGCTTAATTCTAATTTGGGATTTCCTATAAAATACATACCTATAGTAATTAGTAAATAGTCACAGGCATCAGCCTTTTGTTGAATTACACCAGCTTCAGTTTCAAATTCTGACTTATGATGTATAATAGCTTGTTATCCCACCAATTTTTTAATTGTCCAGTAAATCCTGTTACAAGTAGGCCAACAGCATTTTCTTCTGTAGTATTTTGAATTCGGTAGGCAGTTTTGCCATACCCATTTCTTGTAATGTATTGAGTATTTCAGATTCGGATGTACCATCTCTATTCCATTGATGTATAGATTGTCCATCATATTTCAAAGTTTGAAATTGAGTTCTTTCTTCATATTGAATATCAGGGGGTGTGTAGGTTTGTTATAAAAATTTCTAGTTGGTCCGAATGAACGTAATTTATTTATTTCTCCTTTAAAATTTTCATTAATTTCATTTATGATAATACCAGAATCACTATCGGAACTTTCATTTAGGTTTTTTTTTTTTTTTGATAAATTTTGATTTGTCCAAATATTCAAGTATTTATTTTGAGTACATCACTTTCTTAGTTGGACGAAATTATTAAGATAATTTCACAAATTACATATGTTTTTTGATTTTTTGATAAATTTCTATTTTGTGTGAATATTCGAGTATAGTACATCATTTTCTTTGTTGGATGAAGATTTTGTGCGAATATTCGAGTATATGTCTTCGTGAACAAATTCTATTTATGGAATTTTAACATCAATCTTGAGTACATTTTCTTGGTTGGATGATTATTTTGAGAAATTTTCACAAATTACGTAAAATTTTTGATTTTTTTAGAAATTTTGATTTCATGCGAATATTTGAGTATGTGTTTTGAATACATCATTTTCTTTGTTAGAAAAAGTGTTTGAGCAATTCACAGTTACAGACGTTTTTTCAATTTTTTCATTAGTTTCATTTCTTGTGAATATTTAAGTATATGTATTCGTATAGCAATTCAAATATCAGAATTTTTACATCTAGTCTTTTTAGTACATCATTTTCTTATTTGGAAAGAAGGTTTTGCGAAATTTTCAGAATTTCGAAAGTTATTTATTTTTTGATAAATTTTGATTTGTCCAAATATTCAAGTATATATTTTTGAGTATATCATTTTCTTAGATGGAAGAAGTTATTAAGATATATTTAAAAATTACCTATGTTTTTTTATTTTTTGATAAATTTCTATTTTGTGTGAATATTCAAGTATATGTCTTGAGTACATCATTTTCTTGGTTGGAAGAAACTTTTGAGCAATTAAGCACGTTTTTTGATTTTTTAATAAATTTTGATTTCGTGCGAATATTCGAGTATAGATCTTGAGTACATCATTTTCTTTGTTGGATGAAGATTTTATGCGAATATTCGAGTATAAGTCTTAAGTACATCATTTTCTTAGTTGTAAGGAGATTTTGTGCTAATATTTGATAAAATGTCTTTGTAAAAAAAATTCAGTTTGTGGAATTTTAACATCAATTCTTGAGTACATTTTCTTGGTTGGAAGATGATTTCAGAAATTTTGACAAATTACGAAAGTCTTTTGATTGTTTTAGAAATTTTGATTTCATGCGAATATTTGATTATGTGTGTTGAATAAATCATTTTCTTTGTTGGGAAAATTGTTTGAGCAATTTTGATAGTCACGGGGTTTTTTTTCTTCATAAATTTCTTTTTTGTGTGAATATTCGAGTATATGTCCCTGTAAACCAATTCAATTTGTGGAATTTTAACATCTAGTCTTGAGTACATAATTTTCTTATTTGCAGGAAGGTTTTGAGAAATTTTCAGAATTTCGTAGGTTTTTTTTTATTTTTTGATAAATTTTGATTTGTCCAAATATTCAAGTATTTATTTTGAGTACATCACTTTCTTAGTTGGACGAAATTATTAAGATAATTTCACAAATTACATATGTTTTTTTGATTTTTGATAAATTTCTATTTTGTGCGAATATTCGAGTATAGTACATCATTTTCTTTGTTGGATGAAGATTTTGTGCGAATATTCGAGTATATGTCTTCGTCAACAAATTCTATTTGTGGAATTTTAACATCAATCTTGAGTACATTTTCTTGGTTGGATGATGATTTTAAGAAATTTTCACAAATTACGTAATTTTTTTGATTTTTTTAGAAATTTTGATTTCATGCGAATATTTGAGTATGTGTTTTGAATACATCATTTTCTTTGTTAGAAAAAGTGTTTGAGCAATTTTCACAGTTACAAACGTTTTTTATTTTTTTCATTAGTTTCATTTTCGTGTGAATATTTAAGTATATGTCTTCGTAAATCAATTCAAATATCAGAACTTTTACATCTAGTCTTTTTAGTACATCATTTTCTTATTTGGAAAGAAGGTTTTGCGAAATTTTCAGAATTTCGCAAGTTTTTTTACTTTTTATTTTTTGATAAATTTTGATTTGTCCAAATATTCAAGTATATATTTTTGAGTATAATATTTTCTTATATGGAAGAAGTTATTAAGATATAATTAAAAACTACGTATGTTTTTTTTATTTTTTGATAAATTTCTATTTTATTGAATATTCAAGTATATGTCTTGAGTACATCATTTTCTTAGTTGGAAGAAACTTTTGAGCAATTAAGCACGTTTTTTGATTTTTTAATAAATTTTGATTTCGTGAGAATATTCGAGTATAGATCTTGAGTACATCATTTTCTTTGTTGGATGAAGATTTTATGCAAATATTCGAGTATAAGTCTTGAGTACATCATTTTCTTAGTTGTAAGGAGATTTTGTGCTAATATTTGAGTAAATGTCTTTGTAAAAAAATTCAGTTTGTGGAATTTTAACATCAAATCTTGAGTACATTTCTTGGTTGGAAGTTGATTTCAGAAATTTTCACAATTACGAAAGTCTTTTGATTGTTTTAGAAATTTTGATTTCATGCGAATATTTGATTATGTGTTTTGAATACATCATTTTCTTTGTTGGGAAAAGTGTTTGAGCAATTTTGATAGTCACGAGGTTTTTTTTTCTTCATAAATTTCTTTTTTTTGAGAATATTCGAGTATATGTCCCTGTAAACCAATTCAATTTGTGGAATTTTAATCTAGTCTTGAGTACATAATTTTCTTATTTGGAGGAAGGTTTTGAGAAATTTTCAGAATTTCGTAGGTTTTTTTTTATTTTTTGATAAATTTTGATTTGTCCAAATATTCAAGTATTTATTTTGAGTCCATCACTTTCTTAGTTGGACGAAATTATTAAGATAATTTCACAAATTACATATGATTTTTGATTTTTTGATAAATTTATATTTTGTGCGAATATTCGAGTATTAGTACATTATTTTCTTTGTTGGATGAAGATTTTGTGCCAATATTCGAGTATATGTCTTGGTAAACAAATTCTATTTGTGGAATTTTAACATCAAATCTTGAGTACGTTTTCTTGGTTGGATAATGATTTTGAGAAATTTTCACAAATTACGTAAGTTTTTTGTTTTTTTTAGAAATTTTGATTTCATGCGAATATTTGAGTATGTGTTTTGAATACATCATTTTCTTTTAGAAAAAAATGTTTGAGCAATTTTCACAGTTACAGACGTTTTTTTCAATTTTTTCATTAATTTCATTTTCTTGTGAATATTTAAGTATATGTATTCGTATAGCAATTCAAATATCAGAATTTTTACATCTAGTCTTTTTAGTACATCCTTTTCTTATTTGGAAAGAAGGTTTTGCGAAATTTTCAGAATTTCGAAAGTTTTTTAATTTATTTTTTGATAAATGTTGATTTGTCCAAATGATAAGACCTTTGTGACGTCATTAACAACGATATGGAATGGATCGTGCTAAGGACCACAAAAATCTCGATTTACACGTTGTAACCATGATATGACCCTTGTGACGCCATTAACAACGATATAGAATGAATCGTGCTAAGGACCACAAAAATCACGATTTACACGTTGTAACCCAAGAAAGTTTTAAAATCAAATTGAAAATTACAAGGCTCGAATGATATAAATTTTGTTACCTTAAACCTCGACCCGTTGCTTAACGAAGCAAGAACCTCGGTATGATGATAAGCACCTCGACCCAATATCTATAAAGAGATATGAACCTCGATATCTGATAATAAGCACCTCGACCCAATATCTATAAAGAGCTATGAACCTCGGTATCTGATTGTGAACGCCACAAGGAATGAAAACCTTGATAAGTTCAGAAATTTGATCTTTGAAGATCAAATTTTCGAGTGAAAATTTCAAGAGGTATGAAAACTTGATTTTTCGAATCAAAAATGATTAATTACTCTCAAAAGACTACTATGGGTGCTTATATATAACCTTAGCACCTTTAATTTGACCTAATGGGCTCAAAACAAGCTAGCATGCCACTTTTATGAAGCCCATAAACTTACAACTCGAAAATGCATGAAATAAAATAAGTACTAAGCCCACTAAGGCATAAAATACTATTACAATTTGGAACAAATTATAAGAGAAAAGTGCCCGAGTACAAAAACTTGAAATAATTCAATTGATTCACTCTTCTTCTTGAACTTGGAGTAGATTCAGCATTGTAGGATCATTTGTCATAAATTGTCTTGACTTAGAGTGTTCCTTTGTTATGGTGTGCAGTACGAAGCTTAGCAATGAGTTGGCCAACTTTTTAGCTCGTGCTCTTGTAATTGGTCCACTTGGAATTAGAGGAATCGTATATACCTCTCCTTGATTAACTCCTTCTTCATCATACACTCGTAGATCTTCATCACCCCCCCCCCCCCCATTCATCAAAAGGATTTGTCCTCAAATCAGCACCTGCATCAAATGGAGAAAGATCAGCAACATTAAAAGTAGTGCTTACATGGTACTCACCTGAAAGATCTAGTTTGTATGCGTTGTCATTGATCTTAGCAAGGATCTGAAAAGGACCATCCCCTCGTGGTAGTAACTTAGATCTCCTCTTCATTGGAAAACGTTCCTTTCTCAAGTGTAACCACACCCAATCGCCTGGTTCAAATACCACCTTCTTACGTCCTTTGTTTGCATGATTCATATATTGCTGAGTTTTCTCGATATGATGACGAACTTGTTCATGTAATTTCTTAACAAACTCGGCTTTCCTTTTTCCATCAAGTTTCTTTAGGTTCGCATACAATTTTTCTTTCCTCAAAACTTCTAATACCTGAGTGACATGCGTTTCATGAATTTCCAAACTAGTGCTGTAAATAAGAATGTCATCAAAATACACCACAACAAATCTACCAATGAATGCACGTAAAACATGATTCATAAGGCGCATAAATGTACTAGGTGCGTTAGTTAACCCGAAAGGCATCACTAACCAATCATACAGACCAAGTTTAGTTTTAAAAGCCGTTTTCCACTCATCTCCCTCACGCATGCGTATCTGATGGTAACCACTTTTCAAATCAATCTTAGAAAACACACATGCACCATGCAATTCATCAAGCATATCATCTAAACGAGGAATAGGGTGGCGATACTTTACAGTGATTTTTTTGATCGCCCTACAATCAATACACATCCTCCACGTCCCATCTTTTTTTGGTACAAGAAGTACGGGTACAGCACAAGGACTCAGACTTTCTCGAATGTACCCTTTTTCCATGAGTTCCTGAATTTGCCGCTGCAATTCCTTTGTCTCCTTAGAGTTGCTCCTATAAGTCGGTCGGTTAGGAATTGAAGCTCCTGGAAGGAAGTCAATTTGGTGCTCAATTTCCCTAATTGGTGGCAATCCAGTAGGTATCTCCTCTTGAAATATATCATCATATACCTGCAAAATAGCACGAAAAGAACTAGACAAAGTATTGTTAGATTCGTCAACAGCTAAATAAGCCTCTTTGTACATAACAAACAAAGGTCTCATTGCTAGAAAAGCCTCGCGAATCTCACATTCTTTTGCAAACAGATTCACTCCTTTTTTTTTTCTTTTCGCTCAACTCTCCCTCTTTTTTTCTCACTGAGCTCATCTTCTTTTTTTTCACTCTTTTTCACACACTCCTCTTTTTTTCACTCACATTTTTTTTTATCTTTCTTTATTTTTTGATAAATTTTGATTTGTCCAAATATTCAAGTATTTATTTAGAGTACATCACTTTCTTAGTTGGAAGAAATTATTAAGATAATTTCACAAATTACATATGTTTTATGATTCTTTGATAAATTTCTATTTTATGCGAATATTCGATTAAAGTACATCATTTTCTTTGTTGGATGAAGATTTTGTGCGAATATTCGAGTATATGTCTTCGTAAACAAATTCTATTTGTGGAATTTTAACATCAAATCTTGAGTACATTTTCTAGGTTGGATGATGGTTTTGAGAAATTTTCACAAATTACGTAAGTTTTTTGATTTTTTAGAAATTTTGATTTCATGCGAATATTCGAGTATGTGCTTTGAATACATCATTTTCTTTGTTAGAAAAAGTGTTTGGGCAATTTTCACAGTTACAGACATTTTTTTTTGTTTTTTCATTAGTTTCATTTTCGTGTGAATATTTAAGTATATGTCTTCGTAAAGCAATTCAAATATCAGAATTTTAACATCTAGTTTTTTTAATAATTTTCTTATTTGGAAAGAAGGTTTTGTGAAATTTTCAGAATTTCGAAAGTTTTTTTTATTTTTTATTAAATTTCGATTTGTCCAAATATTCAAGTATATTTTTTTGAGTATATCATTTTCTTAAATAGAAGAAGTTATTAAGATATATTCAAAAATTATGTATGTTTTTTTATTTTTTGATAAATTTCTATTTTGTGTGAATATTCAAGTATATGTCATGAGTACATCATTTTCTTGGTTGGAAAAAAACTTTTGAGAAATTTTAACAATTAAGCACGTTTTTTGATTTTTTTAACAAATTTTGATTTCGTGCGAATATTCGAGTATAGATCTTGAGTACATCATTTTCTTTGTTGGATGAAGATTTTATGCCAATATTCGAGTATAAGTCTTGAGTACATCATTTTCTTAGTTGTAAGGAGATTTTGTGCTAATATTTGAGTAAATGTCTTTGTAAAAAAATTTAGTTTGTGGAATTTTAACATCAAATCTTGATTACATTTTCTTGGTTGGGAAATGATTTTCAGAAATTTTCACTAATTACGAAAGTCTTTTGATTTTTTTAGAAAATTTGATTTCATGCGAATATTTGATTATGTGTTTTAAATACATCATTTTCTTGGTTGGAAAAAGTGTGTGAGCAATTTTCATAGTCACGGGCGTTTTTTTTATTTTTTTCATAAATTTCTTTTTTTGAGTGAATTTTCGAGTATGTCTTTTCTTTGTAAACCAATTCAATTTGTGGAATTTTAACATCTGGTCTTGAGTACATCATTTTCTTATTTGGAGGAAGGTTTTGAGAATTTTTCAGAATTTCGTAGGTTTTTTTATTTTTTGATAAATTTTGATTTGTCCAAATATTCAAGTATTATTTTGAGTACATCATTTTCTTAGTTGGAAGAAATTATTAAGATAATTTCACAAATTACATATATTTTTTAATTTTTTGATAAATTTCTATTTTGTGCGAATATTCGAGTATTAGTACATTATTTTCTTTGTTGGATGAAGATTTTGTGCGAATATTCGAGTATATGTCTTGGTAAACAAATTCTATTTGTGGAATTTTAACATCAAATCTTGAGTACATTTTCTTGGTTGGATGATGATTTTGAGAAATTTTCACAAATTACGTAAGTTTTTTTTATTTTTTTAGAAATTTTGATTTCATGCGAATATTTGATTATGTGTTTTGAATACATCATTTTCTTTGTTAGAAAAAGTGTTTGAGCAATTTTCACAGTTACAAACGTTTTTTTCAATTTTTTCATTAGTTTCATTTTCTTGTGAATATTTAAGTATATGTATCGTATAGGAATTCAAATATCAGAATTTTTACATCTAGTCTTTTTAGTACATCATTTTCTTATTTGGAAAGAAGGTTTTGCGAAATTTTTAGAATTTTGGAAGTTTTTTAAATTTTTTTTTTGATAAATTTCGATTTGTCCAAATATTCAAGTATATATTTTTGAGTAGATCATTTTCTTAGATGGAAGAAGTTATTAAGATATATTCAAATATTACGTATTTTTTTATTTTTTGATTAATTTCTATTTTGTGTGAATATTCAAGTATATGTCTTGAGTACGTCATTTTCTTGGTTGGAAGAAACTTTTGAGCAATTTTAACAATTAAGCACGTTTTTTGATTTTTTTAATAAAACAATGATTTTTTAATGGGATAGTGATTTCATCCCATTTCAAACGTTTTGGAACAAAAACAGATGGATTATCTGCTTCTACATGTAATAAGACAGTTTCGTCTTTTATTGTTGTTTGAAGATTAAATTTTGGATTTAATTGTGAATTCATTATTCTAAAATAAACTCTATATATGATAGCAAAGTTTTTACATAAATCTCGAAATTCATCTCCTTGAAGATGAACGTCTAAGACTAATGAGTCTAGAATTAGTGGATCTGAAAGATCTAGTGAGAAGTTAGGGGAACAGTTGAAGTATATTGGTCCATTACAAACATTTGTTTGAATCATGGCCAATAAAGAAGATTTGTATCTTTTTAATCTTTTATCTCGAAGAGCGAGATAAATTGGAGCATTAACTCACATATGAACTAATGGTTTAACAACAACTTGAATTAAACCAAAGTGAATATATTTATAATGTCTTTCTATATATTTTGTGATTGAATTTAAAGATATCAAAGGTATACTTTGAAATTCTTGTTGTATAGAAATAGTTTCTTCATGAGTTTTAATAGAAAAAGCAATTTTGAAATCAAAAGATCATATTTGATAAAGAGTTTCTATTTGTTCTTCTGGAATAGTCCAGTTTGAATAGTTAATAGGTAAATGTATTTCTTTTGATTGAATGATGTTGTTTGAGCTTGAAGAACTTCTAGAAAATAGTCTTCTAATTGATGAGTTTTTAAATTCTTATTTTTAAGTTGTCTACTGTGAACAGTGTTTACGGAGTACGGGACCACCTACACACGGCTGACCAACGGACTTACAGGCTGACCAACGCAAACAGTAACACCAGAACAGTATGAACTTAAAATAACAATCTTAAAACTAAGGAATGGTTTCTACAAGTTGAAGATAGATCGAGATTTGGGGGTAACCTGGCTCTGATACCATTTAGGGAAGGATCGAAACTTTGTAACTTATTGAAACATGATATAATTAAACATGATATGGATGTAAAACAGTAAAAAATAAATTGATGTATGAAACGAAAGATTGTAAATAAAACTGACTTACTTTGAATTTGAACAAAAGTAGTTGATTACAAGCAAGGATTGTAGTGGAAAATAAGAGTGAAATTAATTATAAGATCATCCAGAGAATTCTGCGTTGATTGTAATGAAATCTACACATCTATTTATAGATACAAAATTGAAATTACATTTGAATTTACATTACATTTGCATTAGATTAGCATCTACTTTTGAGAATGGCCGACAGTACTTTGGAATCTTTACTGTAGTCTTTTGATTTGAGTGGGAAAGCATCTTGAATTATAACCGTTGCTTTAATCTTCCTTTTGAGTAGTGGTAGCTTTACGTCAAATCTTCCTTTGTCTTTTTGTTGGTTGTGGATCTTTGCTGTAGAGCCAGCTGACTGTGATGATTCCTCCATCTTTCCACATGAATTTTAGTTTGCCAACATTGGAGCCGGATAATTCTCTTGTTTGAAACATTGAACATAAATTTTTGTAGTCATTTTTCTTGGTCATAGCTGTCAAATCATAAATCAAATGGGTCTTGAGCAAATTGATCTTTGAATGGATCAAAATTTGATGTTGATTCATCTGAGTCAGCTTTTGATGAGGACGATTTCACTTGTTTTAGATAATTAACATAATTAGCTGCTAATTCTGGACAATATTCCATCATGTGAAGTAGTTTGATTTGTTGTTCTGAGTACTCGGTTGCAGGTTGTTTTTCAAGTTTTGTTTTTCGTGAATTTTGAATCATAAATTCATTTTTAGCTTGAACTCTTGCATGCAAGGGATGAGTTGGTTTAGTAGATACTTCAGATTGATTAATTGGTGACCATTTAATTTTTTCACCAGTTTGAAGAAATCTAAGAACCACTTCTTGATTGCAATAATGAGTTGAATAATTTTGCCACCATTTAATTTTGAATTCTCTTACAATAGATATAGGGTAAGGTTTTGAATAAAATTGTTGAAATTGGAAATTCCAACAGAAAATCCATGGTACTTTGAATTCAGCGAAATAAAGAATTTGTTTTTCAAAGTCTGTACCTGGAGCTTTTGAAACAAAACTTTGAAGGGCAAGTTTTACATCTGGAGGTAGAATTTCGGTTGAAGGACCAAATTTGAACCATCAATCGCAAAACCAAATGGGGAATTCTTTAAAGAAGTTTGAATGAAATGTAAAAAACCAAGAATGATCAAATGGTCGTTTGAAAAACGTATTAAACCATGTCATTTTGTAATCAGGATAATTATAACCCTTAGGATTAAAATCTTGTGAAAAATTCTTTTGGGAGGATGGAAAAGTCCATTCTTCTTGTTTAAAAATCTTTTTTATTATACATTTTGAAAAAGCAATGCGAGAAGGATTTTTATTATCAGGAGTGTGGACTAATTCTATTGATTTTGAATCAACAAGAATGAATTCATAAAATTGTTGAGTCTTTCTGGAATCTTCTGGATACCAATGACAACCTTGAGGGTAATAACGTTGAATAATACTTCTGAGTGTATTAAAGTCAGGGACGGTTGAAAATCTAGTGAGCGTTAGATGTTCAACATAAGGTTTTGTGAAATAGAGCGATGACTGGGATGATTGAGTAGGTAAAGGTTTTTCAGGAGTGGTAGGTGCAAGGGGTGTTTGTACAGCTTGAGTATAGGTAAGAGGAGGAAAATTTGCACAAACTGTAAATCTATTTTGAGTGGGTTTTTGAGCTGCATAATCATCGGATGTTTGAACTTTGGACTGGTTCATCTGTAATAACAATTTTTCCTTGTAAAAACTCTCTAGTAAGAAAATCTGGAAGTGAATTGGATGATCCTTTAATGTATTCAATCTCAAAATCAAACACTGATAAAATAGCTTTCCATCGTGCAAAAATTTGTTTTGAAACTATATTTTTTACATCTTTTTGTAAAATTTCTTTTGCAGATTTGCAATCTATTCTTAACAAAAATGATTTATTGTATAAATCGTCTTGAAATTCAGAAATGCATAAAACTATGGATAAAATTTCTTTTTTGACAGTAGAATAATTCTCTTGAGATCCTAACCAAATGCCTGAATGAAAACGAATGATATGTTCAGTAGTAGGAGATGCAGATGAATGTAATTTTTGTTTGAGTATATCCCTATACCCGGAATCAGATGCATCTGTTTCAACTATTAGGTAGGCATCGGGATGAGGAAGTCCGAGACAAGGTAAGGATGTAACTTGGGTTTTAATTAATTGAACGAGACGTGAATGTTCAGATGTCCATTCACAAGGTTTCTTTTGAAGTCTTTGATACATAGGTTTACAAATAATACGAAGCTTGGGAAAGAAATCTGAGACATAATTGAGACATCCTAGGAATCGTTGTAGTTGAGTTTTGTCTTTAATCTATTTTAATAATGATATGAATGTAAAACAGTAAACAATAAATTGATGTATGAAATGAAAGATTGTAAATAAAACTGACTTACTTTGAATATGAACAAAAGTAGTTGATTACAAGCAAGGATTGTAGTGGAAAATGAGAGTGAAATTAATTATAAGATCATCCAGAGAATTTTGCGATGATTGTAATGAAATCTACACATCTATTTATATATACAAAATTGAAATTACATTTGAATTTACATTACATTTGCATTACATTAGCATCTACGTTTGAGAATGGCCGCAGTACTTTGGAATCTTTACTGTAGTCTTTTGATTTGAGTGGGAAAGCATATTGAATTATAACCGTTGCTTTAATCTTCCTTTTGAGTAGTGGTAGCTTTACGTCAAATCTTCCTTTGTCTTTTTGTTGGTTGTGGATCTTTGCTGTAGAGCCAGCTGGCTGTGATGATTCCTCCAGCTTTCCACATGAATTTTAGTTTGCCAACATTGGAGCCGGATAATTCTCTTGTTTGAATCATTGAACATAAATTTTTGTAGTCATTTTTCTTGGTCATAGCTGTCAAATCATAAATCAAATGGGTCTTGAGCAAATTGATCTTTGAATGGATCAAAATTTGATGTTCGATTCATCTTAGTCAGCTTTTGATGAGGACGATTTCACTTGTTTTAGATAATTAACATAATTAGCTGCTAATTCTGGACAATCTTCCATCATGTGAAGTAGTTTGATTTGTTGTTCTGAGTACTCGGTTGCAGGTTGTTTTTCAAGTTTTGTTTTTCGTGAATTTTGAATCATAAATTCATTTTTAGCTTGAACTCTTGCATGTAAGGGATGAGTTGGTTTAGTAGATACTTCAGATTGATTAATTGGTGACCATTTAATTTTTTCACCAGTTTGAAGAAATCTAAGAACCACTTCTTGATTGCAATAATGAGTTGAATAATTTTGCCACCATTTAATTTTGAATTCTCTTACAATAGATATAGGGTAAGGTTTTGAATAAAATTGTTGAAATTGGAAATTCCAACAGAAAATTCATGGTACTTTGAATTCAGCGAAATAAAGAATTTGTTTTTCAAAGTCTGTACCTGGAGCTTTTGAAACAAAACTTTGAAGGGCAAGTTTTACATCTGGAGGTAGAATTTCGGTTGAAGGACCAAATTTGAACCACCAGTCGCAAAACCAAATGGGGAATTCTTTAAAGAAGTTTGAATGAAATGTAAAAAACCAAGAATGATCAAATGGTCGTTTGAAAAACGTATTAAACCATGCCATTTTGTAATCAGGATAATTATAACCCTTAGGATTAAAATCTTTTGAAAAATTCTTTTGGGAGAATGGAAAAGTCCATTCTTCTTGTTTAAAAATCTTTTTTATTATACATTTTGAAAAAGCAATGCGAGAAGGATTTTTATTATCAGGAGTGTGGACTAATTCTATTGATTTTGAATCAACAAGAATGAATTCATAAAATTGTTGAGTCTTTCTGGAATCTTCTGGATACCAATGACAACCTTGAGGGTAATAACGTTGAATAATACTTCTGAGTGTATTAAAGTCAGGGACAGTTGAATAACTAGTGAGCGTTAGATGTTCAACATAAGGTTTTGTGAAATAGGGCGATGATTGGGATGATTGAGTAGGTAAAGGTTTTTCAGGAGTGGTAGGTGCAAGGGGTGTTTTTGTACAGCTTGAGTATAGGTAAGAGGAGGAAAATCTGCAAGAACTGTAAATCTATTTTGAGTGGGTTTTTGAGCTGCATAATCATCGGATGTTTGAACTTTGGACTGGTTCATCTGTAATACCAATTTTTCCTTGTAAAAACTCTCTAGTAAGAAAATCTGGAAGTGATTTGTATGATCCTTTAATGTATTCAATCTCAAAATCAAACACTGATAAAATAGCTTGCCATCGTGCAAAAATTTGTTTTGAAACTATATTTTTTACATCTTTTTGTAAAATTTCTTTTGCAGATTTGCAATCTATTCTTAACAAAAATGATTTATTGTATAAATCGTCTTGAAATTCAGAAATGCATAAAACTATGGATAAAATTTCTTTTTTGACAGTAGAATAATTCTTTTGAGATCCTAACCAAATGCCTGAATGAAAACGAATGATATGTTCAGTAGTAGGAGATGCAGATGAATGTAATTTTTGTTTGAGTATACCCCCATACCCGGAATCAGATGCATCTGTTTCAACTATTAGGTAGGCATCGGGATGAGGAAGTCCTAGACAAGGTAAGGCTGTAACTTGGGTTTTAATTAATTGAACGAGACGTGAATGTTCAGATGTCCATCCACAAGGTTTCTTTTGAAGTCTTTGATACAGAGGTTTACAAATAATACGAAGCTTGGGAAAGAAATCTGAGACATAATTGAGACATCCTAGGAATGGTTGTAGTTGAGTTTTGTCTTTAATTTCATCTGGAAATTTTGAAGCAAACTCTATGGCTCTTGAAATAGGTTTGATACTGCCTTGGAAAATATCGTGTCCTAAAAAACGAATTTTAGTTTGAAATAATTTTAATTTAGATTCCGAAACGGCTAATCCATTTTTCATAGTAACTTGAATAAAATCATTTAAGTGCTTAAAATGTTGATCTATTGATTCTGAAAATATTAAAACATCATCAATATAAACAATGATAAAATCAAAGGAATTGAAAATATTATTCATTATATTTTGAAATTCAGAAGGAGCATTTTTGAGACCAAAAGGCATTACATTCCGTTCGTAATGTCCAAAAGGTACGGTTAAAAGCAGTTTTATATTTATCCTTTTCATGAATTTGAATTTGCCAAAATCCAGATCTCATATCAAATTTTGAAAAGATAGTTGCTTTATATAATCTGTTTATTAAATCTCTTTTATTTGAAATTGGATATCGAATCCATTGTAGTACCTTGTTTAAAGGTTTATAATTAATTACTAATCTAGGAACACCACGTTCCTTTTCAGCATTATTATTGACATAGAAGGCTGCACAACTCCAAGGAGATTTGCTAGGTCTTATTAAATTTTTAGTAAGTAAATTTTGAATTTCTTGTTTACAGGTTTCAAGTAATTCTTTATTCATTGAATAGGTCTTGCTTTTGTAGGGATGTCTTTTTCATTGAATTCTTTTTCATAGGGTAATTCTATGATATGATGTTTCCTATCCCAAAAAGCATTAGGAAATTCAGAACATATTTTTATTTTAATGTTAGTTTCTATAGATTTTATTTTTTGTTGAATAGTGGGAAGTTGTATTTGCTCTTCAATTTTTAAATATGATATTTCTTCTTTTAATAGATTGATTTGTGACTTTTTAGTTTTGATTTAATTAAGTTGTTGAAAAATTGATGATTCTTGAAGTAAAGATATTTCTTTTACTTTTGTAGGAGTGGAAAAATGAAAACTTATTTTATTTTCCATAATATTAGTAGTAATACGATATGATTTACATGAAAAGGGTAAATTGAGGTTAAAAAAGGAGTTCCTAATATTATTTCTTGATTTAAGTTTTTAACTAAAATGAATGGGGTTTTAAAACAATATCCTTGATTGCAGATATAAGCTTTAGATAATTTATATTTGATATTTAAGGGTGTTGAGTTAGCTGCTACAAGCTTTTCTTTTGTTTTTTCATAATATTTGGTAGGAATGAGTCCTTCATTAATACAATTTTGATCAGCACCACTATCTATTAGACAAATAGATACCATTTTTGTAATGAAATTTTTTCTATTGTCTGAACATATTGTTCTTGATCAGGCATATTTTGAGAAACATAAATTTGTCCTTGATCTGAATCTTTAGTGTTAAAGGAATGTTCTTGTTCAAGAATAGCTAATCTCGTATCTAATTCTAAATCTTTTGCATCAAGATTATTTAATTGACAATAAATATTTGAGATTTGTTTTTTTAATTGATTAATTTCTCGTTGGAGATCATTAGAATTTATTTTCTTTATAGTAGAGGAAGGACTTTTATCAAATAATTTTGAAATACTAAAAGGTTCATTTATTTGACTAACTGGTTCTTCTTCAGTAATAAGTAAATTTTTAAATTTTTGTAAATATTCTTTACGATCTTCAGGATTATTGATTTTATTAATTAATTCGAATAGAAATTCTTGTTGATCTTTATTTTTTGTAATGACATTAATAGATAAAGAACAGAAATTTGAATTTTGAGCTTCGTTATCGCTGTCACTAGAGCTATCTAAAATTTGGTTTATATATTCGAAATCAGTATTAATGCTAGATTCTGATTCAGAAGTTTGAGAACTTGGGTTTTCTTCGTTTAGTAATAAAGTTGATATTTTATCTCTCAGTTCTGGATCATCTTGAAATAGTTCATTAATTTTTGTCTTAACAGGACAAGTGTCAGCTTTATGACCAAAATGGTGACATTTCCAACATTGAATTTTGGTAGCATTGGTGTTACTAAATTTTTTGTATGGTTTTTTTGTAAGATTTTTTCTTTTTCTTGATTGTTTCGTCTGGATTGGGTTCCTTTGAGTTTCTTTTAGGTTTTCGAAAATATTTTCGATATCTTTTGTCTGAAGTGAGTTTTCTAACCTTATTTTTATAATATGTTGAAGGAGCAAGAATTTTTTGCATACCGAATGCTTCACAAAAATTACCTAATTCTTTTTCTAGAGTTATGTTTATCTTTACCATATTTTGATTGTATTTTTAATTCAGAACATAACGTTAAAGCTTCTCTTTTGATAAAAGAAAATAATTGCCCAAAAGTTATTGAATCAAAATTGGTAGGATCACTATCAGTTTCAGTTTTGAGTTCTTGTGTTATTCGTTCTCCGAATAATTTTGGAAGACCTGCAATGAATCTTTCTTTCCAGAAAGCTTGATTACAGTCTGTTCGTTTAAGAACATAAGTAAGAAAGACGTCTTTATACCATCTGTAATCAGATAGAGTAGGACATCTTAAGTTTGAAAGAACAATATGAGATGAACTTAATTCTTCTTTGGGATTTCCTATGAAATACATACCTATAGTAATTAGTAAATAGTCACAGGCATCAGCCTTTTGTTGAATTAGACCATCTTCAGTTTCAAATTCTGACTTATGATGTATAATAGCTTGTTTTTCTTCTAAAGTTAATTGGTTATCCCACCAATTTTTTAATTGTCCAGTAAATCCTGTTATAAGTAGACCTACAGCATTTTCTTCTGTAGTATTTTGAATTCGATAGGCAGTTTTTGCCATACCCATTTCTTGTAATGTATTGAGTATTTCAGATTCAGATTTACCATCTATATTCCATTGATGTATAGATTGTCAATCATATTTAGAAGTTTGAAATTGAGTTCTTTCTTCATATTGAATATCAGGAGGTGTAGGTTTGTTATAAAAATTTCTTGTTGGTCCGAATGAACGTAATTCAAAGTCTGTACCTGGAGCTTTTGAATACATTAAAGGATCATCCAATTCACTTCCAGATTTTCTTACTAGAGAGTTTTTACAAGGAAAAATTGTTATTACAGACGAACCAGTCCAAAGTTCAAACATCCGATGATTATGCAGCTCAAAAACCCACTCAAAATAGATTTACAGTTCTTGCAGATTTTCCTCCTCTTACCTATACTCAAGCTGTACAAACACCCCTTGCACCTACCACTCCTGAAAAACCTTTACCTACTCAATCATCCCAATCATCGCCCTATTTCACAAAACCTTATGTTGAACATCTTACGCTCACTAGATTTTCAACTGTCCCTGACTTTAATACACTCAGAAGTATTATTCAACGTTATTACCCTCAAGGTTGTCATTGGTATCCAGAAGATTCCAGAAAGACTCAACAATTTTATGAATTCATTCTTGTTGATTCAAAATCAATAGAATTAGTCCACACTCCTAATAATAAAAATCCTTCTCGCATTGCTTTTTCAAAATGTATAATAAAAAAGATTTTTAAACAAGAAGAATGGACTTTCCATTCTCCCAAAAGAATTTTTCAAAAGATTTTAATCCTAAGGGTTATAATTATCCTGATTACAAAATGGCATGGTTTAATACGTTTTTCAAACGACCATTTGATCATTCTTGGTTTTTTAAATTTCATTCAAACTTCTTTAAAGAATTCCCCATTTGGTTTTGCGACTGGTGGTTCAAATTTGGTCCTTCAATCGAAATTCTACCTCCAGATGTAAAACTTGCCCTTCAAAGTTTTGTTTCAAAAGCTCCATGTACAGACTTTGAAATAAATAAATTACGTTCATTCAGACCAACAAGAAATTTTTATAACAAACCTACACCTCCTGATATTCAATATGAAGAAAGAACTCAATTTCAAACTTCTAAATATGATGGACAATCTATACATCAATGGAATATAGATGGTAAATCCGAATCTGAAATACTCAATACATTACAAGAAATGGGTATGGCAAAAACTGCCTATCGAATTCAAAATACTACAGAAGAAAATGATGTAGGTCTACTTGTAACAGGATTTACTGGACAATTAAAAAATTTGTGGGATAACCAATTAACTTTAGAAGAAAAACAAGCTATTATACATCATAAGTCAGAATTTGAAACTAAAGATGGTCTAATTCAACAAAAGGCTGATGCCTGTGACTATTTACTAATTACTATAGGTATGTATTTCATAGGAAATCCCAAAGAAGAATTAAGTTCATCTCATATTGTTCTTTCAAACTTAAGATGTCCTACTCTATCTGATTACAGATGGTACAAAGACGTCTTTCTTACTTATGTTCTTAAACGAACAGACTGTAATCAAGCTTTCTGCAAAGAAAGATTCATTGCAGGTCTTCCAAAATTATTCGGAGAACGAATAACACAAAAACTCAAAACTGAAACTGATAGTGATCCTATCAATTTTGATTCAATAACTTTTGGGCAATTATTTTCTTTTATCAAAAGAGAAGCTTTAACGTTATGTTCTGAATTAAAAATACAATCAAAATATGGTAAAGATAAACATAACTCTAGAAAAGAATTAGGTAATTTTTGTGAAGTATTCGGTATGCAAAAAATTCTTGCTCCTTCAACATATTATAAAAATAAGGTTAGAAAACTCACTTCAGACAAAAGATATCGAAAATATTTTCGAAAACCTAAAAGAAACTCAAAGGAACCCAATCCAGACGAAACAGTCAAGAAAAAGAAAAAATCTTACAAAAAACCATACAAAAAATTTAGTAACACCAATACTACCAAAATTCAATGTTGGAAATGTCACCGTTTTGGTCATAAAGCTGACACATGTCCTGTTAAGACAAAAATTAATGAACTATTTCAAGATGATCCAGAACTGAGAGATAAAATATCAACTTTATTAATAAACGAAGAAAACCCAAGTTCTCAAACTTCTGAATCAGAATCTAGCATTAATACTGATTTCGAATATATAAACCAAATTTTAGATAGCTCTAGTGACAGCGATAACGATGCTCAAAATTCAAATTTCTGTTCTTTATCTATTAATGTAATTACAAAAAATAAAGATCAACAAGAATTTCTATTCGAATTAATTAATAAAATCAATAATCCTGAAGATCGTAAAGAATATTTACAAAAATTTAAAATTTACTTATTACTGAAGAAGAACCAGTTAGTCAAATAAATGAACCTTTTAGTATTTCAAAATTATTTGATAAAAGTCCTTCCTCCACTGTAAAGAAAATAAATTCTAATGATCTCCAACGAGAAATTAATCAATTAAAAAAACAAATCTCAAATATTTATTGTCAATTAAATAATCTTGATGCAAAAGATTTAGAATTAGATACGAGATTATCTTTTCTTGAACAAGAACATTCCTTTAACACTAAAGATTCAGATCAAGGACAAATTCATGTTTCTCAAAATATGTCTGATCAAGAACAATATGTTCAGACAATAGAAAAAATTTCATTTCAAAAATGGTATCTATGATTACTTTAATAATTAATGATTTTAAAATTAACACTATTTGTCTAATAGATAGTGGTGCTGATCAAAATTGTATTAATGAAGGACTCATTCCTACCAAATATTATGAAAAAACAAAAGAAAAGCTTGTAGCAGCTAACTCAACACCCTTAAATATCAAATATAAATTATCTAAAGCTTATATCTGCAATCAAGGATATTGTTTTAAAACCCCATTCATTTTAGTTAAAAACTTAAATCAAGAAATAATATTAGGAACTCCTTTTTTAACCTCAATTTACCCTTTTCATGTAAATCATAAAGGTATTACTACTAATATTATGGGAAATAAAATAAGTTTTCATTTTTCTACTCCTACAAAAGTAAAAGAAATATCTTTACTTCAAGAATCATCAATTTTTCAACAACTTAATTTAATCAAAACTAAAAAGTCACAAATCAATCTATTAAAAGAAGAAATATCATATTTAAAAATTGAAGAGCAAATACAACTTCCCACTATTCAACAAAAAAAAAATCTATAGAAACTAACATTAAAATAAAAATATGTTCTGAATTTCCTAATGCTTTTTGGGATATGAAACATCATATCATAGAATTACCCTATGAAAAAGAATTCAATGAAAAAGACATCCCTACAAAAGCAAGACCTATTCAAATGAATAAAGAATTACTTGAAACCTGTAAACAAGAAATTCAAAATTTACTTACTAAAAATTTAATAAGGCCTAGTAAATCTCCTTGGAGTTGTGCAGCCTTCTATGTCAATAATAATGCTGAAAAGGAACGTGGTGTTCCTAGATTAGTAATTAATTATAAACCTTTAAACCAAGTACTACAATGGATTCGATATCCAATTCCAAATAAAAGAGATTTAATAAACAGATTATATAAAGCAACTATCTTTTCAAAATTTGATATGAAATCTGGATTTTGGCAAATTCAAATTCATGAAAAGGATAAATATAAAACTGCTTTTACCGTACATTTTAGACATTACGAATGGAATGTAATGCCTTTTGGTCTCAAAAATGCTCCTTCTGAATTTCAAAATATAATGAATAATATTTTCAATTCCTTTGATTTTATCATTGTTTATATTGATGATGTTTTAATATTTTCAGAATCAATAGATCAACATTTTAAGCACTTAAATGTTTTTATTCAAGTTACTACGGAATCTAAATTAAAATTATTTCAAACTAAAATTTGTTTTTTAGGACACGATATTTTCTAAGGCACTATCAAACCTATTTCAAGAGCCATAGAGTTTGCTTCAAAATTTCCAAATGAAATTAAAGACAAAACTCAACTACAACGATTCCTAGGATGTCTCAATTATGTCTCAGATTTCTTTCCCAAGCTTCGTATTATTTGTAAACCTCTGTATTAAAGACTTCAAAAGAAACCTTGTGAATGGACATCTGAACATTCACGTCTCGTTCAATTAATTAAAACCCAAGTTACATCCTTACCTTGTCTAGGACTTCCTCATCCCGATGCCTACCTAATAGTTGAAACAGATGCATCTGATTCCGGGTATGGGGGTATACTCAAACAAAAATTACATTCATCTGCATCTCCTACTACTGAACATATCATTAGTTTTCATTCAGACATTTGGTTAGGATCTCAAAAGAATTATTCTACTGTCAAAAAAGAAATTTTATCCATAGTTTTATGCATTTCTGAATTTCAAGATGATTTATACAATAAATCATTTTTGTTAAGAATAGATTGCAAATCTGCAAAAGAAATTTTACAAAAAGATGTAAAAAATATAGTTTCAAAACAAATTTTTGCACGATGGCAAGCTATTTTATCAGTGTTTGATTTTGAGATTGAATACATTAAAGGATCATCCAATTCACTTCCAGATTTTCTTACTAGAGAGTTTTTACAAGGAAAAATTGGTATTACAGATGAACCAGTCCAAAGTTCAAACATCCGATGATTATGCAGCTCAAAAACCCACTCAAAATAGATTTACAGTTCTTGCAGATTTTCCTCCTCTTACCTATACTCAAGCTGTACAAACACCCCTTGCACCTACCACTCCTGAAAAACCTTTACCTACTCAATCATCCCAATCATCGCCCTATTTCACAAAACCTTATGTTGAACATCTAACGCTCACTAGTTTTTCAACTGTCACTGACTTTAATACACTCAGAAGTATTATTCAACGTTATTACCCTCAAGGTTGTCATTGGTATCCAGAAGATTCCAGAAAGACTCAACAATTTTATGAATTCATTCTTGTTGATTCAAAATCAATAGAATTAGTCCACACTCCTGATAATAAAAATCCTTCTCGCATTGCTTTTTCAAAATGTATAATAAAAAAGATTTTTAAACAAGAAGAATGGACTTTTCCATTCTCCCAAAAGAATTTTTCAAAAGATATTAATCCTAAGGGTTATAATTATCCTGATTACAAAATGGCATGGTTTAATACGTTTTTCAAACGACCATTTGATCATTCTTGGTTTTTTACATTTCATTCAAACGTCTTTAAAGAATTCCCCATTTGGTTTTGCGACTGGTGGTTCAAATTTGGTCCTTCAACCGAAATTCTACCTCCAGATGTAAAACTTGCCCTTCAAAGTTTTGTTTCAAAAGCTCCAGGTACAGACTTTGAAAAACAAATTCTTTATTTCGCTGAATTCAAAGTACCATGGATTTTCTGTTGGAATTTCCAATTTCAACAATTTTATTCAAAACCTTACCCTATATCTATTGTAAGAGAATTCAAAATTAAATGGTGGCAAATTATTCAACTCATTATTGCAATCAAGAAGTGGTTCTTAGATTTCTTCAAACTGGTGAAAAAAGTAAATGGTCACCAATTAATCAATCTGAAGTATCTACTAAACCAACTCATCCCTTGCATGCAAGAGTTCAAGCTAAAAATGAATTTATGATTCAAAATTCACGAAAAACAAAACTTGAAAAACAACCTGCAACCGAGTACTCAGAACAACAAATCAAACTACTTCACATGATGGAAGATTGTCCAGAATTAGCAGCTAATTATGTTAATTATCTAAAACAAGTGAAATCGTCCTCATCAAAAGCTGACTCAGATGAATCAACATCAAATTTTGATCCATTCAAAGATCAATTTGCTCAAGACCCATTTGATTTATGATTTGACAGCTATGACCAAGAAAAATGACTACAAAAATTTATGTTCAATGATTCAAACAAGAGAATTATCCGGCTCCAATGTTGGCAAACTAAAATTCATGTGGAAAGCTAATCATCACAGCCAGCTGGCTCTACAGCAAAGATCCACAACCAACAAAAAGACAAAGGAAGATTTGACGTAAAGCTACCACTACTCAAAAGGAAGATTAAAGCAACGGTTATAATTCAAGATGCTTTCCCACTCAAATCAAAAGACTACAGTAAAGATTCCAAAGTACTGTCGGCCATTCTCAAAAGTAGATGCTAATGTAATGCAAATGTAATGTAAATTCAAATGTAATTTCAATTTTTATCTATAAATAGATGTGTAGATTTCATTACAATCATCGCAGAATTCTCTAGATGATCTTATAATTAATTTCACTCTCATTTTCCACTACAATCCTTGCTTGTAATCAACTACTTTTGTTTAAATTCAAAGTAAGTCAGTTTTATTTACAATCTTTCGTTTCATACATCAATTTATTGTTTACTGTTTTACATTCATATCATGTTTAATTATATCATGTTTCAGTAAGTTACAAAAATACCATTTAGGGAAGGATCGAAACTTTGTAACTTATTGAAACATGATATAATTAAACATGAAGAAAGAACTCAATTTCAAACTCTTTATAACAAACCTACACCTCATGATATTCAATATGAAGAAAGAACTCAATTTCAAACTTCTAAATATGATGGACAATCTATACATCAATGGAATATAGATGGTAAATCCGAATCTGAAATACTCAATACATTACAAGAAATGGGTATGGCAAAAACTGCCTATCGAATTCAAAGTACTACAGAAGAAAATGCTGTAGGTCTACTTGTAACAGGATTACTGGACAATTAAAAAATTGGTGGGATAACCAATTAACTTTAGAAGAAAAACAAGCTATTATACATCATAAGTCAGAATTTGAAACTGAAGATGGTCTAATTCAACAAAAGGCTGATGCCTGTGACTATTTACTAATTACTATAGGTATGTATTTCATAGGAAATCCAAAAAGAAGAATTAAGTTCATCTCATATTGTTCTTTCAAACTTAAGATGTCCTACTCTATCTGATTACAGATGGTACAAAGACGTCTTTCTTACTTATGTTCTTAAACGAACAGACTGTAATCAAGCTTTCTGGAAAGAAAGATTCATTGCAGGTCTTCCAAAATTATTCGGAGAACGAATAACACAAAAACTCAAAATTGAAACTGATAGTGATCCTATCAATTTTGATTCAATAACTTTTGGGCAATTATTTTCTTTTATCAAAAGAGAAGCTTTAACGTTATTGTTAGTTCCGGATTTTAAAGATGACAAAACATATCAGACCGTATCGAGAGAAATCAGACTGACCAGATCGATCGCTCAAAACAGATCAAGCTGATATGATATATCACAAAACAGAATGGATCGATGGAAATCAGCCTGACCAGATCGAAGCTTCAGATCGATCTCAACTTCTATCAGATCATAGCAGTCAAGGCTGAATAAGATTGATTCTTCAGTCCGAATCATTAACGGCTATTTATTGAAGCATTTAATGTTGCAATTAATGCTGAAAAAGACCAAGGACTGAAGATTACCATAAAAAGTAAGAAGACAAAGAAGAGCCTACCTGACAGTCGCCGAAAGCATGAACCAGAACGGCAAGTACCCTAAAGAAGAAGACTGCAGCTTACTCAGAGTTTAAGCAGAGTCAAGAGTTGCACATTAAGGGAAATAATGTCGTTGGTACATGCAACTATAAAAGGATGCAACAGAAGAGCTCAAGACAGAGTCTGATCAATCGAAAAACTCACAAGAAAGCTAAACAGCACAAGCTTAGAAGCTCAGACATTCTCGAGCTGAAAATCTTCATAAGCACAATTATATTGTAATATTTGATCATTTTAGGATCATTGTGTGCATAGACTAAAGTCTATCTTGTGCATTCTGTATTGAAATATAGAAGTGAAAAACAATTGTAACTGTCAGACAGAGTGTATCTGAATAAATCGAGAGACTAGGAGTTTCAGTATGGTAGTGAGGTAAATCCAGCTGAATCGGGTTTGTACAACAGGATTGTATAAATCAAAGTCTTCTAGTGGAATCCTTCCTTAATTGGAAGAAGGGGAGACGTAGAAGGATTACACCACCTTCGAACTTCCAGAAACATATTCTGTCTTTTATCATTCTGCACTCGTTCTATTATTCAAGCATCAAGCCGTTCTTACTAATCTAAGAACAGATCGTTCCGCACTAAAATATTCAGTGGTCTGTTCTGCGAAAGAGTTGATTAAGAAACAGATTTCTTTCACTAATCCGAAAGAAATCACAAAGGATTAATTTTTAATAGGAGTGTTCATTCACCCCCCCTCTAAACACTCCGGACCGATCCCAACAAGTGGTATCAGAGCAGGTCGTCTTAATCAGCACAAAGACACTTGAGCTGATGGCATCATTCAACAAAATTCATATGTTCTCAAAAGAAGACTATGATGATTGGAGAATCAGAATGCAAGCTCATCTGGCAACACAGGATGACGATATGTGGTTCGTCATCACTGATGGACCAATGAAGATTCTGAAAGTCAATACAACAGTCTCCATTACTGGTGGTGAACCCCAAATGGTCGATAAGGACAGATCCCTCTGGACGAATGAAGAAAGAAAGAAAGCAAACCTCGACAACGTTGCCAAAGACATCTTGTTCAAGACATTGGACAAGAATATGTTCAGTAAAATCAAAATGTGCTCTACTGCCAAAGAAATTTGGGAGAAAATAGCACAGCTATGTGAAGGGAACGACCAGACCAAGGAAAACAAGTTGACTATTGCTCTTCAAAGATTTGAGAGCATAAAAATGAATATTGGAGAAACTCTAAATGAGTTTGATGAAAGAGTTACTGGTATCATCAATGAACTGAATGGTCTGGGCAAGGAATACTCAAACAGAGAGATCGCTCTGAAAGTTATGAGAGCCCTGCCAAAAGAATGGGATGTTAAGACCATTGCAATGAGGGAGTCCAAAGATCTGAACAAAGTTGAACTTCATGATCTGTTCGCAGATCTTAAGGCATATGAGTTCGAACTGATCACCCGAGGTGAAGCAGAGCCATTCATCTCTATACCAAACAAAGCGCTGGCAGCCATTCCAGACCAGACCGCCCCCACAACAGATCGATCTATCGAACAGATAAGTAATGATGCTATGTCATTATTTATCAAGAAATTTGGTAAATTTATGTCTAAAAATAAAAGAAATTTTAAACCCTCTCATCATTATAAATCAAGAAAGGAGATGCTGTTAATGATCAGGCTTGCTACAATTGTGGTAAGACCGGACATTTCATTGCAGATTGCACCAGACCGAAGAAAGAAGAACGAAAAGAGAAGCATCGTGATGACAAGAAAAAGAAGCACTACAAAGATCGTAAAAGTCATCATGGGAAGTCCCAAAAGGTCCTAGTAGCAGAAGAAGGAAACAACAAGTGGGCTCAGACTGATTCAGATTCAGAAAGCTCCGAATATTCTTCCAGCGAAAGCGAAGAAGATATTCAATGTCTAATGGCAAACGAAGATATGAGTCAAACAGACGAGGTATTCGATCTTGACTCAAATGAATTTACACGTGAAGAGCTCATGTCCGCACTGCAAGACATGGCTAATGATTATAGACTCTTAGCTGAATCATTTGAGAAAAATAAAGCTAAATCCAATGATCAAAATGGATGAGCACATCAAACCAAGCTGCTCTGAGTTGGGCGAGTGCAATAATCTACAGATCGAGCTGAATAAGCTAAAAAACTCTTACGATCAGCTCCATGAAGAAAATAAGAGAATTAGCACACAAAATGCTAAGCTTTCTCATATCTTCAAAACATGGACAAAATCCAGAACATCATTGGAAGAATTGCAAGAGGTACAAATAAATGTCGGTGATGTTACCGGCATAAGCTTTGATATCAAAGACTGCACCAAAGATGAATCTGAACTGTTGCTGGTAAAGAACAAAATCAAACAAATGACATTTGTTAAATCCATCACAGTATATGAGACTGAAGCACCTACAATTCAAACGGGAGTCTCTTTCGAGAATCAAGGTTTGAGAAAAGGGATTGGATATGTTAACCAAGCCAAAGAAAAGGCACCAGCAAGCTTTGCGTCTTTCAGACCAAATCTAAAGGTGCAAGATCTAAGGCAATGAAGACAATACAATTAATATAATTCAAAACCAGTTCAACGAAGATATAGACTACCCTATGAGAATCAAAGGTTTCCATATCGCACACATTATCACACACAACATCGAAACAGATCAGCTCACAGCACACCAGACACACACAAGCCATTAAAGCTGATAAAGGTATGGGTTCCCAAAGGGCTAATCCGTTCTGGACCCAAGTAGGATTGGGTACCAACAATAATTATGTTTGATGACAGGTACCGAAGAAACTTGCATCAGATTGGTAGTTAGACAGTGGATGTTCTCGTCACATGATTGGAAACATCAAGCTGCTGTCTGAAGTCACAGAATGTACTGGACCCAAGATCATCTTCGGAGATAACTCAAAGGGTAAGACCGTGGGCAAGGGTAAGATTGTCCATGGTAATGTTATTATCAATGATGTGCTGTTAGTTGAAAATCTATGCTATAATCTGATTAGTATAAGTCAACTATGTGATAATGGTTATGCTGTAGAATTTCACAAACACACTTGCACTGTTAAATCGTCAGACGGTATAACCATGCTTGTAGGAATCAGAAATGGAAATACATATAAGATTAACTGGAACTTTGCTCAACCTGATAATCCTACTTGCTTCATCGCTAATAATGATAATAAACACTGGCTATGGCATAAACACTTGAATCATCTCAATTTTAAGACTGTTTCTAGCCTGTGTAAACATGATTTAGTTGTCGGTCTGCCCAAGATCGACTTTGCTAAGGATAAGATCTGTGAAGCCTGCCAAATGGGCAAACAGATCAGATCATCCTTCAAAAACAAGAATGCCAAATCCTCCTCACGCTGCTTAGAACTATTGCATATGGACTTGTTTGGTCCTATACCAATAACAAGTTTAGGGGGAATGCGGTACACTCTTGTTGTTATTGATGATTACTCACATTTTACTTGGACTATATTTTTTAGCAGTAAAGATCAGACCGGTCCGAAATTGATCAAGCTGCTGAAACGCACTCAGAATGAGAAATCATCAAGCATAGACAGGATTCGAAGTGACAAAGGCACTGAGTTTTCAAATCATAATCTTGAATCCTTTCTAGAAGATCAAGGAATTATGCATGAATTTTCAGCCGCCTGAACTCCCAACAAAATGGAGTTGCAGAACGAAGGAACAGAACGCTTAAAGAGGCAGCAAGGACAATGCTTGCTGATTCTGGCATTTCGCAAAAGTTCTGGGCAGAAGCTGTAAATAATGCGTGCTACACTCAAATCGGTCTATGATTAACAAGAAGTTGAATCTCACTCCATATGAAATATGGACTGGTAACAGACCGTCTATCTCTCACTTTCATATATTTGGTTGCAAATGCTTCGTTCACAATAATGGTAAGAATCATCTTACATCATTTGAAGCTAAATCAGATAATGGGATATTCTTAGGATATTCATCTAATAGCAAAGCTTTTCACGTTTTCAATAATCGCACTTTAACTATAGAAGAATCTATTCATGTAGTTTTTGATGAATCTTTATGTATTGAGGGTAGCAAGGAATCAATTCAAAATCAGATGGAAAATATCCATCTCGAAGCTAACAGTGATGATGAGATTGTAGATAACAGGTCAAGAGACAATCCACCGGAACCTGAAGTACCAGACAGACCGGATCATGGCAATGAAGCTCCTTCAGATCGAGCCGATCCGGATGTTCCTCACTCTAATGTTAAATCAGATGTTGATAACGCCGCTACTACTCATCCGTCTGGACCAGACAATCCAGAATCGAGTTATCGATGGACAAAGAGGCATCCACCTGATCTAGTAATTGGAAGTCCTTCTGCACCGATTAGAATTAGAGGACAGATGATGGATGAATTCACTCATGCTGCTTTCATATCAAATATGGAACCTAAAAAGATTGATGAAGCTTTGACTGATTTCAACTGGATTAAAGCCATGCGATAAGAGCTTAATCAATTTGAACAAAATCAAGTTTGAAGTCTAACCCCCAGGCCAAGTGATCTGCCTGTTATTGGAACCAGATGGGTGTTCAGAAACAAGCTAGACGCAGATGGAGTTGTGGTTAGAAACAAAGCCAGACTGGTGGCCCAAGGATTCCGACAAGAAGAAGGAATTGACTTCGATGAATATTTTGCACCAGTCGCCAGACTTGAAGGAATCCGAATATTTCTTGCTTATGCTGCTTTTAAAGACTTCAAGGTATATCAAATGGATGTTAAGAGTGCCTTTCTTAATGGTAAGCTTCAGGAGGAAGTCTACATTGAGCAACCTCCTGGATTTCAGAACCACTCATTTTCAAATCATGTATATCTACTGAATAAAGCAGTATATGGTCTGAAACAAGCCCCAAGAGCCTGGTATGACACTCTGTCTCAATTTCTGCTGAACCATGATTTTCAGATCGGCTCAGTAGATAAAACTCTATTTAAATTTATTAAGGGGGAACATACTTTGTTAGTTCAAATTTATGTTGACGATATCATTTTTGGGTCAACTAACCCCAAATTATGCGAGAAATTCTCTAAGTTAATGCAGGGACAGTTTGAGATGAGTATGATGGGAGAACTTTCATTCTTTCTGGGTCTCCAAGTCAAACAGCTCAGCAATGACATTTTCATAAATCAAACCAAGTATACCAAAGAGCTTCTCAAGAGATTCGGAATGGAAACGTGTTCAACTGCATCAACTCCAATGAGTCCTACAATCAAGTTAGATAAAGACGAAGGGGGAACAGCAGTTGAAGTATCTATGTATCGAGGACTGATCGGATCGCTCTTGTATCTTACAGCGAGCCGGCCTGATATTATGTTCTCAGTCTGTATGTGCGCTAGATTTCAGTCAGAACCAAAGCAATCACACTTTATTGTTGCTAAGCGTATTCTGAAATACTTAAAAGGATCTCAGAACGTTGGTCTTTGGTATTCCAAAGATTCAAATTTCAGCTTAATCGGATATTCAGACGCAGACTATGCTGGCTGTAAGATTGATCGCAAAAGCACCAGTGGAACATGTCAATTTTTAGGTGAAAGATTGATCTCTTGGTTTAGCAAGAAGCAAACATCTATTGCCACATCTACAGCTGTAGCAGAATATCTTACCGCTGGAAGCTGTTGCGCTCAAATGCTCTGGATTCAACACCAGCTCAAAGACTATGGCATTCAAGCTGTTGAATCTCCGATATTTTGTGACAACACAAGTGCAATTGCTATGACGTATAATCCAGTTTTGCACTCTCGAACAAAGCACATTGATATAAGACATCATTTTATTCGAGATCATGTTGGCAAAAAGGAAATTCGGATCGAGCATATTTCAACAGAACAGCAAGCAATAGATATCTTCACCAAACCACTTCCTGAGGCTAAGTTTAATTATTTTCGTCAAATTATTGGTTTAAAAGACTTATCTTGATGTTTTAGAAGTATCTTTCTTTTAGTTATTTTTTAAAGATTGTATGCTGGCACAGATCGATAATACAATGATCAGAACGACACAGACCGGTCCGAACTTTCAGACCGATCTATGTCAAATCTGATGTTATTCCATGATCTGTCTGGTCAACAAATCTTTAAATAAAATAATTGTTTAAAACAGCCCGGACTGATCGCAATTTTAACCACCTTATCTCTCTTTCATCCTGACCGTTTATTTTGAATTATTTAATTATCAGTCTTCGAGATAAAGACACGTGTCTTCTCTCTCTTATTTAGCGGGCTGAACATTTCATTTTCATTCACTTTTTACGAATTACCACTGTTTGCTCTCTAACTCTCTCATCTTTTTCAAACTCTACGTATTTTTCCATTACACTCAAATGGCTACCATTACTCACAACTCTCTTTCTGTTGAGTTCCATGATATCTACAGGGCTGAAGATCCCGAAATGGTCTCTATATTCAAGTCCTTAGAATCTTCTGGTTTAAGGAATTTTCTGGAATGTGGAACGGTGGTTTACGAGTCGGAGATTCGAGAACTGTTCGCCAATGCTGTATCACAGAAGTCGTCCATCTCTACCACCGTCAAGGGCAAATCTTTTGAAATTTCTCCGTCGACGCTGGCAAAGACCTTTGGTCTTCCCAACTCCGGACTGACTGAGTTTGGCCAGATTCCTCAAGCTTCCCTCACGGATCTTCAAGGGAAGGTATCCATCTTTGGCCACCGCATGCAGCCTTCATTCAAGAAGAAGGAAATGTTCTTTCATTTCCAGGTGTTATGCGAGATTGTTGGCAAGCCATTATTGGACAAAGTCAAAAGCTATGATGCTGTTACTGCTGAGAAGTTCCGAGCCATGGCTGCTATTCACTCAGCGCAGAAGATGAATTGGTCTGCAATCTTATTTGGAGTTTTGCTTGAGACAGTCATCGCCTCCAAACAGGCTGTCTGTTTTGCTGTTCCTTTAAGCAAACTACTGGAGACGCTGGACATCGAGCTGGGGAAGCCGTCTGCTCTAAGTCCGTTTAAAATTCTCAACTCCAAGGGATTGGCTCTCCTGAAGTCCAAGAGTGCTCCACCCACTCCTACCGATCTGGTGGCTGTCAAGATTGAGAAAGGAACAGAACAGACTGTTGCTCGAAGACCTCGAGTCAAGCGCAAATTAACCATTCAGACTGACTCCGAGGAAACTCAGTCTGCTCCTTCATCTCCAGCCAAGCCCCCTCCCAAAAAGCCAAGAACCCAGATCACCAAGCCAATCAAAACCCTACCTCTCAAAACCTTACCCATATTGCCTTCCACAAAAGCCACCCCTACACCCCAACCTTCAACCCAACCTTCAACAGCTTCAACCACTGTACCCAAAGTAACCATGAGAGTCCCCTCTGCCATCCCTGTGGTCAAAGGGATTGTTATAACTGAATTGGGAGACTACACCCAATCAGGGATCAAATCCCCATCTTCCACCAGCAAGGGCAAGGCCATTCTCACTGAACCACTCTCCTCCAAACCCAAATCTGCCGCGAAAACAGCCATCGACATCGCTATATGGAGGATGTTGAAGAAAAGGTGAAGGCGCTCATTGTGGTATTTGATGAATATGTCGAGTACAGAACGATCAACCACATTGATATGTTCTTCGGCAAACTGAGACGCCTACAAAAGATGGAAGAAGAAGTCCTTAAGGGGATAGAGACAGACGATGTTAGAATTGCTGTACAGCGCAAAGATCTGTTTCAGGCCAACCAGAGATTCATACTGGCAACTTTGCTCTTGGCCGCTAAGAAAGAAAATTTCGATCCGAACACTCCAACTGCCAAAGATGATGGTGCTGTTATTGCTCAACTGGAAATGGATATCCATGCTCTTCACTTAGCTGTCCGCTTTCAACGACAGAAGCTCAGCATATCCACTCCAGTACGCAGCCCGGATCATCCATTTGGGAGCAAGACTCTGGCAGAACCTTTCATAGAGACTATTCCCTCTGGAGTAGCGGATCAGACAGCAGAACAGACAGCGGAGCAGACAATGACTAATGCTCCGTCTGCTGCAGCAGATGAACCCTTGAATGTTTTGTTGGACTCCCCAACAACGTCTATTCCTCTGGGATCATCCATCTCCCATGTTCAACTCAGTCCAACCGCCGCACCTACAACAGTTGTCTCGCCATCTTTCGTCGATCCGGATCTGGTGGTCTCAACCGTTGTTGCAGCTTTATAGGTTGAGGAGCCTTCGAGACCTAGCACTCCTCCCGAACAATCTGCTGAAGATATGGCATTCATAGAAGAATTTTCTTCGGACTTGGTCACCTTGATCCGGTCGAAACACGCCAAGCTGCTTTATCTTCAATTATACCCATTGCTACAGAAGCTGATCACGCCTTGTCGTCATCAGATCACTCTCCAAGCCAGTTATCTGATGCAGCTCCATCCTTGGCAAGGTCCCTTCAGCACCTCTCTGATAACTGTCTATCTCTCTCTCAACGAGTCATAGAGGTTCATCAAAGTCAGAGGACTACGTCTTTGGACTTTGATTCATTTAAAGAGAAGATGACAGCCAGTATTAGCAGCATTCAGCGAGGACTGAAGATCTGTTCTCTCAGCAAGCTACTTATAAAAACAGCCTGAGAAAAGAGCAGATCGAGCTGGCCACTGAAGTTAGAGCATCCGTCGCCAATTCCCTTCACGCTCAAGACACTCGTCTTGACGCTATCAGCGCTCAGCTAGCACAGGTTGTCGATTTTCTTCAAGAGATTGCTGCTGACAAAAAGGGGGAAAAGAGAAAAGACTTCAAGCCGCATCAGTCTCAGTCTTCAAGAAAGCAACATTTTCTTTGTTTAAGTCAGACTGGTCTGTATATAAGATTTTTGTGATCAATAAAAATCTAAGTTCTTAGTTAAGTCCTTGTTCATTTATTTTGAACTAAAACGGCTTAATCAATCCGAACTATAACTTAACTATGTTCATTTATTTTGAACAAGAAGAAATAATCGATCCGCAAGTATACGCTTCAGAGTTCTTTAAAGAGTGGATAAAAAGATTTAGAAGCTAGGTTTTGTCATCATCAAAAAGGGGGAATTTGTTAGTTCCGGATTTTAAAGATGACAAAACATATCAGACCGGATCGAGAGAAATCAGACTGACCAGATCGATCGCTCAAAACAGATCAAGCTGATATGATATACCGCAAAACAGAACGGATCGATGGAAATCAGCCTGACCAGATCGAAGCTTCAGATCGATCTCAACTTCTATCGCATCAGAGCAGTCAAGGCTGAATAAGATTGATTCTTCAGTCCGAATCATTAACGGCTATTTATTGAAGCATTTAATGTTGCAATTAATGCTGAAAAAGACCAAGGACTGAAGATTACCATAAAAGGTAAGAAGACAAAGAAAAGCCTACCTGACAGTCGCCGAAAACATGAACCAGAACGGCAAGTACCCTAAAGAAGAATACTGCATCTTACTCAGAGTTTAAGCAGAGTCAAGAGTTGCACATTAAGGGAAATAATGTCGTTGGTACATGCAACTATAAAAGGATGCAACAGAAGAGCTCAAGACAGAGTCTGATCAATCGAAAAACTCACAAGAAAGCTAAACAACACGCTTACAAGCTCAGACATTCTCGAGCTGAAAATCTTCATAAGCACAATTATATTGTAATATTTGATCATTTTAGGATCATTGTGTGCATAGACTAACGTCTATCTTGTGCATTCTTTATTGAAATATAGAAGTGAAAAACAATTGTAACTGTCAGACAGAGTGTATCTGAACAGATCGAGAGACTAGGAGTTTTAGTCTGGTAGTGAGGTATATCCAGCTGAATCGGGTTTGTACAACAGGATTGTATAAATCAAAGTCTTCTAGTGGAATCCTTCCTTAATTGGAAGAAGGGGAGACGTAGAAGGATTACACCGCCTTCGAACTTCCAGAAACATATTCTGTCTTTTATCATTCTGCACTCGTTCTATTATTCAAGCCAGCAAGCCGTTCTTACTAATCTAAGAACAGATCGTTCCGCACTAAAATATTCAGTGGTCTGTTCTGCGAAAGAGTTGATTAAGAAACAGATTTCTTTCACTAATCCGAAAGAAATCACAAGGGATTAATTTTTAATAGGAGTGTTCATTCACCCCCCCTCTAAACACTCTGGACCGATCCTAACAGTTATGTTCTGAATTAAAAATACAATCAAAATATGGTAAAGATAAACATAACTCTAGAAAAGAATTAGGTAATTTTTGTGAAGCATTCGGTATGCAAAAAAATCTTGCTCCTTCAACATATTATAAAAATAAGGTTAGAAAACTCACGTCAGACAAAAGATATCGAAACTATTATCGAAAACCTAAAAGAAACTCAAAGGAACCCAATCCAGACGAAACAGTCGAGAAAAATAAAAAATCTTATAAAAAACCATACAAAAAATTTAGTAACACCAATACTACCAAAATTCAATGTTGGAAATGTCACCGTTTTGGTCATAAAGCTGACACTTGTCTTGTTAAGACAAAAAATTAATGAACTATTTCAAGATGATCCAGAACTGAGAGATAAAATATGAACTTTATTAATAAACGAAGAAAACCCAAGTTCTCAAACTTCTGAATCAGAATCTAGCATTAATACTGATTTCGAATATATAAACCAAATTTTAGATAGCTCTAGTGACAGCGATAACGAAGCTCAAAATTCAAATTTCTGTTCTTTATCTATTAATGTCATTACAAAAAATAAAGATCAACAAGAATTTCTATTCGAATTAATTAATAAAATCAATAATCCTGAAGATCGTAAAGAATATTTACAAAAATTTAAAAATTTACTTATTACTGAAGAAGAACCAGTTAGTCAAATAAATGAACCTTTTAGTATTTCAAAATTATTTGATAAAAACCCTTCCTCTACTATAAAGAAAATAAATTCTAATGATCTCCAACGAGAAATTAATCAATTAAAAAAACAAATCTCAAATATTTATTGTCAATTAAATAATCTTGATGCAAAAGATTTAGAATTAGATACGAGATTATCTATTCTTGAACAAGAACATTCCTTTAACACTAAAGATTCAGATCAAGGACAAATTCATGTTTCTCAAAATATGCCTGATCAAGAACAATATGTTCAGACAATAGAAAAAATTTCATTTCAAAAATGGTATTCTATGATTACTTTAATAATTAATGATTTTAAAATTAACACTATTTGTCTAATAGATAGTGGTGCTGATCAAAATTGTATTAATGAAGGACTCATTCCCACTATTCAACAAAAAATAAAATCTATAGAAACTAACATTAAAATAAAAATATGTTCTGAATTTCCTAACGTTTTTTGGGATAGGAAACATCATATCATAGAATTACCCTATGAAAAAGAATTCAATGAAAAAGACACCCCTACAAAAGCAAGACCTATTCAAATGAATAAAGAATTACTTGAAACCTGTAAACAAGAAATTCAAAATTTACTTACTAAAAATTTAATAAGGCCTAGCAAATCTCCTTGGAGTTGTGCAGCCTTCTATGTCAATAATAATGCTGAAAAGGAACGTGGTGTTCCTAGATTATTAATTAATTATAAACCTTTAAACAAGGTACTACGGTGGATTGGATATCCAATTCCAATAAAAGAGATTTAATAAACAGATTATATAAAGCAACTATCTTTTCAAAATTTGATATGAAATCTGGATTTTGGCAAATTCAAATTCATGAAAAGGATTAATATAAAACTGCTTTTAACCGTACCTTTTGGACATTACGAATGGAATGTAATGCCTTTTGGTCTAAAAAATGCTCCTTCTGAATTTCAAAATATAATGAATAATATTTTCAATTCCTTTGATTTTATCATTGTTTATATTGATGATGTTTTAATTTTTTCAGAATCAATAGATCAACATTTTAAGCACTTAAATGTTTTTATTCAAGTTACTATGAAAAATGGATTAGCCGTTTCGGAATCTAAATTAAAATTATTTCAAACTAAAATTTGTTTTTTAGGACACGATATTTTCCAAGGCACTATCAAACCTATTTCAAGAGCCATAGAGTTTGCTTCAAAATTTCCAGATGAAATTAAAGACAAAACTCAACTACAACGATTCCTAGGATGTCTCAATTATGTCTCAGATTTCTTTCCCAAGCTTCGTATTATTTGTAAACCTCTGTATCAAAGACTTCAAAAGAAACCTTGTGAATGGACATCTGAACATTCACATCTCGTTCAATTAATTAAAACCCAAGTTACATCCTTACCTTGTCTAGGACTTCCTCATCCCGATGCCTACCTAATAGTTGAAACAGATGCATCTGATTCCGAGTATGGGGGTATACTCAAAAAAAAATTACATTCATCTGCATCTCCTACTACTGAACATATCATTCGTTTTCATTCAGGCATTTGGTTAGGATCTCAAAAGAATTATTCTACTGTCAAAAAAGAAATTTTATCCATAGTTTTATGCATTTCTAAATTTCAAGACGATTTATACAATAAATCATTTTTGTTAAGAATAGATTGCAAATCTGCAAAAGAAATTTTACAAAAAGATGTAAAAAATATAGTTTCAAAACAAATTTTTGCACGATGGCAAGCTATTTTATCAGTGTTTGATTTTGAGATTGAATACATTAAAGGATCATCCAATTCACTTCCAGATTTTCTTAGTAGAGAGTTGTTACAAGGAAAAATTGTTATTACAAATGAACCAGTCCAAAGTTCAAACATCCGATGATTATGCAGCTCAAAAACCCACTCAAAATAGATTTACAGTTCTTGCAGATTTTCCTCCTCTTACCTATACTCAAGCTGTACAAACACCCCTTGCACCTACCACTCCTGAAAAACCTTTACCTACACAATCATCCCAATCATCGCCCTATTTCACAAAACCTTATGTTGAACATCTTACGCTCACTAGATTTTCAACTGTCCCTGACTTTAATACACTCAGAAGTATTATTCAACGTTATTACCCTCAAGGTTGTCATTGGTATCCAGAAGATTCCAGAAAGACTCAACAATTTTATGAATTCATTCTTGTTGATTCAAAATCAATAGAATTAGTCCACACTCCTGATAATAAAAATCCTTCTCGCATTGCTTTTTCAAAATGTATAATAAAAAAGATTTTTAAACAAGAAGAATGGACTTTTCCATTCTCCCAAAAGAATTTTTCAAAAGATTTTAATCCTAAGGGTTATAATTATCCTGATTACAAAATGGCATGGTTTAATACGTTTTTCAAACGACCATTTGATCATTCTTGGGTTTTTACATTTCATTCAAACTTCTTTAAAGAATTCCCCATTTGGTTTTGCGACTGGTGGTTCAAATTTGGTCCTTCAACCAAAATTCTACCTCCAGATGTAAAACATGCCCTTCAAAGTTTTGTTTCAAAAGCTCCAGGTACAGACTTTGAAAAACAAATTCTTTATTTCGCTGAATTCAAAGTACCATGGATTTTCTGTTGGAATTTCCAATTTCAACAATTTTATTCAAAACCTTACCCTATATCTATTGTAAGAGAATTCAAAATTAAATGGTGGCAAAATTATTCAACTCATTATTGCAATCAAGAATTGGTTCTTAGATTTCTTCAAACTGGTGAAAATATTAAATGGTCACCAATTAATCAATCTGAAGTATCTACTAAACCAACTCATCCCTTGCATGCAAGAGTTCAAGCTAAAAATGAATTTATGATTCAAAATTCACGAAAAACAAAACTTGAAAAACAACCTGCAACCGAGTACTCAGAACAACAAATCAAACTACTTCACATGATGGAAGATTGTCCAGAATTAGCAACTAATTATGTTAATTATCTAAAACAAGTGAAATCATCCTCATCAAAAGCTGACTCAGATGAATCAACATCAAATTTTGATCCATACAAAGATCAATTTGCTCAAGACCCATTTGATTTATGATTTGACAGCTATGACCAAGAAAAATGACTACAAAAATTTATGTTCAATGATTCAAACAAGAGAATTATCCGGCTCCAATGTTGGCAAACTAAAATTCATGTGGAAAGCTGGAGGAATCATCACAGCCAGCTGGCTCTACAGCAAAGATCCACAACCAACAAAAAGACAAAGGAAGATTTGACGTAAAGCTACCACTACTCAAAAGGAAGATTAAAGCAACGGTTATAATTCAAGATGCTTTCCCACTCAAATCAAAAGACTACAGTAAAGATTCCAAAGTACTGTCGGCCATTCTCAAAAGTAGATGCTAATGTAATGCAAATGTAATGTAAATTCAAATGTAATTTCAATTTTGTATCTATAAATAGATGTGTAGATTTCATTACAATCATCGCAGAATTCTCTGGATGATCTTATAATTAATTTCACTCTCATTTTCCACTACAATCCTTGCTTGTAATCAACTACTTTTGTTCAAATTCAAAGTAAGTCAGTTTTATTTACAATCTTTCGTTTCATACATCAATTTATTGTTTACTATTTTACATTCATATCATGTTTAATTATATCATGTTTCAATAAGTTACAAAGTTTCGATCCTTCCCTAAATGGTATCAGAGCCAGGTTACCCCCAAATCTAGATCTATCTTCAACTTGTAGAAACATTCCTTAGTTTTAAGATTGTTATTTTAAGTTCATACTGTTCTGGTGTTACTGTTTGCGTTGGTCAGCCTGTAAGTCCGTTGGTCAGCCGTGTGTAGGAGGTCCTGGTGGTGGTCCCGTACTCTGTAAACACTGTTCACAGTAGACAACTTAAATAAGAATTTAAAAACTTTTCTATGGCTTCATCAATTAGAAGACTATTTTCTAGAAGTTCTTCAAGCTCAAACAACATCATTCAATCAAAAGAAAAACATTTACCTATTAACTATTCAAACTGAACTATTCCAGAAGAACAAATAGAAACTCTTTATCAAATAGGATCTTTTGATTTCAAAACTGCTTTTTCTATTAAAACTCATGAAGAAACTATATCTATACAACAAGAATTTCAAAGTATACTTTGATATCTTTAAATTCAATCACAAAATATATAGAAAGACATTATATATATATTCACTTTGGTTTAATTCAAGTTGCTGTTAAACCATTAGTTCATATGGGAGTTAATGCTCCAAATTTATCTCGCTCTTCGAGATAAAAGATTAAAAAGATACATATCTTCTTTATTGGCCATGATTCAAACAAATGTTTGTAATGGACCAATATACTTCAACTGTTCCCCTAACTTCTCAGTAGATCTTTCAGATCCACTAATTCAAGACTCATTAGTCTTAGACGTTCATCTACAAGGAGATGAATTTCGAGATTTATGTAAAAACTTTGCTATCATATATAGAGTTTATTTTAGAATAATGAATTCACAATTAAATCCAAAATTTAATCTTCAAACAACAATAAAAGACGAAACTGTCTTATCACATGTAGAAGCAGATAATCCATCTGTTTTTGTTCCAAAACGTTTGAAATGGGATGAAATCACTATCCCAAATGAATTTATTATTCAAACTCCTCCAATACCCAGAAATTTAATAAGAAGAGACATATCTCAAATAATTGAAGAAACTGATGGTTAACTCATATAGAGAACGATCCCATTCATCTATACAAGAGGACCCCGAACCAGAATCATCTCGAAAATCTGTTTCAAATTATTCCAGTTCTCGTTTTACCGACTCAAAAATCAATTTTAAATCTCCTCTTCCAGAATTCCAACCTTCCAGTTCAACAAATTATTCTCCTCCAAATTCTCCCACTTTATCTCAAATAAACATGATTTCATGTTTAAATTTTAATGTTACTCATCAATATTTGATTGATGATTACAATGATCCAGATAATACAGAGAAAAGACAATGGTTTGAACAATTAGAACCACAATTCATAGAAAAAATAAAAAAGGCTTGGATGATGGACATAATTAAGAAAAGGTCCAATATTCCTTTACTTAATTGGTTTACTATGTATACTTTTACTAAAGACATAGAAAATGTTTATTCGCTACAACAAATAAATGTTCAAACAGCTCTTTACAAAAAATGGACTTTAGACAATAATACTGTTGTCACTTCTATTCATCCACCTCTTCAAAAAATAAAAATAACCACTCCAAATGGTGAAATCATAGCCACTCCTTTCAAACAAGGTCGTGACGGAAAAGACCTTGTTTCACAAGAAGATGTTATAAAAATATATCAACAAAACAATTTTTCAAATCAAATTTTACATACTATTGCTACTCAGTTAAATCAAATGCAAAATTTACAAATAGAAACTGAATCAGAAAATTTAAAATTTCCTCAAGATATTTCTAAACCTCACTTTAACCCAAGAAGTATTCCTATGGCCCTTGAAAGTAAATTAAAATTACCAAATACCGATATACTTAATCGTATAAACGAAAAACTAGCCAATATTCCTTCTACTAGTAATTCAAAGATTAATTGTGTTAAAATATCAAACGAAAGTGAAAGTTCCGATAGTGATACTGAGAATCTCATAAATGAAATTAATGAAATTTTACAGGTGAAATAAATAAATTACGTTCATTCGGACCAACAAGAAATTTTTATAACAAACCTAAGAACTCAATTTCAAACTTCTAAATATGACGGACAATCTATACATCAATGGAATATAGATGGTAAATCCAAATCTGAAATACTCAATACATTACAAGAAATGGGTATGGCAAAAACTGCCTATCAAATTCAAAATACTACAGAAGAAAATGCTGTAGGTCTACTTGTAACGGGATTTACTGGACAATTAAAAAATTGGTGGGATAACCAATTAACTTTAGAAGAAAAACAAGCTATTATACATCATAAGTCAGAATTTGAAACTGAAGATGGTCTAATTCAACAAAAGGCTGGTGCCTGTGACTATTTACTAATTACTATAGGTATGTATTTCATAGGAAATCCCAAAGAAGAATTAAGTTCATCTCATATTGTTCTTTCAAACTTAAGATGTCCTACTTATCTGATTACAGATGGTACAAATACGTCTTTCTTACTTATGTTCTTAAACGAACAGACTGTAATCAAGATTTTTGGAAAGAAAGATTCATTGCAGGTCTTCCAAAATTATTCGGAGAACGAATAACACAAAAACTCAAAATTGAAACTGATAGTGATCCTATCAATTTTGATTCAATAACTTTTGGGCAATCATTTTCTTTTATCAAAAATACAATCAAAATATGGTAAAGATAAACATAACTCTAGAAAAGAATTAGGTAATTTTTGTGAAGCATTCGGTATGCAAAAAAATATTGCTCCTTCAACATATTATAAAAATAAGGTTAGAAAACTCACTTCAGACAAAAGACATCGAAACTATTTTCGAAAACCTAAAAGAAACTCAAAGGAACCCAATCCAGACGAAACAGTCAAGAAAAAGAAAAAATATTACAAAAAACCATACAAAAAATTTAGTAACACCAATACTACCAAAATTCAATGTTGGAAATGTCACCGTTTTGGTCATAAAGCTGACACATGTCCTGTTAAGACAAAAATTAATGAACTATTTCAAGATGATCCAGAACTGAGAGATAAAATATCAACTTTATTAATAAACGAAGAAAACCCAAGTTCTCAAACTTCTGAATCAGAATCTAGCATTAATACCGATTTCGAATATATAAACCAAATTTTAGATAGCTCTAGTGACAGCGATAACGATGCTCAAAATTCAAATTTCTGTTCTTTATCTATTAATGTAATTACAAAAAATAAAGATCAACAAGAATTTCTATTCGAATTAATTAATAAAATCAATAATCCTGAAGATCGTAAAGAATATTTACAAAAATTTAAAAATTTACTTATTACTGAAGAAGAACCAGTTAGTCAAATAAATGAACCTTTTAGTATTTCAAAATTATTTGATAAAAGCCCTTCCTCTACAATAAAGAAATTAAATTCTAATGATCTCCAACGAGAAATTAATCAATTAAAAAAAACAAATCTCAAATATTTATTGTCAATTAAATAATCTTGATGCAAAAGATTTAGAATTAGATACGAGATTATCTATTCTTGAACAAGAACATTCCTTTAACACTAAAGATTCAGATCAAGGACAAATTAATGTTTCTCAAAATATGCCTGATCAAGAATAATATGTTCAGACAATAGAAAAAATTTCATTTCAAAAATGGTATTCTATGATTACTTTAATAATTAATGATTTTAAAATTAACACTATTTGTCTAATAGATAGTGGTGTTGATCAAAATTGTATTAATGAAGGACTCATTCCTACCAAATATTATGAAAAAACAAAAGAAAAGCTTGTAGCAGCTAACTCAACACCCTTAACTATCAAATATAAATTATCTAAAGCTTATATCTGCAATCAAGGATATTGTTTTAAAACCCCATTCATTTTAGTTAAAAACTTAAATCAAGAAATAATATTAGGAACTCCTTTTTTAACCTCAATTTACCCTTTTCATGTAAATCATAAAGGTATTACTACTAATATTATGGGAAATAAAATAAGTTTTCATTTTCTACTCCTACAAAAGTAAAAGAAATATCTTTACTTCAAGAATCATCAATTTTTCAACAACTTAATTTAATCAAAACTAAAAAGTCACAAATCAATCTATTAAAAGAAGAAATATCATATTTAAAAATTGAAGAGCAAATACAACTTCCCACTATTCAACAAAAAATAAAATCTATAGAAACTAACATTAAAATAAAAATATGTTCTGAATTTCCTAATGCTTTTTGGGATAGGAAACATCATATCATAGAATTACCCTATGAAAAAGAATTCAATGAAAAAGACATCCCTACAAAAGCAAGACCTATTCAAATTAATAAAGAATTACTTGAAACCTGTAAACAAGAAATTCAAAATTTACTTACTAAAAATTTAATAAGGCCTAGCAAATCTCCTTGGAGTTGTGCAGCCTTCTATGTCAATAATAATGCTGAAAAGGAACGTGGTGTTCCTAGATTATTAATTAATTATAAACCTTTAAACAAGGTACTACAGTAGATTGGATATCCAATTCCAAATAAAAGAGATTTAATAAACAGATTATATAAAGCAACTATCTTTTCAAAATTTGATATGAAATCTGGATTTTGGCAAATTTAAATTCATGAAAAGGATAAATATAAAACTGCTTTTAACCGTACCTTTTGGACATTACGAATTGAATGTAATGCCTTTTGGTCTCAAAAATGCTCCTTTTGAATTTCAAAATATAATGAATAATATTTTCAATTCCTTTGATTTTATCATTGTTTATATTGATGATGTTTTAATTATTTCAGAATCAATATATCAACATTTTAAGCACTTAAATGTTTTTATTCAAGTTACTATGAAAAATGGATTTGCCGTTTCGGAATCTAAATTAAAATTATTTCAAACTAAAATTCATTTTTTAGGACACGATATTTTCCAAGGCACTATCAAACCTATTTCAAGAGCCATAGAGTTTGCTTCAAAATTTCCAGATGAAATTAAAGACAAAACTCAACTACAACGATTCCTAGGATGTCTCAATTATGTCTCAGATTTCTTTCCCAAGCTTCGTATTATTTGTAAACCTCTGTATCAAAGACTTCAAAAGAAACCTTGTGAATGGACATCTGAACATTCACGTCTCGTTCAATTAATTAAAACCCAAGTTACATCCTTACCTTGTCTAGGACTTCCTCATCCCGATGCCTACCTAATAGTTGAAACAGATGCATCTGATTCCGAGTATGGGGGTATACTCAAAAAAAAATTACATTCATCTGCATCTCCTACTACTGAACATATCATTCGTTTTCATTCAGGCATTTGGTTAGGATCTCAAAAGAATTATTCTACTGTCAAAAAAGAAATTTTATCCATAGTTTTATGCATTTCTAAATTTCAAGACGATTTATACAATAAATCATTTTTGTTAAGAATAGATTGCAAATCTGCAAAAGAAATTTTACAAAAAGATGTAAAAAATATAGTTTCAAAACAAATTTTTGCACGATGGCAAGCTATTTTATCAGTGTTTGATTTTGAGATTGAATACATTAAAGGATCATCCAATTCACTTCCAGATTTTCTTAGTAGAGAGTTGTTACAAGGAAAAATTGTTATTACAGATGAACCAGTCCAAAGTTCAAACATCCGATGATTATGCAGCTCAAAAACCCACTCAAAATAGATTTACAGTTCTTGCAGATTTTCCTCCTCTTACCTATACTCAAGCTGTACAAACACCCCTTGCACCTACCACTCCTGAAAAACCTTTACCTACACAATCATCCCAATCATCGCCCTATTTCACAAAACCTTACGTTGAACATCTTACGCTCACTAGATTTTCAACTGTCCCTGACTTTAATACACTCAGAAGTATTATTCAACGTTATTACCCTCAAGGTTGTCATTGGTATCCAGAAGATTCCAGAAAGACTCAACAATTTTATGAATTCATTCTTGTTGATTCAAAATCAATAGAATTAGTCCACACTCCTGATAATAAAAATCCTTCTCGCATTGCTTTTTCAAAATGTATAATAAAAAAGATTTTTAAACAAGAAGAATGGACTTTTCCATTCTCCCAAAAGAATTTTTCAAAAGATTTTAATCCTAAGGGTTATAATTATCCTGATTACAAAATGGCATGGTTTAATACGTTTTTCAAACGACCATTTGATCATTCTTGGGTTTTTACATTTCATTCAAACTTCTTTAAAGAATTCCCCATTTGGTTTTGCGACTGGTGGTTCAAATTTGGTCCTTCAACCGAAATTCTACCTCCAGATGTAAAACTTGCCCTTCAAAGTTTTGTTTCAAAAGCTCCAGGTACAGACTTTGAAAAACAAATTCTTTATTTCGCTGAATTCAAAGTACCATGGATTTTCTGTTGGAATTTCCAATTTCAACAATTTTATTCAAAACCTTACGCTATATCTATTGTAAGAGAATTCAAAATTAAATGGTGGCAAAATTATTCAACTCATTATTGCAATCAAGAAGTGGTTCTTAGATTTCTTCAAACTGATGAAAAAAATAAATGGTCACCAATTAATCAATCTGAAGTATCTACTAAACCAACTCATCCCTTGCATGCAAGAGTTCAAGCTAAAATGAATTTATGATTCAAAATTCACGAAAAACAAAACTTGAAAAACAACCTGCAAGCGAGTACTCAGAACAACAAATCAAACTACTTCACATGATGGAAGATTGTCCAGAATTAGCAGCTAATTATGTTAATTATCTAAAACAAGTGAAAAAGCTGACTCAGATGAATCAACATCAAATTTTGATCCATTCAAAGATCAATTTGCTCAAGACCCATTTGATTTATGATTTGACAGCTATGACCAAGAAAAATGACTACAAAAATTTATGTTCAATGATTCAAACAAGAGAATTATCCGGCTCCAATGTTGGCAAACTAAAATTCATGTGGAAAGCTGGAGGAATCATCACAGCCAGCTGGCTCTACAGCAAAGATCCACAACCAACAAAAAGACAAAGGAAGATTTGACGTAAACTTTGTTGATATATTTTTATAACATCTTCTTGTGAAACAGGGTCTTTTCCGTCACGACCTCGTTTGAAAGGAGTGGCTAAGATTTCACTTATGGAGTGGTTATTTTTATTTTTTGAAGAGGTGGATGAATAGAAGTGACAACAGTATTATTGTCTAAAGTCCATTTTTTGTAAAGAGCTGTTTGAACATTTATTTGTTGTAGCGAATAAACATTTTCTATGTCTTTAGTAAAAGTATACATAGTAAACCAATTAAGTAAAGGAATATTGGACCTTTTTCTTAATTATGTCCATCATCCAAGCCTTTTTTATTTTTTCTATGAATTGTTGTTCTAATTGTTCAAACCATTGTCTTTTCTCTGTATTATCTGGATCATTGTAATCATCAATCAAATATTGATGATTAACTTTAAAATTTAAACATGAAATCATGTTTATTTGAGATAAAGTGGGAGAATTTGGAGGAGAATAATTTGTTGAACTGGAAGGTTGGAATTCTGGAAGAGGAGATTTAAAATTGATTTTTGAGTCGGTAAAACGAGAACTGGAATAATTTGAAACAGATTTTCGAGACGATTCTGGTTTGGGGTCCTCTTGTATAGATGAATGGGATCGTTCTCTATATGAGTTAAATCTTAGTAATATACGACCATCAGTTTCTTCAATTTTTGAGATATGTCTCTTCTTATTAAATTTCTGGGTATTTGAGGAGTTTGAATAATAAATTCATTTGGGATAGTGATTTCATACCATTTCAAACGTTTTGGAACAAAAACAGATGGATTATCTGCTTCTACACGTAATAAGACAGTTTCGTCTTTTATTGTTGTTTGAAGATTAAATTTTGGATTTAATTGTGAATTCATTATTCTAAAATAAACTCTATATATGATAGCAAAGTTTTTACATAAATCTCGAAATTCATCTCCTTGAAGATGAACGTCTAAGACTAATGAGTCTTGAATTAGTGGATCTGAAAGATCTACTGAGAAGTTAGGGGAACAGTTGAAGTATATTGGTCCATTACAAACATTTGTTTGAATCATGGCCAATAAAGAAGATTTGTATCTTTTTAATCTTTTATCTCGAAGAGCGAGATAAATTGGAGCATTAACTCCCATATGAACTAATGGTTTAACAGAAACTTGAATTAAACCAAAGTGAATATATATATAATGTCTTTCTATATATTTTGTGATTGAATTTAAAGATATCAAAGGTATTCTTTGAAATTCTTGTTGTATAGAAATAGTTTCTTCATGAGTTTTAATAGGAAAACAGTTTTGAAATCAAAAGATCCTATTTGATAAAGAGTTTATATTTGTTCTTCTCGAATAGTCCAGTTTGAATAGTTAATAGGTAAATGTATTTCTTTTGATTGAATGATGCTGTTTGAGCTTGAAGAACTTCTAGAAAATAGTCTTCTAATTGATGAAGCCATAGAAAAGTTTTTAAATTCTTATTTTTAAGTTGTCTACTGTGAACAGTGTTTACGGAGTACGGGACCACCACCGGGACCACCTACACACGGCTGACCAACGGACTTACAGGCTGACCAACGCAAACAGTAACACCAGAACAGTATGAACTTAAAATAACAATCTTAAAACTAAGGAATGGTTTCTACAAGTTGAAGATAGATCTAGATTTGGGGGTAACCTGGCTCTGATACCATTTAGGGAAGGTGTAACTTATTGAAACATGATATAATTAAACATGATATGAATGTAAAATAGTAAACAATAAATTGATGTATGAAACGAAAGATTGTAAATAAAACTGACTTACTTTGAATTTGAACAAAAGTAGTTGATTACAAGCAAGGATTGTAGTGGAAAATGAGAGTGAAATTAATTAAAAGATCATCCAGAGAATTCTGCGATGATCGTAATGAAATCTACACATCTATTTATAGATACAAAATTGAAATTACATTTGAATTTACATTACATTTGCATTACATTAGCGTCTACTTTTGAGAATGGCCGACAGTACTTTGGAATCTTTACTGTAGTCTTTTGATTTGAGTGGGAAAGCATCTTGAATTATAACTGTTGCTTTAATCTTCCTTTTGAGTAGTGGTAGCTTTACGTCAAATCTTCCTTTGTCTTTTTGTTGGTTGTGGATCTTTGTTGTAGAGCCAGCTGGCTGTGATGATTCCTCCAGCTTTCCACATGAATTTTAGTTTGCCAACATTGGAGCCGGATAATTCTCTTATTTGAATCATTGAACATAAATTTTTGTAGTCATTTTTCTTGGTCATAGCTGTCAAATCATAAATCAAATGGGTCTTGAGCAAATTGATCTTTGAATGGATCAAAATTTGATGTTGATTCATCTGAGTCAGCTTTTGATGAGGACGATTTCACTTGTTTTAGATAATTAACATAATTAGCTGCTAATTCTGGACAATCTTCCATCATGTGAAGTAGTTTGATTTGTTGTTCTGAGTACTCGGTTGCAGGTTGTTTTTCAAGTTTTGTTTTTCATGAATTTTGAATCATAAATTCATTTTTAGCTTGAACTCTTGCATGCAAGGGATGAGTTGGTTTAGTAGATACTTCAGATTGATTAATTGGTGACTTAATTTTTTCACCAGTTTGAAGAAATCTAAGAACCACTTCTTGATTGCAATAATGAGTTGAATAATTTGCCACCATTTAATTTTGAATTCTCTTACAATAGATATAGGGTAAGGTTTTGAATAAAATTGTTGAAATTGGAAATTCCAACAGAAAATCCATGGTACTTTGAATTCAGCGAAATAAAGAATTTGTTTTTCAAAGTCTGTACCTGGAGCTTTTGAAACAAAACTTTGAAGGGCAAGTTTTACATCTGGATGTAGAATTTCGGTTGAAGGACCAAATTTGAACCACCAGTCGCAAAACCAAATGGGGAATTCTTTAAAGAAGTTTGAATGAAATGTAAAAAACCAAGAATGATCAAATGGTCGTTTGAAAAACGTATTAAACCATGCAATTTTGTAATCAGGATAATTATAACCCTTAGGATTAAAATCTTTTAAAAAATTCTTTTGGGAGAATGGAAAAGCCCATTCTTCTTGTTTAAAAATCTTTTTTATTATACATTTTGAAAAAGCAATGCGAGAAGGATTTTTATTATCAGAAGTGTGGACTAATTCTATTGATTTTGAATCAACAAGAATGAATTCATAAAATTGTTGAGTCTTTCTGGAATCTTCTGGATACCAATGACAACCTTGAGGGTAATAACGTTGAATAATACTTCTGAGTGTATTAAAGTCAGGGACAGTTGAAAATCTAGTGAGCGTAAGATGTTCAACATAAGGTTTTGTGAAATAGGGCGATGATTCGGATGATTGAGTAGGTAAAGGTTTTTCAGGAGTGGTAGGTCAAGGGGTGTTTGTACAGCTTGAGTATAGGTAAGAGGAGGAAAATCTGCAAGAACTGTAAATCTATTTTGAGTGGGTTTTTGAGCTGCATAATCATCGGATGTTTGAACTTTGGACTGGTTCATCTGTAATACCAATTTTTCCTTGTAAAAACTCTCTAGTAAGAAAATCTGGAAGTGAATTGGATGATCCTTTAATGTATTCAATCTCAAAATCAAACACTGATAAAATAGCTTGCCATCGTGCAAAAATTTGTTTTGAAACTATATTTTTTACATCTTTTTGTAAAATTTCTTTTGCAGATTTGCAATCTATTCTTAACAAAATGATTTATTGTATAAATCGTCTTGAAATTTAGAAATGCATAAAACTATGGATAAAATTTCTTTTTTGACAGTAGAATAATTCTTTTGAGATCCTAACCAAATGCCTGAATGAAAACGAATGATATGTTCAGTAGTAGGAGATGCAGATGAATGTAATTTTTGTTTGAGTATACCCCCATACCCGGAATCAGATGCATCTGTTTCAACTATTAGGTAGGCATCGGGATGAGGAAGTCCTAGACAATGTAAGGATGTAACTTGGGTTTTAATTAATTGAACGAGACGTGAATGTTCAGATGTCCATTCACAAGGTTTCTTTTGAAGTCTTTGATACAGAGGTTTACAAATAATACGAAGCTTGGGAAAGAAATCTGAGACATATTGAGACATCCTAGGAATCGTTGTAGTTGAGTTTTGTCTTTAATTTCATCTGGAAATTTTGAAGCAAACTCTATGGCTCTTGAAATAGGTTTGATAGTGCCTTGGAAAATATCGTGTCCTAAAAAACGAATTTTAGTTTGAAAATAATTTTAATTTAGATTCCGAAACGGCTAATCCATTTTTCATAGTAACTTGAATAAAAACATTTAAGTGCTTAAAATGTTGATCTATTGATTCTGAAAATATTAAAACATCATCAATATAAACAATGATAAAATCAAAGGAATTGAAAATATTATTCATTATATTTTGAAATTCAGAAGGAGCATTTTTGAGACCAAAAGGCATTACATTCCATTCGTAATGTCCAAAAGGTACGGTAAAAGCAGTTTTATATTTATCCTTTTCATGAATTTGAATTTGCCAAAATCCAGATTTCATATCAAATTTTGAAAAGATAGTTGCTTTATATAATCTGTTTATTAAATCTCTTTTATTTGGAATTGGATATCGAATCCATTGTAGTACCTTGTTTAAAGGTTTATAATTAATTACTAATCTAGGAACACCACGTTCCTTTTCAGCATTATTATTGACATAGAAGGCTGCACAACTCCAAGGAGATTTGCTAGGCCTTATTAAATTTTTAGTAAGTAAATTTTGAATTTCTTGTTTACAGGTTTCAAGTAATTCTTTATTCATTTGAATAGGTCTTGCTTTTGTAGGGATGTCTTTTTCATTGAATTCTTTTTCATAGGGTAATTCTATGATATGATGTTTCCTATCCCAAAAGGGTAAATTGAGGTTAAAAAAGGAGTTCCTAATATTATTTCTTGATTTAAGTTTTTAACTAAAATGAATGGGGTTTTAAAACAATATCCTTGATTGCAGATATAAGCTTTAGATAATTTATATTTGATATTTAAGGGTGTTGAGTTAGCTGCTACAAGCTTTTCTTTTGTTTTTCCATAATATTTGGTAGGAATGAGTCCTTCATTAATACATTTTGATCAGCACCACTATCTATTAGACAAATAGTGTTAATTTTAAAATCATTAATTATTAAAGTAATCATAGAATACCATTTTTGAAATGAAATTTTTTCTATTGTCTGAACATATTGTTCTTGATCAGGCATATTTTGAGAGACATGAATTTGTCCTTGATCTGAATCTTTAGTGTTAAAGGAATGTTCTTGTTCAAGAATAGATAATCTCGTATCTAATTCTAAATCTTTTGCATCAAGATTAATTAATTGAATTTGTTTTTTTAATTGATTAATTTCTCGTTGGAGATCATTAGAATTTATTTTCTTTATAGTAGAGGAAGGGCTTTTATCAAATAATTTTGAAATACTAAAAGGTTCATTTATTTGACTAACTAGTTCTTCTTCAGTAATAAGTAAATTTTTAAATTTTTGTAAATATTCTTTACGATCTTCAGGATTATTGATTTTATTAATTAATTCGAATAGAAATTCTTGTTGATCTTTATTTTTTGTAATGACATTAATAGATAAAGAACAGAAATTTGAATTTTGAGCTTCGTTATCAGCTGTCACTAGAGCTATCTAAAATTTGGTTTATATATTCGAAATCAGTATTAATGCTAGATTCTGATTCAGAAGTTTGAGAACTTGGGTTTTCTTCGTTTATTAATAAAGTTCATATTTTATCTCTCAGTTCTGGATCATCTTGAAATAGTTCATTAATTTTTGTCTTAACAGGACAGGTGTCAGCTTTATGACCAAAACGGTGACATTTCCAACATTGAATTTTGGTAGTATTGGTGTTACTAAATTTTTTGTATGGTTTTTTGTAAGATTTTTTCTTTTTCTTGACTGTTTCGTCTGGATTGGGTTCCTTTGAGTTTCTTTTAGGTTTTCGAAAATATTTTCGATATCTTTTGTCTGAAGTGAGTTTTCTAACCTTATTTTTATAATATGTTGAAGGAGCAAGAATTTTTTGCATACCGAATGCTTCACAAAAATTACCTAATTCTTTTCTAGAGTTATGTTTATCTTTACCATATTTTGATTGTATTTTTAATTCAGAACATAACGTTAAAGCTTCTCTTTTGATAAAAGAAAATAATTGCCCAAAAGTTATTGAATCAAAATTGATAGGATCACTATCAGTTTCAGTTTTAAGTTTTTGTGTTATTCGTTCTCCGAATAATTTTGGAAGACCTGCAATGAATCTTTCTTTCCAGAAAGCTTGATTACAGTCTGTTCGTTTAAGAACATAAGTAAGAAAGACGTCTTTGTACCATCTGTAATCAGATAGAGTAGGACATCTTAAGTTTGAAAGAACAATATGAGATGAACTTAATTCTTCTTTGGGATTTCCTATGAAATACATACCTATAGTAATTAGTAAATAGTCACAGGCATCAGCCTTTTGTTGAATTAGACCATCTTCAGTTTCAAATTCTGACTTATGATGTATAATAGCTTGTTTTTCTTCTAAAGTTAATTGGTTATCCCACCAATTTTTTAATTGTCCAGTAAATCCTGTTACAAGTAGACCTACAGCATTTTCTTCTGTATTATTTTGAATTCGATAGGCAGTTTTTGCCATACCCATTTCTTGTAATGTATTGAGTATTTCATATTCGGATTTACCATCTATATTCCATTGATGTATAGATTGTCCATCATATTTAGAAGTTTGAAATTGAGTTCTTTCTTCATATTGAATATCAGGAGGTGTAGGTTTGTTATAAAAATTTCTTGTTGGTCCGAATGAACGTAATTTATTTATTTCACCTGTAAAATTTTCATTAATTTCATTTATGAGATTCTCAGTATCACTATCGGAACTTTCACTTTCGTTTGATATTTTAACACAATTAATCTTTGAATTACTAGTAGAAGGAATATTGGCTAGTTTTTCGTTTATACGATTAAGTATATCGGTATTTGGTAATTTTAATTTACTTTCAAGGGGCATAGGAATACTTCTTGGGTTAAAGTGAGGTTTAGAAATATCTTGAGGAAATTTTAAATTTTCTGATTTAGTTTCTATTTGTAAATTTTGCATTTGATTTAACTGAGTAGCAATAGTATGTAAAATTTGATTTGAAAAATTGTTTTGTTGATATATTTTTATAACATCTTCTTGTGAAAAAGGGTCTTTTCCGTCACGACCTCGTTTGAAAGGAGTGGCTATGATTTCACCATCTGGAGTGGTTATTTTATTTTTTGAAGAGGTGGATGAATAGAAGTGACAACAGTATTATTGTCTAAAGTCCATTTTTTTGTAAAGAGCTGTTTGAACATTTATTTGTTGTAGCGAATAAACATTTTCTATGTCTTTAGTAAAAGTATACATAGTAAACCAATTAAGTAAAGGAATATTGGACCTTTTCTTAATTATGTCCATCATCCAAGCCTTTTTTATTTTTTCTATGAATTGTGGTTCTAATTGTTCAAACCATTGTCTTTTCTCTGTATTATCTGGATCATTGTAATCATCAATCAAATATTGATGATTAACTTTAAAATTTAAACATGAAATCATGTTTATTTGAGATAAAGTGGGAGAATTTGGAGGAGAATAATTTGTTGAACTGGAAGGTTGGAATTCTGGAAGAGGAGATTTAAAATTGATTTTTGAGTCGGTAAAACGAGAACTGGAATAATTTGAAACAGATTTTCGAGATGATTCTGGTTTGGGGTCCTCTTGTATAGATGAATGGGATCGTTCTCTATATGAGTTAAAGCTTAGTAATATACGACCATCAGTTTCTTCAATTATTTGAGATATGTCTCTTCTTATTAAATTTCTGGGTATTTGAGGAGTTTGAATAATAAATTCATTTGGGATAGTGATTTCATACCATTTCAAACTGTTAGTTCCGGATCTTATCGATGAGATTTTAAAGATGACAAAACATATCAGACCGGATCGAGTGAAATCAGACTGACCAGAACGATCGCCCAAAACAGATCAAGCTGATAAGATGACAAAGCATATCAGACCGGATCGAGGGTAATCAGACTGACCAGATCAATAGCTCAAAACAGAACAAGCTGATAAGGCATATTACCTATCAGACCGGATCGATGGACTTCAGACTGACTAGATCGATGCTTCAGATCGATCTCAATCTCTATCTGATCAGAGCAGTCAAGGATACATAAAAAATGGCTCCTCAGTCCGAATCATTAACGGCTATTTATTGTAGCATTTAATGTTGTAATTAATGCTACAAAGGACCAAAGACTGAAGATTGCCATAAAAGGTAAGAAGACAGAGAAGAGCTTACCTGACAGTCGCCGAAAGTATGAACCAGAACGGCAAGTATCCTGAAGAAGAAGACTGTAGCCTACTCAGAGTTTAAGCAGAGTCAAAGTTGCACATTAAGGGAAATAATGTCGTTGGTACTTACAGCTATAAAAGGATGCAACAAAAAGGAATATAGATGACTCTCGCTGATCAATTGAAATAAACGCACAAGAAAGCAAAACAGCACAAGCTTACAAGCTCAGAAGCTCTCGAGCTGCAATTATTCTTAAGCACGTTTACTTTGTAACATTTGATCATTTAGGATCACTGTGCGCATCTTGTGTTTTCTGTGTTGAAAAATAGAAGTGAGAAACATATTGTAACTGTCAGACAAAGTGTGTCTGAGCAGATCGAGTGACTAGGAGTTTCAGACTGGTAGTGAGGTAAATCCAGCCTGAATCGGGTTTGTACAACAGGATTGTATAAATCAAAGTCTTCTAGTATAAACCTTCCTTAATTGGAAGAAGGGGAGACGTAGAAGGATTACACCACCTTCGAACTTCCAGAAACATATCCTGTGTATTTTATTTCTGCACTTGTTCTTTCATACTAGCCATCGAGCCGTTCTTACATATACAAGAACAGACCGTTCCGCACTTATACTTTCAGTGGTCTGTTCTGTACAAGAGTTGATTAAGAAACAGATTTCTTTCACTAATCCGAAAGAAATCACAAGGGATTAATTTTTAGAAGGAGTGTTCATTCACCCTCCCCCCCCCCCCCCGAAACACTCCGGACCGATCCTAACAAGTGGTATCAGAGCAGGTCATCTTAATCAGCACAAAGACACTTGAGCTGATGGCATCTTTCAACAAAATTCCTATGTTCTCAAAAGAAGACTATGATGACTGGAGAATCAGAATGCAAGCTCATCTGGCAGCTCAGGATGACGATATGTGGTTCGTCATCACTGATGGACCAATGAAGATTCTGAAAGTCAATACAGCAGTCGCCATTACTGATGGTGAACCACAAATGGTAGAGAAAGACAGATCCCTCTGGACGAATGAGGAAAGAAAGAAGGCAAATCTCGACAACGTTGCCAAAGACATCTTGTTCAAGACATTGGACAAGAACATGTTCAGCAAAATCAAAATGTGCTCTACTGCCAAAGAAATTTGGGAGAAGATAGCACAGCTATGCGAAGGCAACGACCAGACCAAAGAAAACAAGCTGACTGTTGTTCTTCAAAGATTTGAGGGCATAAAAATGAAGAGTGGAGAAACTCTAAATGAGTTTGATGAAAGAGTCACTGGCATCATAAATGAACTGAATGGTCTGGGGAAGGAATATTCTAATAGAGAGATCGCTCTGAAAGTTATGAGAGCTCTGCCAAAGGAATGGTATGTTAAGACCATTGCCATGAGGGAATCAAAAGATCTTAACAAGGTTGAACTTCATGATCTGTTTGCAGATCTTAAGGCCTATGAGTTTGAACTGATAAGCAGAGGTGAAGCAGAGCCATTCATCTCTCAACCAAACAAGGCCCTGGCAGCCATTCCAGACCAGATCGCCTCAACATCAGACCGATCCGCTGAACAGATAAGTAATGATGCTATGTCATTATTTATCAAGAAATTCGGTAAATTTATGTCTAAGAATAAGAGGAGCTTCAAACCCTCTCATCATTATAAATCAAGAAAAGATGATGATGTTAACGATCAGGCTTGCTACAATTGTGGTAAGACCGGACATTTTATTGCAGATTGCACCAGACCAAAGAAAGAAGAACGGAAAGAGAAGCATCGTGATGATAGGAAGAAGAAGCACTACAAAGACGCAAGAATCATGGAAAATCCCAAAAAGTCCTAGTAGCTGAAGAAGGAAACAGCAAATGGGCTCAGACAGACTCAGACTCGGAAAGCTCTGAATATTCTTCCAGCGAAAGCGAAGAAGATATTCAATGTCTCATGGCAGACGAAGAGCACAATAATCAAATAGATGAGCACAATAAAGCTAAAGCCAGTAATCATTTGAGAAAAATAAAGCTAAAGCCAGTAATCAAATAGATGAGCACAATAAACCAAGCTGCTCTGAGCAGGGTGAGTGCAATAATCTAAAGATCGAGCTGAATAAGCTGAAAATCTCCTATGATCAGCTCCATGAAGAAAATAAGAGAATTAGCACACAAAATGCTAAGCTTTCTCATATATTCAAAACATGGACAAAATCCAGAACATCGTTGGAATAATTACAAGAGGTTCAAAGAAACGTCGGTGATTTCACCGGCATAGGCTTTGACACCAAAGAATGCACCAAAAATGAAACTGAGATGTCGCTGGTAAAGAACCAAGTCAAACAAATGACATTTGTTAAATCTAGCACAGTATATGAGACTGAAGCACCTAAGATTCAAACAGGAGTATCTTACGTGAATCAAAATCTGAGAAAAGGGATTGGTTATGTTGACCAAGCCAAAGAAAAGACACCAGCAAGATTTGCGTCTATCAGACCAAATCCAAAGGTGCAAGATCGAAGGCAAGGAAGACAATACAATTATTATAATTCAAAATCGATTCAACGAAGATATAGACTACCTTATGAGAATCAAAGGTTTTCACAGCGCACACACTATCACACACAAAATCAAAACAGACCAGCACACAGCACACCTTACACACACAAGCCATTGAAGCTGATACAGGTGTGGGTTCCCAAAGGGCTAATCCGTTCTGGACCCAAATAGGATTGGGTACCAACAATAATTATATTTGATGACAGGTACCGAAGAAGCTCGCATCAGACTGGTATTTGGACAGTGGGTGTTCCCGTCACATGACTGGAAACATCGAGCTGCTGTCTGAAGTCACAGAATGTACTGGACCCAAGATCATCTTCGGAGATAACTCAAAGGGTAAGACCGTGGGCAAGGGTAAGATTGTCCATGGTAACATTATTATCAATGATGTGCTGTTAGTTGAAAATATGTGCTATAATCTGATTAGTATAAGTCAACTCTGTGATAATGGTTATGCTGTAGAATTTCACAAACACACTTGCACTGTTAAATCATCAGACGGTATAACCGTGCTTGTAGGAATCAGGAATGGAAATACATATAAGATTAACTGGAATCATGCTCAACCTGATAATCCTACTTGCTTCATCGCTAACAATGATAATAAACATTGGCTGTGGCATAAGCGCTTGAATCATATAAACTTTAAGACCATTTCCAGCCTGTGTAAACATGATTTAGTTCGGTCTGCCCAAGATCGATTTTGCTAAGGATAAGATCTGCGAAGCTTGCCAAATGGGCAAACAGATCAGATCATCCTTCAAAAACAAGAATGCCAATTCCTCCTCCCGCTGTTTAGAATTATTGCATATGGACTTGTTTGGTCCTATACCAATAACAAGTTTAGGGGGAATGCGGTATACTCTTGTTGTTATTGATGATTACTCACGCTTTACATGGACTATATTTTTGAGCAGTAAAGATCAGACCGGTCCGAAGTTGATCAAGCTGCTGAAACGCACTCAGAACGAGAAATCATCCAGCATAGACAGGATTTGTAGTGACAAAGGCACTGAGTTTTCAAATCAGAATCTTGAATCCTTTCTAGAAGATCATGGAATCAAGCATGAGTTTTCAGCCGCTCGAACTCCTCAACAGAATGGAGTTGCAGAACGAAGAAACAGAACGCTCAAAGAAGCAGCAAGAACAATGCTTGCTGATTCTGGAATTTCGCAAAAGTTCTGGGCAGAAGCTGTAAACACTGCTTGCTACACTCAAAATCGGTCTACGATCAACAAGAAGCTGAACCTTACCCCATATGAAATATGGACTGGTAACAGACCATCTATTTCTCACTTTCATATTTTTGGCTGCAAATGCTTCGTTCATAACAATGGTAAGAATCATCTTACAGCATTTGAAGCTAAGTCAGATAATGGAATATTTTTAGGATATTCATCATCTAGCAAAGCTTATCGAATTTTTAATAATCGAACCTTAACTGTAGAAGAATCTGTTCATGTAGTTTTTGATGAATCTTTTCAGGGCAACAAAGAATCAATTCAAAATCAGATGGAAAATATACATCTCGAAGCTAACAGTGATGATGAGATTGTAGCTAACAGGTCAAGAGACAATCCACCAGAACCAGAAGTACCAGACAGACCGGATCAAGGCATTGAAGCTTCTTCAGATCGAGCTGATCCGGATGTTCTTCACTCAAATGTTAAAGCAGATACTGATCATGCTGCTACTACTCATCCGACCGGACCAGACAATCCAGAGTCAAGCTATCGATTGACTAAGAAGCATCCACACAATCTAGTGATTGGTAGTCCCTCTGCACCGATCAGAACCAGAGGACAGATGATGGATGAGTTCACTCATGCTGCCTTCATCTCAACTCTGGAACCTAAGAAGATCGATGAAGCTCTGACTGATTTCAACTGGATTAAAGCAATGCAAGAAGAGCTTAATCAATTCGAACAAAATCAAGTTTGGAGTCTAACCCCCAGACCAAGCGATCTGCCTGTTATTGGAACCAGATGGGTTTTCAGAAATAAGCTGGACGCAGATGGAACTGTGGTTAGAAACAAAGCCAGACTGGTGGCACAAGGATTCAGACAAGAAGAAGGAATCGACTTCGATGAATCATTTGCACCAGTCGCCAGACTTGAAGCTATCCGAATCTTTCTTGCATATGCTGCCTTTAAAGACTTCAAAGTATATCAGATGGACGTCAAGAGCGCCTTTCTCAATGGAAAGCTTCAGGAAAAAGTCTACATTGAGCAACCACCTGGATTTCAGAACCATTTGTATCCCAATCATGTGTATCTACTGAATAAAGCAGTGTATGGTCTGAAACAAGCTCCAAGAGCCTGGTATGACACTCTATCTCAATTTCTGCTGAACCATGATTTTCAGATCGACTCAGTAGATAAAACTCTCTTTAAATTTATTAAGGGGGAACATACCCTATTAGTTCAGATTTACGTTGATGACATAATCTTTGGGTCAACTAACCCCAAATTGTGCGAGAAGTTTTCTAAGTTAATGCAGGGACAGTTTGAGATGAGCATGATGGGAGAACTTTCATTCTTTTTGGGTCTCCAAGTAAAACAGCTCAATAATGGTATTTTCATCAACCATACCAAGTATACCAAAGAGCTCCTCAAGAGATTTGGAATGGAAACATGCTCAACTGCATCAACTCCAATGAGTCCAACAATCAAGTTAGACAAAGATGAAGGGGGATCGGCAGTTGAAGTAACCATGTATAGAGGACTAATCGGATCGCTATTGTATCTTACAGCGAGCCGGCCTGATATTATGTTCTCCGTCTGTATGTGCGCCAGATTTCAGTCAGAACCAAAGCAATCACATTTTATTGCTGCCAAGCGTATTCTGAAATACTTAAAAGGATCTCAAAACGTTGGTCTTTGGTACTCCAAAGATTCAAACTTCAGCTTGATCGGATATTCAGACGCAGACTACGCTGGGTGTAAGATTGATCGTAAAAGCACCAGTGGAACATGTCAATTTCTAGGTGAAAGATTGATCTCTTGGTTCAGTAAAAAGCAGACATCGATTGCCACATCTACAGCTGAAGCAGAGTATCTAGCCGCTGGAAGCTGTTGCGCTCAAATGCTTTGGATTCAACACCAGCTCAAAGACTATGGCATCCAAGCTGTTGACTCTCCGATATTTTGCGACAACACAAGTGCAATCGCTATAACGTATAATCCAGTTTTGCACTCTCAAACAAAGCACATTGATATACGCCATCATTTTATTCGAGATCATGTTGGCAAAAAGGAAATTCGGATCGAGCACATCTCAACAGAGCAGCAAGCAGCAGACATCTTCACCAAACCGCTCCCAGAGGCTAAGTTTAATTATTTCCGTCAAATTCTTGGTTTAATTGACTTATCTTAATAGTTTTAGATGTCTTCTTACTTTCGCTCTTAAAGATTTTTGTTGCCACAGATCGATAATACAATGTTCAGAAAGACACAGACCGGTCCGAACTTTCAGACCGATCCATGTCAATCTGATGTTATCCCATGATCTGTTTGGTCAATACATCTTTTGTACAAAAACAGCCCGAACTGATCGCATTTTAACCGCCTTAACTATCTGTTATCCTGACCGTTTATTTTGAATTTCTTTTCATCAGTCATCGAGATAAAGACACGTGTCTTCTCTCTCCTATTTAGCGGGCTGAACATTTCATCTTCTTTCACTTTTTACAATTTACCGCTATCTGTTTTCTTATTCTTTTACTCTCCTAAATCTTCGCACTCTTTTACCAATGGCTACCATTACTCACAACTCTCTCTCCGTTGAGTTTAATGATATTTACAGGGCAGAAGATGCAGAGATGGTGTCCATCTTCCGAGCTTTGGAATCATCTGGTCTGAGAAACTTTCTGGAGTGCGGCACAGTTGTTTATGAATCAGAAATCCGCGAACTATTCGCCAATGCCGTCTCCCAGAAGACATCAATATCCACTACTGTCAAGGGCAAATCATTTGAGATCTCGCCGATGACGCTGGCCAAAACCTTTGGCCTCCCCAATTCCGGACTGACAGAATTTGGACAGATTCCTCAAGCGTCACTCTCAGATCTTCAAGGGACGATCTCTATTTTTGGCCACCGCCTGCAACCCTGGTTTAAGAAGAAGGAAATGCTCTTTCATTTCCAGGTGCTGTGCAAAATCGTTGGCAAACCTCTGTTGGGCAAAGAAGGAAGTTTTGACGCTGTAACCGCAGAGAAGTTCAGGGCTATGGCGGCTATAATATCCGGACAGAAGATGAACTGGTCCGTGATTCTTTTTGGCGTTCTGATGGAAACGGTGATTGCATCCAAACAGGTCGTATGCTTTGATGTTCCTCTCAGCAAGCTACTGGAGTCCTTAGACATCGAGCTGGGAAAGCAGTCCGCTCTCAGTCCCTTCAAGATTCTAAACTCCAAAGGCTCGCACTGCTGAAGTCCAAGAGTGCTCCGCCTACTCCTGCCACTCTAGCTGCAGTCAAGATTGAGAAGGGCGAAGAACAAGCTGTTGCGCGCAAACCTCGCGTCAAGCGCAAACTGACCATCCAGACTGATTCGGAAGAAACTCAGTCTGCTCCCTCGCCACCAACCAAGCCACTTCCAAAGAAGCCCATAACCCAGATTACCAAACCAATCAAAACTCTACCCCTACCCATTTTGCCACCAACTAAAGTCACCCCTGCACCCCAATCTTCAAAACAAATTTCAACCACTTCAACCCCTGCACCTCAACCTTCAACCCAAACTTCAACCCCTGCACCCCAAATCACTATCCGAGTCCCCTCTACCATTTCCGTGGTGAAAGGGATTGTTATCACTGAGTTGGGCGACTATACCCAATCAGGGATCAAGTCCCCTTCCTCCACCGGCAAGGGAAAAGCCATTCTCTCCGAACCAATCTCCTCTAAACCTAAATCGGCAGCGCAGACAGCCATCGACATTGCTATGGAGGATGTTGATGAGAAGGTGAAGGCATTCATTGTGGTCTTTGATGAGTACGTCGAGTACCGGACTGTCAACCACATTGAGATGTTCTTCGGAAAGCTGAACAGACTGAAGAAGATGGAAGAGGAAGTTCTAAAAGGAACAGAGACCGATGATGTTCGGCTTGCCGTGCAGCGCAAAGAACTATTTACGGCAAATCAAAGATTCAGTCTGGCCACTCTGCTCCTAGCTGCTAAGAAAGAGAACTTTGATCCGATTGCTCCAACTGCCAGAGATGATGGGGCCGTTATTGCTCAATTAGAGATGGATGTTCATGCTCTTCACTTAGCTGTCTGTTTTCAACGACAGAAGCTCAGTGTATCCACTCCCACAACCAGCCCGGATCATCCCTCTGCAAGCAAGACTCTGGCAGAACCTTTCGTTGAGGTTATTCATTTTGATGCAGCAGAACAGACAGCCGAGCAAGCAGCGGATCAGACTGCAGAGCTAGTACCAGACCAGACAGCGGAGCAGCCATTGCCTAATGCTCCGTCTGCGACAGATGATGAACCATTGAATGTCTTGTTGGACTCTCCAACAACATCTATTCCTTTGGGGTCATCAGTCTCCCACGTTCAAATCAGTCCAACAGCAGAACTTGCAACAGTTGGCGCTCCAGAGTTCGTCGATCCGGATCTGGTGGTGTCCACCGTTGTTGCAGCTCTCCAGATTGAGGATCCCTCCAGACCAAGCACTCCTCCAATCCAATTAGATGAAGATATGGCTTTCATTCAAACATTTTCTTCGGATCTGGTCACCTTGATCCGGTCCGAAAGTCACCAAGCTGCTGTATCTTCACTTGTCCCGTTTGCTGAAGACGATGAACAGGCCTTGTCCTCATCAGATCGCTCTCCCAGCCGACTATCTGATGCACCTCCATCTCTGGCAAGGACCCTTCAACACTTATCTGACAACTGCCTGTCTCTCTCTCAGCGTGTTCTAGAGGTTCATCAAGGCCTAGAGGGTTACATCTCTGGACTTTGATTCATTTAAAGAGAAGATGACAGCCAGTATCGGCAGCCTTCAGCGAGGCATAAATGATCTGTTTTCTCAGCAAGCCACTTATAAGAACAGCCTGAGAAAAGAGTAGATCGAGCTAGCCACTGAAGTCAGAGCATCTGTTGCCAATTCCCTCCGCGCTCAAGACGTTCGTCTTGACGCTATCAGCGCGCAGCTCGCACAAGTTGTTGATTTTCTTCAAGAGATTGTTGCTGACAAAAAGGGGGGAAAGAAGAAAGACTTCAAGCCGCCTCCAACTTCAAGAAGATAGCAGTCTCGTTGATTAAATTTTTAGACTGACTGTATGCGAGATTTTTTTATCAATAAAAATCTTTCTTTATTAAGTCCTTGTTCATTTATTTTGAACTTTAATAAAGGCTTAATCGATCCAACTTAATAATGTTCATTTATTTTGAACAAAAAGAAAGTAATCGATCCGAAAGTTTTCGCTTCAGAGTTCTTATCAGACTGGTTAAAAAGACTTAGAAGCTAGGTTATGTCATCATCAAAAAGGGGGAATTTGTTAGTTCCGGATCTTATCGATGAGATTTTAAAGATGACAAAACATATCAGACCGGATCGAGTGAAATCAGACTGACCAGAACGATCGCCCAAAACAGATCAAGCTGATAAGATGACAAAGCATATCAGACCGGATCGAGGGTAATCAGACTGACCAGATCAATAGCTCAAAACAGAACAAGCTGATAAGGCATATTACCTATCAGACCGGATCGATGGACTTCAGACTGACTAGATCGATGCTTCAGATCGATCTCAATCTCTATCAGATCAGAGCAGTCAAGGATACATAAAGAATGGCTCCTCAGTCCGAATCATTAACGACTATTTATTGTAGCATTTAATGTTGTAATTAATGCTACAAAGGACCAAAGACTGAAGATTGCCATAAAAGGTAAGAAGACAGAGAAGAGCTTACATGACAGTCGCCGAAAGTATGAACCAGAACGGCAAGTATCCTGAAGAAGAATACTGTAGCCTACTCAGAGTTTAAGCAGAGTCAAAGTTGCACATTAAGGGAAATAATGTCGTTGGTACTTACAACTATAAAAGGATGCAACAAAAAGGAATATAGATGACTCTCGCTGATCAATTGAAATAAACTCACAAGAAAGCAAAACAGCACAAGCTTACAAGCTCAGAAGCTCTCGAGCTGCAATTAGTCTTAAGCACGTTTACTTTGTAACATTTGATCATTTAGGATCACTGTGCGCATCTTGTGTTTTATGTGTTGAAAAATAGAAGTGAGAAACATATTGTAACTGTCAGACAAAGTGTGTCTGAGCAGATCGAGTGACTAGGAGTTTCAGACTAGTAGTGAGGTCAATCCATCCTGAATCGGGTTTGTACAACAGGATTGTATAAATCAAAGTCTTCTAGTATAAACCTTCCTTAATTGGAAGAAGGGGATACGTAGAAGGATTACACCACCTTCGAACTTCCAGAAACATATCCTGTGTATCTTATTTCTGCACTTGTTCTTTCATACTAGCCATCGAGCCGTTCTTACATATACAAGAACAGACCGTTCCGCACTTATACTTTCAGTGGTCTGTTCTGTACAAGAGTTGATTAAGAAACAGATTTCTTTCACTAATCCGAAAGAAATCACAAGGATTAATTTTTAGAAGGAGTGTTCATTCACCCCCTCCCTCTAAACACTCCGGACCGATCCTAACACAAACGTTTTGGAACAAAAACAGATGAATTATCTGCTTCTACATGTAATAAGACAGTTTCGTCTTTTATTGTTGTTTGAAGATTACATTTTGGATTTAATTGTGAATTCATTATTCTAAAATAAACTCTATATATGATAGCAAAGTTTTTACATAAATCTCGAAATTCATCTCCTTGAAGATGAACGTCTAAGACTAATGAGTCTTGAATTAGTGGATCTGAAAGATCTACTGAGAAGTTAGGGGAACAGTTGAAGTATATTGGTCTATTACAAACATTTGTTTGAATCATGGCCAATAAAGAAGATTTGTATCTTTTTAATCTTTTATCTCGAAGAGCGAGATAAATTGGAGCATTAACTCCCATATGAACTAATAGTTTAACAGCAACTTGAATTAAACCAAAGTGAATATATTTATAATGTCTTTCTATATATTTTGTGATTGAATTTAAAGATATCAAAGGTATACTTTGAAATTCTTGTTGTATAGAAATAGTTTCTTCATGAGTTTTAATAGAAAAAGCAGTTTTGAAATCAAAAGATCCTATTTGATAAAGAGTTTCTATTTGTTCTTCTGGAATAGTCCAGTTTGAATAGTTAATAGGTAAATGTATTTCTTTTGATTGAATGATGTTGTTTGAGCTTGAAGAACTTCTAGAAAATAGTCTTCTAATTGATGAAGCCATAGAAAAGTTTTTAAATTCTTATTTTTAAGTTGTCTACTGTGAACAGTGTTTACGGAGTACGGGACCACCACCGGGACCACCTACACACGGCTGACCAACGGACTTACAGGCTGACCAACACAAACAGTAACACCAGAACAGTATGAACTTAAAATAACAATCTTAAAACTAAGGAATGGTTTCTACAAGTTGAAGATAGATCTAGATTTGGGGGTAACCTGGCTCTGATACCATTTAGGGAAGGATCGAAACTTTGTAACTTATTGAAACATGATATAATTAAACATGATATGAATGTAAACAGTAAACAATAAATTGATGTATGAAACGAAAGATTGTAAATAAAACTGACTTACTTTGAATTTGAACAAAAGTAGTTGATTACAAGCAAGGATTGTAGTGGAAAATGAGAGTGAAATTAATTATAAGACCATCCAGAGAATTCTGCGATGATTGTAATAAAATCTACACATCTATTTATAGATACAAAATTGAAATTACATTTGAATTTACATTACATTTGCATTACATTAGCATCTACTTTTGAGAATGGCCGACAGTACTTTGGAATCTTTACTGTAGTCTTTTGATTTGAGTGGGAAAGCATCTTGAATTATAACCGTTGCTTTAATCTTCCTTTTGAGTAGTGGTAGCTTTACGTCAAATCTTTCTTTGTCTTTTTGTTGGTTGTGGATCTTTGCTGTAGAGCCAGCTGGCTGTGATGATTCCTCCAGCTTTCCACATGAATTTTAGTTTGCCAACATTGGAGCCGGATAATTCTCTTGTTTGAATCATTGAACATAAATTTTTGTAGTCATTTTTCTTGGTCATAGCTGTCAAAACATAAATCAAATGGGTCTTGAGCAAATTGATCTTTGAATGGATCAAAATTTGATGTTGATTCATCTGAGTCAGCTTTTGATGAGGACGATTTCACTTGTTTTAGATAATTAACATAATTAGCTGCTAATTCTGGACAATCTTCCATCATGTGAAGTAGTTTGATTTGTTGTTCTGAGTACTCGGTTGCAGGTTGTTTTTCAAGTTTTGTTTTTCGTGAATTTTGAATCATAAATTCATTTTTAGCTTGAACTCTTGCATGCAAGGGATGAGTTGGTTTAGTAGATACTTCAGATTGATTAATTGGTGACCATTTAATTTTTTCACCAGTTTGAAGAAATCTAAAAACCACTTCTTGATTGCAATAATGAGTTGAATAATTTTGCCACCATTTAATTTTGAATTCTCTTACAATAGATATAGGGTAAGGTTTTGAATAAAATTGTTGAAATTGGAAATTCCAACAGAAAATCCATGGTACTTTGAATTCAGCGAAATAAAGAATTTGTTTTTCAAAGTCTGTACCTGGAGCTTTTGAAACAAAACTTTGAAGGGCAAGTTTTACATCTGGAGGTAGAATTTCGGTTGAAGGACCAAATTTGAACCACCAGTCGCAAAACCAAATGGGGAATTCTTTAAAGAAGTTTGAATGAAATGTAAAAAACCAAGAATGATCAAATGGTCGTTTGAAAAACGTATTAAACCATGCCATTTTGTAATCAGGGTAATTATAACCCTTAGGATTAAAACCTTTTGAAAAATTCTTTTGGGAGAATGGAAAAGTCCATTCTTCTTGTTTAAAAATCTTTTTTATTATACATTTTGAAAAAGCAATGCGAGAAGGATTTTTATTATCAGGAGTGTGGACTAATTCTATTGATTTTGAATCAACAAGAATGAATTCATAAAATTGTTGAGTCTTTCTGGAATCTTCTGGATACCAATGACAACTTTGAGGGTAATAACGTTGAATAATACTTATGAGTGTATTAAAGTCAGGGACAATTGAAAATCTAGTGAGCGTAAGATGTTCAACATAAGGTTTTGTGAAATAGGGCGATGATTGGGATGATTGAGTAGGTAAAGGTTTTTCAGGAGTGGTAGGTGCAAGGGGTGTTTGTACAGCTTGAGTATAGGTAAGAGGAGGAAAATCTGCAAGAACTGTAAATCTATTTTGAGTGGGTTTTTGAACTGCATAATCATCGGATGTTTGAACTTTGGACTGGTTCATCTGTAATAACAATAGTGACGTTTTTCTTATTTTTTTCATTAGTTTCATTTTCGTGTGAATATTTAAGTATATGTCTTCGTAAAGCAATTCAAATATCAGAATTTTAACATCTAGTCTTTTTAGTACATCATTTGGAAAGAAGGTTTTGCGAAATTTTCAGAATTTCGGAAGTTTTTTTATTTATTTTTTTTTTGATAAATTTCGATTTGTCCAAATATTCAAGTATTTATTTTGAGTATATCATTTTCTTAGATGGAAGAAGTTAATTAAGATATATTCAAAAATTACGTATGTTTTTTTTATTTTTTGATAAATTTCTATTTTGTGTGAATATTCAAGTATATGTCTTGAGTACATCATTTTCTTGGTTGGAAGAAACTTTTGAGCAATTTTAACAATTAAGCACTTTTTTTAATTTTTTAATAAATTTCGATTTCGTCCGAATATTCGAGTATAGATCTTGAGAACATCATTTTCTTTGTTGGATGAAGCTTTTATGCGAATATTCGAGTATAAGTCTTGAGTACATCATTTTCTTAGTTGTAAGGAGATTTTGTGCTAATATTTGAGTAAATGTCTTTGTAAAAAAATTCAGCTTGTGGAATTTTAACATCAAATCTTGAGTACATTTTCTTGGTTGGAAGATGATTTTCAGAAATTTTCACAAATTACGAAAGTGTTTTGATTTTTTTAGATATTTTGATTTCATGCGATGTGTTTTGAAAACATCATTTTCTTTGTTGGAAAAAGTATTTGAGCAATTTTCATAGTCACGGGCTTTTTTTTATTTTTTTCATATTTGTGTAAATATTCGAGTATATGTCTTTGTAAACCAATTCAATTTGTGGAATTTTAACATCTAGTCTTGAGTACATCATTTTCTTATTTGGAGGAAGGTTTTGAGAAATTTTCAGAATTTCGTAGGTTTTTTTTTTATTTTTTGATAAATTTTAATTTGTCCAAATATTCAAGTATTTATTTTGAGTACATCACTTTCTTAGTTGGAAGAAATTATTAAGATAATTTCACAAATTACATATGTTTTTTTATTTTTTGATAAATTTCTATTTTGTAAGAATATTCGAGTATACTACATCATTTTCTTTGTTGGATGAAGATTTTGTGCGAATATTCGAGTATATGTCTTCGTAAACAAATTCTATTTGCGGAATTTTAACACCAAATCTCGAGTACATTTTCTTGGTTGAATGATGATTTTGAGAAATTTTCACAAATTAAGTAAGTTTTTTGATTTTTTTAGAAATTTTGATTTAATGCGAATATTCGATTATGTGTTTTGAATCCATCATTTTCTTTGTTAGACAAAGTGTTTGAGCAATTTTCACAGTTACATATGTTTTTTTATTTTTTTCATTAGTTTCATTTTTGTGTGAATATTTAATTATATGTCTTCGTAAAGCAATTCAAATATCAGAATTTTAACATCTAGTCTTTTTAGTCCATCATTTTCTGATTTGGAAAGAAGGTTTTGCGAAATTTTCAGAATTTCGTAAGTTTTTTTATTTTTTATTTTTTGATAAATTTCGATTTGTCCAAATATTCAAGTATATATTTTTGAGTATATCATTTTCCTAGATGAAAGAAGTTATTAAGATATATTCAAAAATTACGTATGTTTTTTTTATTTTTTGATAAATTTCTATTTTGTGTGAATATTCAAGTATATGTCTTGAGTTTATCGTTTTCTTGGTTGGAAGAAACTTTTGAGAAATTTTAACAATTAAGCATGTTTTTTGATTTTTTAAAAAATTTCGATTTGTGCGAATATTCGAGTATAGATCTTGAGTACATCATTTTCTTTGTTGGATGAAGATTTTATGCCAATATTCGAGTATAAGTCTTGAGTACATCATTTTCTTAGTTGTAAGGAGATTTTGTGCTAATATTTGAGTAAATGTCTTTGTAAAAAAATTCAATTTGTGGAATTTTAACATCAAATCTTGATTACATTTTCTTGGTTGGAAGATGATTTTCAGAAATTTTCACTAATTACGAAAGGCTTTTGATTTTTTTAGAAATTTTGCTTTCATGCGAATATTTGATTATGTGTTTTAAATACTTCATTTTCTTTGTTGGAAAAATTGTTTGAGCAATTTTCATAGTCACGGGCGTTTTTTTTATTTTTTTCATAAATTTCTTTTTTTGTGTGAATTTTCGAGTATATGTCTTTGTAAACAAATTCAATTTGTGGAATTTTAACATCTAGCCTTGAGTACATCATTTTCTTATTTGGAGGAAGGTTTTGAGAATTTTCAGAATTTCGTAGGTTTTTTTTATTTTTTGATAAATTTTGATTTGTCCAAATATTCAAGTATTTATTTTGAGTACATCATTTTCTTAGTTGGAAGAAATTATTAAGATAATTTCACAAATTACATATGTTTTTTGATTTTTTGATAAATTTCTATTTTGTGCGAATATTCGAGTATATGTCTTGGTAAACAAATTCTATTTGTTGAATTTTAACATCAAATCTTGAGTACCTTTTCTTGGTTGGATGAAGATTTTGAGAAATTTCACAAATTACGTAATTTTTTGATTTTTTTAGAAATTTTGATTTCATGCGAATATTTGAGTATGTATTTTGAATACATCATTTTATTTGGAGAAAAAATGTTTGAGCAATTTTCACAACTACAGACGTTTTTTTATTTTTTTCATTAGTTTCATTTTCATGTGAATATTTAAATATATGTCTTCGTAAAGTAATTCAAATATCAGAATTTTAACATCTAGTCTTTTTTAGTACATCATTTTCTTATTTGGAAAGAAGGTTTTGCGAAATTTTTAGAATTTTGGAAGTTTTTTTATTTTTATTTTTTGATATATTTCGATTTGTCCAAATATTCAAATATATATTTTTGAGTAGATCATTTTCTTAGATGGAATTAGTTATTAAGATATATTCAAATATTACGTATTTTTTTTAATTTTTGATTAATTTCTATTTTGTGTGAATATTCAAGTATATGTCTTGAGTACATCATTTTCTTGGTTGGAAGAAACTTTTGAGCAATTTTAACAATTAAAGCACGTTTTTGATTTTTTAATAAATTTCGATTTGGTGCGAATATTTGAGTATAGATCTTGAGTACATAATTTTCTTTGTTGGATGAAGATTTTATGCGAATATTCGAGTATAAGTCTTGAGTACATCATTTTCTTAGTTGTAAGGAGATTTTGTGCTAATATTTGAGTAAATGACTTTATAAAAATATTCAGTTTGTGGAATTTTAACATCAAATCTTGAGTACATTTTCTTGGTTGGAAGATGATTTTCAGAAATTTTCACAAATTACGAAAGTCTTTTGATTTTTTTAGAAATTTTGATTTCATGCAAATATTTGATTATGTGTTTTGAATACATCATTTTCTTTGTTGGAAAAAGTGTTTGAGCAATTTTCATTGTCACGGACGTTTTTTTATTTTTTTCATAAATTTCTTTTTTGTGCGAATATTCGAGTATATGTCTTTGTAAACAAATTAAATTTGTGAAATTTTAACATCTAGTCTTGAGTACATCATTTTCTTATTTGGAGGAAGGTTTTGAGAATTTTTCAGAATTTCGTAGGTTTTTTTTTATTTTTTGATAAATTTTGATTTGTCCAAATATTTAAGTATATATTTTGATTACACCACTTTCTTAGTTGGAAGAAATTATTAAGATAATTTCAAAAATTACATATGTTTTTTGATTTTTAGATAAATTTTTATTTTGCGCGAATATTCGGGTATAGTACATCATTTTCTTTGTTGGATGAAGATTTTGTGTGAATATTCGAGTATATGTCTTCGTAAACAAATTCTATTTGTGGAATTTTAACAACAAATCTCGAGTACATTTTCTTTGTTGGATGATGATTTTGAGAAATTTTCACAAATTACGTAAGTTTTTGATTTTTTTAGAAATTTTGATTTCATGCGAATATTAGAGTATGTGTTTTGAATACATAATTTCTTTGTTAGAAAAAGTGTTTGAGCAATTATCACAGTTACAGACGTTTTTTTTATTTTTTTCATTAGTTTCATTTTCGTGTGAATATTTAATTATATGTCTTCGTAAAGCATTTCAAATATCAGAATTTTAACATCTAGTCTTTTTAGTACATCATTTTCTTATTTCGAAAGAAGGTTTTCCGAAATTTTCAGAATTTCGGAAGTTTTTTTATTTCTTATTTTTTTATAAATTTCGATTTGTCCAAATATTCAAGTATATATTTTTGAGTATATCATTTTCTTAGATGGAAGAAGTTATTAAGATATATTCAAAAATTACGTATGTTTTTTTATTTTTTGATAAATTTCTATTTTGTGTGAATATTCAAGTATATGTCTTGAGTACATCATTTTCTTGGTTGGAAGAAACTTTTGTGCAATTTTAACAATTAAGCACCCTTTTTTATTTTTTCATAAATTTCGATTTCGTGCGAATATTCGAGTATAGATCTTGAGTACATAAATTTCTTTGTTGGATGAACATTTTATGCGAATATTCGAGTATAAGTATTGGGTACATCATTTTCTTAGTTGAAAGGAGATTTTGTGCTAATATTTGAGTAAATGTCTTTGTAAAAAAATTCAGTTTGTGGAATTTTAACATCAAATCTTGAGTACATTTTCTTGGTTGGAAGACGATTTTCAGAAATTGTCACAAATTACGAAAGTCTTTTGATTTTTTTCGAAATTTTGATTTCATGCGAATATTCGAGTATGTGTTTTGTATACATCATTTTCTTTGTTGGAAAAAGTGTTTGAGCAATTTTCATAGTTACGACCGTTTTTTATTTTTTTCATAAATTTCTTATTTTTGTGAATATTCGAGTATATGTCTTTGTAAACCAATTCAATTTGTGGAATTTTAACATCTAGTCTTGAGTACATCATTTTCTTATTTGGAAGAAGGTTTTGAGAAATTTTCAGAATTTCGTAGGTTTTTTTTTATTTTTTGATAAATTTTGATTTGTCCAAATATTCAAGTATTTATTTCGAGTACATCACTTTCTTAGTTGGACGAAATTATTAAGATAATTTCACAAATTACATATGTTTTTTGATTTTTTGATAAATTTCTATTTTGTGCGAATATTCGAGTATAGTACATCATTTTCTTTGTTGGATGAAGATTTTGTGCGAATATTCGAGTATATGTCTTCGTAAACAAGTTCTATTTGTGGAATTTTAACATCAAATCTTGAGTACATTTTCTTGGTTGGATGATGATTTTGAGAAATTTTCACAAATTACGTAAGTTTTTTGATTTTTTTAGAAATTTTGATTTCATGCGAATATTCAAGTATGTGTTTTGAATACATCATTTTCTTTGTTAGAAAAAGTGTTTGAGCAATTTTCACAGTTACAGACGTTTTTTGATTTTTTTCATTAGTTTCATTTTCGTGTGAATATTTAAGTATATGTCTTCGTAAAGCAATTCAAATATCAGAATTTTAACATCTACTCTTTTTAGTACATCATTTTCTTATTTGGAAAGAAGGTTTTGCGAAATTTTCAGAATTTCGAAAGTTTTTTAATTTATTTTTTGATAAATTTTGATTTGTCCAAATATTCAAGTATATATTTTTGAGTATATCATTTTCTTAGATGGAAGAAGTTATTAAGATATATTCAAAAATTACGTATGTTTTTTTTATTTTTTGATAAATTTCTATTTTGTGTGAATATTCAAGTATATGTCTTGAGTACATCATTTTCTTGGTTGGAAGAAACTTGATAAGACTCTTGTGACATCATTAACAACGATATGGAATGGATCGTGCTAAGGACCACAAAAATCTCGATTTACACGTTGTAACCATGATATGACCCTTGTGACGCCATTAACAACGATATAGAATGAATCGTGCTAAGGACCACAAAAATCACAATTTACACGTTGTAATCCAAGAAAGTTTTAAATTCAAATTGAAAATTACAAGGCTCGAATGATATAAATTTTGTTACCTTAAACCTCGACCCGTTGCTTAACGAAGCAAGAACCTCGGTATGAGGATAAGCACCTCGACCCAATATCTATAAAGAGATATGAACCTCGGTATAGCACCTCGACCCAATATCTATAAAGAGATATGAACCTCGGTTCTGATTGTGAACGCCACAAGGAATGAAAACCTTGATAAGTTCAGAAATTTGATCTTTGAAGATCAACATTTCGAGGGGAAATTTCAAGAGGTATGAAAACTTGATTTTGGAATCAAAATGATTAATTACCCTCAAAAGACTACTACGGGTGCTTATTTATAACCTTAGCACCTTTAATTTGACCTAATGAGCTCAAAACAAGCAGGCATGCCACTTTTATGAAGCCCATCAACTTACAACTCGAAAATGCATGAAATAAAATAAATACTAAGCCCACTAAGGCATAAATTACTATTACAATTTGGAACAAATAATAAGAGAAAAGTTTTAAACAGCCCGAGTACAAAAACTTGAAATAGTTCAACTGATTCACTCTTCTTCTTGAACTTGGAGTAGATTCAGCATTGGAGGATCATTTGTCATAAATTGTCTTGAATCAGAGTGTTCCTTTGCTATGATGTGCAGTACGAAGCTTAGCAATGAGTTGGCCAACTTTTTAGCTCGTGCTCTTGTAATTGGTCCATTTGGAATTAGAGGAATCGTGCACCAGTGTTGTATTTTCGTGCATCAGTGTTGCATTTTCGTGCACCAAGGTTATATTTTTGTGCATCAGTTACTTTTTATAATTTTTGTGCATCAGTTACTTTTCATCATTTTCGTGCACCAGTTATTTTTATGATTTTCGTGCACCAAGGTTATATTTTCGTGCACCAGTTACTTTATTATCATTTTCGTGCACCAGTTACTTTTTATGATTTTCGTACACCAAGGTTATATTTTTGTGCACCAGTTACATTTGCACCAGTTACATTTTAGCAAATACTTTTTAAGGATGAAGCGACTAGATGAGGTGACGAGATGATGAAGAAAATAATGATCTGAGAATCGCCGGAAAATTCAGATCACCGGAAAATTTCAGCAGAAAATTTAAGGTGTGGGGCGTTGGGATGAGGAAGAAAAAAAGATCTGAAATTAGGTTTAGGATGTTTTCAACTGAAGGGTATTTTGGTAACTAAAAAATACATTTTCAAACCAATAGTTAAATAATTGGACTTATGTGAATATAATTTTCTAATAAGTGTATTTTTTGGTAAGAAGTTTTTTTTTGCAGATTTATTTGTAATAAGTTTTTATAAATAGCACCTATTTGTAATTTCCCCTAAAATAAGTACTAAGCCCACTAAGGCATAAAATACTATTACAATTTGGAACAAATTATAAGAGAAAAGTTTTAAGCAGCCCGAGTACAAAAACTTGAAATAATTCAATTGATTCACTCTTCTTCTTGAACTTGGAGTAGATTAAGCATTGTAGGATCGTTTGTCATAAATTGTCTTGACTTAGAGTGTTCCTTTGTTATGGTGTGCAGTACGAAGCTTAGCAATGAGTTGGCCAACTTTTTAGCTCGTGCTCTTGTAATTGGTCCACTTGGAATTAGAGGAATCGTATGTAACTCTTCTTGATTAACTCCTTCTTCATCATACACTCGTAGATCTTCATCAAAACTTTTGAGCAATTTTAACAATTAAGCACGTTTTTTTATTTTTAAATAAATTTCAATTTCGTGCGAAAATTCGAGTATAGATCTTGAGTACATCATTTTCTTTGTTGGATGAAGATTTTATGCGAATATTCGAGTATAATTCTTGAGTACATCATTTTCTTAGTTGTAAGGAGATTTTGTGCTAATATTTGAGTAAATGTCTTTGTAAAAAAATGCAGTTTGTGGAATTTTAACATCAAATCTTGAGTACATTTTCTTTGTTGGAATATGATTTTCAGAAATTTTCACAAATTACGAAAGTCTTTTAAGTTTCTTAGAAATTTTGATTTCATGCGAATATTCGAGTATGTGTTCTGAATACATCATTTTCTTTGTTAGAAAAAGTGTTTGAGCAATTTCACAATTACAGACGTTTTTTTATTTTTTTCATTAGTTTCATTTTCGTGTGAATATTTAAGTATATGTCTTCGTAAAGCAATTCAAATATCAGAAATTTAACTTCTAGTCGTTTTAGTACATCATTTTCTTATTTGGATAGAAGGTTTTGCGAAATTTTCAGAATTTCGGAAGTCTTTTTACTTTTTATTTTTTGATAAATTTCGATTTGTCCAAATATTCATGTATATATTTTTGAGTATATCATTTTCTTAGATAGAAGAAGTTATTAAGATATATTCAAAAATTACGTATGTTTTTTTATTTTTTGATAAATTTCTATTTTGTGTGAATATTAAAGTATATGTCTTGAGTACATCATTTTCTTGGTTGGAAGAAACTTTTGAGCAATTTTAACAATTAAGCACGTTTTTTTATTTTTTAATAAATTTCGATTTCGTGCGAATATTCGAGTATAGATCTTGAGTACATCATTTTCTTTGTTGGATGAAGATTTTATGCGAATATTCAAGTATAAGTCTTGAGTACATCATTTTCTTAGTTGTAAGGAGATTTTGTGCTAATTTTTGAGTAAATGTCTTTGTAAAAAAATTCTTTGTGGAATTTTAACATCAAATCTTGAGTACATTTTCTTGGTTGGAAGACGATTTTCAGAAATTTTCACAAATTACGAAAGTCCTTTGAATGTTTTAGAAATTTTGATTTCATGCGAATATTCGAGTATGTGTTTTGAATACATCATTTTCTTTGTTGGAAAAAGTGTTTGAGCAATTTTCATAGTCACGGGAGTTTTTTATTTTTTTCATAAATTTCTTTTTTGTGTGAATATTCGAGTATATGTCTTTGTAAACCAATTCAATTTGTGGAATTTTAAAATCTAGTCTCGAGTACATCATTTTCTTATTTGGAGGAAGGTTTTGAGAAATTTTCAGAATTTCGTAGGTTTTTTTTAATTTTTTGATAAATTTTGATTTCTCCAAATATTCAAGTATTTATTTTGGGTACATCGTTTTCTTTGTTGGATGAAGATTTTGTGCAAATATTCGAGTATATGTCTTCGTAAACAATTTCTATTTGTGGAATTTTTAACATCAAATCTTGAATACATTTTCTTGGTTGGATGATGATTTTGAGAAATTTTCACAAATTACGTAAGTTTTTTGAGTTTCTTAGAAATTTTGATTTCACGCGAATATTCGAGTATGTGTTTTGAATATATCATTTTCTTTGTTAGAAAAAGTGTTTGAGCAATTTTCACAGTTACAGACGTTTTTTCAATTTTTTTCATTAGTTTCATTTTCTTGTGAATATTTAAGTATATGTCTTCGTATAGCAATTGAAGTATATGTCTTGAGTACATCATTTTCTTGGTTGGAAGAAACTTTTGAGCAATTTTAACAATTAAGCACGATTTTTGATTTTTTAATAAATTTTGATTTCTTGCGAATATTCGAGTATAGATCTTGAGTACATCATTTTCTTAGTTGTAAGGAGATTTTGTGCTAATATTTGAGTAAATGACTTTATAAAAATATTCAATTTGTGGAATTTTAACATCAAATCTTGAGTACATTTTCTTGGTTGGAAGATGATTTCAGAAATTTTCACAAATTACGAGAGTCTTTTGATTGTTTTAGAAATTTTGATTTCATGCGAATATTTGATTGTGTTTTGAATACATCATTTTCTTTGTTGGAAAAAGTGCTTGAGCAATTTTGATAGTCACGGGGTTTTTTTTTTTTCATAAATTTCTTTTTGTGTGAATATTCGAGTATATGTCTTTGTAAACCAATTCAATTTGTGGAATTTTAACATCTAGTCTTGAGTACATAATTTTCTTATTTGGAGGAATGTTTTGAGAAATTTTCAGAATTTCGTAGGTTTTTTTTTATTTCTTGATAAATTTTGATTTGTCTAAATATTCAAATATTTATTTTGAGTACATCACTTTCTTAGTTGGAAGAAATTATTAAGATAATTTCACAAATTACATATGTTTTTTGATTTTTTGATAAATTTCTATTTTGTGCGAATATTCGAGTATTAGTGCATCATTTTCTTTGTTGGATGAAGATTTTGTGCGAATATTTGAGTATATGTCTTCGTAAACAAATTCTATTTGTGGAATTTTAACATCAAATCTTGAGTACATTTTCTTGGTTGGAAGATGATTTTGAGAAATTTTCACAAATTACGTAAGTTTTTTGATTTTTTTAGAAATTTTGATTTCATGCGAATATTCGATTATGTGTTTTGAATACATCATTTTCTTTGTTAGAAAAAGTGTTTGAGCAATTTTCAAAGTTACAGACGTTTTTTTTTATTTTTTTCATTATTTTGATTTTCGTGTGAATATTTAAGTATACGTCGTCGTAAAGCAATTCAAATATAAAAATTTTAACATCTATTCAAGTATATATTTTTGAGTATATCATTTTCTTAGATGGAAGAAGTTATTAAGATATATTCAAAAATTACGTATGTTTTTTTTATTTTTGATAGATTTCTATTTTGTGTGAATATTCAAGTATATGTCTTGAGTACAACAACATTTTCTTGGTTGGAAGAAATTTTTGAGCAATTTTAACAATTAAGCATGTTTTTGATTTTTTAATAAATTTTGATTTCGTTTGAATATTCGAGTATAGATCTTGAGTACATCATTTTCTTTGTTGGATGAAGATTTTATGCGAATATTCGAGTATAATTCTTGAGTACATCATTTTCTTAGTTGTAAGGAGATTTTGTGCTAATATTTCAGAAAATTTCTTTGTAAAAAAATTCAGTTTTTGGAATTTTAACATCAAATCTTGAGTACATTTTCTTGGTTGGAAGATGATTTTCATAAATTTTCACAAATTACGAAAGTCTTTTAATTGTTTTAGAAATTTTGATTTCATGCGAATATTTGATTATGTTTTGAATACATCATTTTCTTTGTTGGAAAAAGTGTTTGAGCAATTTTGATAGTCACGGGCGTTTTTTTTCTTTCATAAATTTCTTTTTTGTGTGAATATTCGAGTATATGTCTTTGTAAACCAATTCAATTTGTGGAATTTTAACATGTAGTCTTGAGTACATCATTTTCTTATTTGGAGGAAGGTTTTGAGAAATTTTCAGAATTTCGTAGTTTTTTTTTATTTTTGATAAATTTTGATTTGTCCAAATATTCAAGTATTTATTTTGAGTACATCACTTTCTTAGTTGGAAGAAATTATTAAGATAATATCATAAATTACTTATGTTTTTTTGATTTTTTGATAAATTTCTATTTTGTGCGAATATTCGAGTATAGTACATCATTTTCTTTGTTGGTTGAAGATTTTGTGCGAATATTCGAGTATATGTCTTCGTAAACAAATTCTATTTGTGGAATTTTAATATCAAATCTTGAGTACATTTTCTTGGTTGGATGATGATTTTGAGAAATTTTCACGAATTGCGTAAGTTTTTTTGATTTTTTTCGAAATTTTGATTTCATTCGAATATTCGAGTATGTGTTTTGAATACATAATTTTCTTTGTTAGAAAAATAGTTTGAGCAATTTTCACAGTTACAGACGTTTTTTTTATTTTATTCATTAGTTTCATTTTCGTGTGAATATTTAAGTATATGTCTTCGTAAAACAATTCAAATATCAGAATTTTAACATCTAGTCTTTTTTGTAAATCATTTTCTTATTTGGAAAGAAGGTTTTGCGAAATTTTCAGAATTTCGGAAGTTTTTTTACTTTTTATTTTTTGATAAATTTCGATTTGTCCAAATATTCAAGTATATATTTTTGAGTATATCATTTTCTTAGATGTAAGAAGTTATTAAGTATGTTTTTTTATTTTTTGATAAATTTTATTTTGTGTGAATATTCAAGTATATGTCTTGAGTACATCATTTTCTTGGTTGGAAGAAACTTTTGAGCAATTTTAACAATTAAGCACGTTTTTTTATTTTTTAATAAATTTCGATTTCGTGCGAATATTCGAGTATAGATCTTAAGTACATCATTTTCTTTGTTGGATGAAGATTTTATGCGAATATTCGAGTATAAGTCTTGAGTACATCATTTTCTTAGTTGTAAGGAGATTTTGTGCTAATATTTGAGTAAATGTCTTTGTAAAAAAATTCTTTGTGGAATTTTAACATCAAATCTTGAGTACATTTTCTTGGTTGGAAGATGATTTTCAGAAATTTTCACAAATTACGAAAGTCCTTTGATTTTTTTAGAAATTGATTTCATGCGAATATTCGAGTATGTGTTTTGAATACATCATTTTCTTTGTTGGAAAAAGTGTTTGAGCAATTTTCATAGTCACGAGAGTTTTTTATTTTTTTCATAAATTTCTTTTTTGTGTGAATATTCGAGTATATGTCTTTGTAAACCAATTCAATTTGTGGAATTTTAAAATCTAGTCTCGAGTACATCATTTTCTTATTTGGAGGAAGGTTTTGAGAAATTTTCAGAATTTCGTAGGTTTTTTTTTTTATTTTTTGATAAATTTTTGTTAGTTCCGGACCTTATCGATGAGATTTTAAAGATGACAAAACATTTCAGACCGGATCGATAGAATTCAGATTGACCAGATCGATCGGACAAAACAGAGCAAGATGACAAAACATTTCAGACCGGATCGATGGAAATCAGGCATACCAGATCGATCGCGCAAAACAGAGCAAACTTATAAAGAATATCACATATCAGACCGGATCGATGGATTCCAGACTGACTAGATCGATACTTCAGATCGATCTCAACCTTTATCAGATCAGAGCAGTCAAAGATACATGAAGGATGGCTTCTCAGTCCGAACCATTACCGGTTATTTATTGTAGCATTTAATGCTGTAATTAATGCTACAAAGGATCAAAAATTGAAGATTGCCATTAAAGGTAAGAAGACAAAGAAGAGCTTACCTGACAGTCGCCGAAAGCATACACCAGAACGGCAAGTGTCCTGAAGAAGAAGACTGTAGCTTTCTCAGAGTTTAAAAAGAGTCAAAGTTGCACATTAAGGGAAACAATGCCGTTGCTACCCTCAACTATAAAAGGATGCAACAAAAGGAAGACAAAAGGGGACTCTTGATTCGAACTCACGCTGATCAATTGAAAAACACACAAGAAAGCAACTGCACACGCTTACAAAGTTCAGAAGCTCTCGAGCTGAAGTTATTTATTTAAGCGCGATTACTTTGTAACATTTGATCATTGTAGGATCACTGTGCGCATTGTGTATTGAAAAATAGAAGTGAGCAACTTATTGTAACTGTCAGACAGAGTGTGTCTGAGCAGGTTGAGTGACTAGGAGTTTCAGACTGGTAGTGAGGTAAATCCAGCCTGAATCGGGTTTGTACAACAGGATTGTATAAATCAAAGTCTTCTAGTATAAACCTTCCTTAATTGGAAGAAGGGGAGACGTAGAAGGATTACACCACCTTCGAACTTCCAGAAACATATCCTGTGTTTTATCCTTCTGCACTTAGCCATCGAGCCGTTCTTACTTTTACAAGAGCAGACCGTTTCCGCACTTACCTTTTTAGTGGTCTGTTCTGTTCAAAGAGTTGATTAAGTAACAGATTTCTTTCACTAATCCGAAAGAATTCACAAGGGATAAATTTTATAAGGAGTGTTCATTCACCCCCCCCTCTAAACACTCCGGACCGATCCTAACAAGTGGTATCAGAGCAGGTTATCTTAATCAGCACAAAGACTACTAAGCTGATGGCATCATTCAACAAAATCCCCATGTTCTCAAAAGAAGACTATGATGACTGGAGAATCAGAATGCAAGCTCATCTGGCAGCTCAGGATGACGATATGTGGTTCGTCATCACTGATGGACCAATGAAGATTTTAAAAATCAATACAGCAGTAGCCATCTCTGGTGGAGAACCACAAATGGTGGAAAAAGACAGATCCCTCTGGACGAATGAGGAAAGAAAGAAAGCAAATCTCGATAATGTGGCCAAAGACATCTTGTTCAAGACTTTGGACAAGAACATGTTCAGCAAAATCAAAATGTGCTCTACTGCCAAAGAAATTTGGGAGAAGATAGCACAGCTATGTGAAGGCAACGACCAGACCAAAGAAAACAAGTTAACTGTTGCTCTTCAAAGATTTGAGAGCATAAAGATGAAAAGTGGAGAAACTCTAAACGAGTTTGATGAAAGAGTCACCGGCATCATAAATGAACTGAATGGTCTGGGGAAGGAATATTCTAACAGAGAGATCGCTCTGAAAGTAATGAGAGCTCTGCCAAAGGAATTGGATGTAAAGACCATTGCCATGAGGGAATCAAAAGACCTTAACAAGGTTGAACTTCATGATCTGTTTGCAGATCTTAAGGCCTATGAGTTTGAACTGATAAGCAGAGGTGAAGCAGAGCCATTCATCTCTCAACCAAACAAGGCCCTGGCAGCCACTCCAGACCAGATCGCTTCAACATCAGACCGATCTGCTGAACAGATGAGTAACGATGCTATGTCTTTATTTATCAAGAAATTCGGTAAATTTATGTCTACAAATAAGAGGAACTTCAAACCCTCTCATCATTATAAATCAAGAAAAGATGATACTATTAACGATCAGGCTTGCTACAATTGTGGTAAGACCGGACACTTCATTGCAGATTGCACCAGACCGAAGAAAGAAGAACGGAAAGAGAAGCATCGTGATGATAGAAAGAAGAAGCACTACAAAGACCGCAAGAATCATGGAAAATCCAAAACAGTCCTAGTAGCTGAAGAAGGAAACAGTAAATGGGCTCAGACAGACTCAGACTCGGAAAGCTCTGAATATTCTTCCAGCGAAAGCGAAGAAGATATTCAATGTCTTATGGCAGACGAAGAAATGAGTCAGACAGACGAGGTATATGATCTTGACTCAAATGAATTTACACGAGAAGAGCTCATGTCCGCACTGCAAGACATGGCTAATGATTATAGGATCTTAGCTGAATCATTTGAGAAGAATAAAGCCAAAATCAGTACTCAAATGGATGAGCACAACAAACCAAGCTGCTCTGAGCAGGGTGAGTGCAAAAATCTCCAGATCGAGCTGAATAAGCTGAAAATCTCTTATGATCAGCTCCATGAAGAAAATAAGAGAATTAGCACACAAAATGCTAAGCTCTCACATATATTCAAAACATGGACAAAATCCAGAACATCCTTGGAAGAATTACAAGAGGTTCAAAGAAACGTCGGTGATTTCACCGGCATAGGCTTTGACACCAAAGAATGCACCAAAGATGAATCTGAGCTGTTGCTGGTAAAGAATCAAGTCAAACAAATGACATTTGTTAAATCCAGCACAGTATATGAAACTGAAGCACCTAAGATTCAAACAGGAGTCTCTTACGAGAATCAAAATCTGAGAAAAGGAATTGGTTATGTTGACCAAGCCAAAGAAAAGGCACCAGCAAGATTTGCGTCTATCAGACCAAATCCAAAGGTGCAAGATCGAAGGCAAGGAAGACAATACAATTACTATAACTCAAAACCGATTCAACGAAGATATAGACTACCTTATGAGAATCAAAGGTTTTCACAGCGCACACATTATCACACACAGCATCGAAACAGACCAGCACACAGCACACCCTACACACACAAGCCATTGAAGCTGATACAGGTGTGGGTTCCCAAAGGGCTAATCCGTTCTGGACCCAAATAGGATTGGGTACCAACAATAATTATATTTGATGACAGGTACCGAAGAAACTCGCATCAGACTGGTATTTGGACAGTGGGTGTTCCCGTCACATGACTGGAAACATCGAGCTGCTGTCTGAAGTGACAGAATGTATTGGACCCAAAATCATTTTCGGGGATAACTCAAAGGGTAAGACTGTGGGCAAGGGTAAGATTGTCCATGGTAACATTATTATCAATGATGTGCTGTTAGTTGAAAATCTGTGCTATAATCTGATTAGTATAAGTCAACTCTGTGATAATGGTTATGCTGTAGAATTTCATAAACACACTTGCACTGTTAAATCATCAGACGGTATAACCATGCTCGTAGGAATCAGGAATGGAAACACTTATAAGATTAACTGGAATCATGCTCAACCTGATAATCCTACTTGCTTCATCGCTAACAATGATAATAAACATTGGCTGTGGCATAAGCGCTTGAATCATATCAACTTTAAGACCATTGCTAGCCTGTGTAAACATGATTTAGTTATCGGTCTGCCCAAGATCGATTTTGCTAAGGATAAGATCTGCGAAGCTTGCCAAATGGGCAAACAGATCAGATCATCCTTCAAAAACAAGAATGCCAAATCCTCCTCCCGCTGTTTAGAATTACTGCATATGGACTTGTTTGGTCCTATACCAATAACAAGTTTAGGGGGAATGCGGTATACTCTTGTTGTTATTGATGATTACTCACGCTTTACATGGACTATATTCTTAAGCAGTAAAGATCAGACCGGTCCGAAGTTGATCAAGCTGCTGAAACGCACTCAGAACGAGAAATCATCCAGCATAGACAGGATTCGAAGTGACAAAGGCACTGAGTTTTCAAATCAGAACCTTGAATCCTTTCTAGAAGATCATGGAATCAAGCATGAGTTTTCAGCTGCTCGAACTCCTCAACAGAATGGAGTTGCAGAACGAAGAAACAAAACGCTCAAGGAAGCAGCAAGAACAATGCTTGCTGATTCTGGAATCTCTCAAAAGTTCTGGGCAGAAGCTGTAAATACTGCTTGCTACACTCAAAACCGATCTATGATTAACAAGAAGCTGAATCTCACTCCATATGAAATATGGACTGGTAACAGACCATCTGTTTCTCACTTTCATGTATTTGGCTGTAAATGCTTCGTTCACAACAATGGTAAGAGTCATCTTACAGCATTTGAAGCTAAGTCAGATAATGGTATATTCTTAGGATATTCATCAATTAGCAAAGCTTATCGAGTTTTTAATAATCGAACTTTAACTGTAGAAGAATCTGTTCATGTAGTCTTTGATGAAACTTTATGTGTTGAGGGCAACAAAGAATCAATTCAAAATCAGATGGAAAATATCCATCTCGAAGCTAACAGTGATGATGAGATTGTAGCTAACAGGTCAAGAGACAATCCACCAGAACCAGAAGTACCAGACAGACCGGATCAAGGCTTTGAAGAAACTTCAGATCGAGCTGATCCGGATGCTCCTGACTCAAATATTAAAGCAGATGCTGATCATGCTGTTACTGTTCATCCGACCGGACCAGACAATCCAGAGTCAAGCTATCGATGGACTAAGAAGCATCCACCTAATCTAGTGATTGGTAGTCCTTCTGCACCGATCAGAACCAGAGGACAGATGATGGATGATTTCACTCATGCTGCCTTCATCTCAACTCTGGAACCCAAGAAGATCGATGAAGCTCTGACTGACTTCAACTGGATTAAAGCAATGCAAGAAGAGCTTAATCAATTCGAACAAAATCAAGTTTGGAGTCTAACCCCCAGACCAAGCGATCTGCCTGTTATTGGAACCAGATGGGTCTTTAGAAATAAGCTAGACGCAGATGGAACTGTGGTTAGAAACAAAGCCAGACTGGTGGCACAGGGATTCAGACAAGAAGAAGGAATCGACTTCGATGAATCATTTGCACCAGTCGCCAGACTTGAAGCTATCCGAATCTTTCTTGCTTATGCTGCCTTTAAAGACTTCAAAGTATATCAGATGGACGTCAAGAGCGCCTTTCTTAATGGAAAGCTTCAGGAAGAAGTCTACATTGAGCAACCACCTGGATTTCAGAACCATTTGTATCCCAATCATGTATATCTACTGAATAAAGCAGTGTATGGTCTGAAACAAGCTCCAAGAGCCTGGTATGACACTCTATCTCAATTTCTGCTGAACCATGATTTCCAGATCGGCTCAGTAGATAAAACTCTATTTAAATTCATTAAGGGGGAACATACCCTATTAGTTCAGATTTATGTTGATGACATAATCTTTGGGTCAACTAACCCCAAATTGTGCGAGAAATTTTCTAAGTTAATGCAGGGACAGTTCGAGATGAGCATGATGGGAGAATTGTCATTCTTTCTGGGTCTACAAGTAAAACAGCTCAACAATGACATTTTCATCAATCAGACCAAGTATACCAAAGAGCTCCTCAAGAGATTTGGAATGGAAACATGCTCAACTGCATCAACTCCAATGAGTCCAACAATCAAGTTAGACAAAGATGAAGGGGGAACGGCAGTTGAAGTAACCATGTATAGAGGACTAATCAGATCGCTATTGTATCTTACAGCGAGCCGGCCCGATATTATGTTTTCAGTCTGTATGTGCGCCAGATTTCAGTCAGAACCAAAGCAATCACATTTTATTGCTGCCAAGCGTATTCTGAAATATTTAAAAGGATCTCAGAACGTTGGTCTTTGGTACTCCAAAGATTCAAACTTCAGCTTGATCGGGTATTCAGACGCTGACTACGCTGGGTGTAAGATCGATCGTAAAAGCACCAGTGGAACATGTCAATTTCTAGGTGAAAGATTGATCTCTTGGTTCAGTAAGAAGCAGACATCAATTGCCACATCCACAGCTGAAGCAGAATACCTAGCCGCTGGAAGCTGTTGTGCTCAAATGCTCTGGATTCAACACCAGCTCAAAGACTATGGCATCCAAGCTGTTGACTCTCCGATATTTTGCGACAACACAAGTGCAATTGCTATAACGTATAATCCAGTTCTGCACTCTCGAACAAAGCATATTGATATACGACATCATTTTATTCGAGATCATGTTGGCAAAAAGGAAATTCGGATCGAGCACATTTCAACAGAGCAGCAAGCAGCAGACATCTTCACTAAACCGCTTCCTGAGGCTAAGTTTAATTATTTCCGTCAAATTCTTGGTTTAATTGACTTATCTTAATTAGTTTAGATGTTTTTATTCTTTTCGCACTTAAAGATTTTTGTCACTACAGATCGATAATACAATGTTCAGAAAGACACAGACCGGTCCGAACTTTCAGACCGATCCTTGTCAGTCTGATTTTATCCTATGATCTATCTGGACAATAACAACAGCTCGGACTGATTGACCATTTTAACTAGTTGTACTTTAACCGCCTTATCTTTCTTTATCCTGACCGTTTATTTTGAATTATTTAATTCTCAGTCTTGGAGATAAAGACACGTGTCTTCTCTCTCCTATTTAGCGGGCTGAACATTTCATACTTGTTCACTTTTTACAATTTACCGCTTTCTACCTTCTTACTCTCTCACTCTTCGCACTTTCTTTAAACTCCTTTCAAATGGCTACCATCACTCATAACTCACTCTCCGTTGAGTTTGATGACATTTACAGGGCAGAAGATGCTGCGATGGTGTCCATTTTTAGAGCCCTGGAATCATCTGGTTTAAGGAACTTTTTGGAATGCGGAACAGTTGTTTATGAATCAGAAATCCGCGAGCTGTTCGCCAACGCCGTCTCCCGGAAGACATCCATTTCTACTACTGTCAAGGGCAAATCTTTCGAGATCTCGCCAATGACGATGGCCAAGACCTTTGGCCTCCCCAGTTCCGGACTGACAGAGTTCGGACAGACTCCTCAAGAGTCACTCTTAGATCTTCAGGGGAAGATTTCTATTTCTGGCCACCGATTACAACCCTCCTTTAAGAAGAAGGAAATGCTCTTCCATTTCCAGGTGCTGTGCGAAGTGGTAGGCAAGCCACTTTTGGGTAAAGCGGGAAGTTTCGATGCTGTAACCGCCGAAAAGTTCAGGGCTATGGCGGCTATTGTATCCGGCCAGAAGATAAACTGGTCCATGATTTTGTTTGGAGTACTGCTGGAAACGGTGATTGCATCCAAGCACGCCGTATGCTTTGCTGTTCCTCTCAGCAAGCTCTTGGAGTCCTTAGGCCTCGAGCTGAGCAAGCCGTCTGCTCTCCGTCCCCTTAAGATCCTTAACTCCAAAGGGCTTGCACTGCTGAAGTCCAAGAGTGTTCCGCCTACTCCTGCTACTCTGGCGCAGTCAAGTTTGAGCAGGACGAGGAACAAGTTGCTGTGCACAAACCTCGGGTCAAGCGGAAGCTGACCATTCAGACTGACTCGGAAGAAACCCAGTCTGCTCACTCATCACCAACCAAGCCACTTCCCAAAAAGCCCCGAACCCAGATTACCAAACCAACCAAATCTCTACCTCCACCCATACTGCCACCCCCTAAAGCAACCCCTGCCCCTCAACCTTCCACCCAGCTTTCACAAGCTTCAACCCCTGCACCCAAAGTCACCCTTAGACTTCCCTCTGCCAATCCCGTGGTCAAAGGGATAGTTATCACTGAGTTGGGAGACTATACCCAATCAGGGATTAAGTCCCCTTCCTCCACCGGCAAGGGAAAAGCCATTCTCACCGAACCCCTCTCTTCTAAACCCAAATCTGCAGCGCAGACTGCCATCGACATCGCTATGGAGGATGTTGATGAGAGGCTAAAGGAACTCATTGTGGTTTTTGATGAATATGTCCAGTACCGGACTATCAACCACATTGAGCTGTTCTACGGTAAGTTGCACAGATTGAAGAAGATGGAAGAGGAAGCTCTGAAAGGAACAGAGACTGATGATGTTCGACTTGCCGTGCAGCGCAGAGATTTATTTACGGCAAAACACAGATTCAGACTGGACAATCTGCTTCTAGTTGCCAAAAAGAAGAACTTCGATCCGCTTGCTCCAACTGCCAGAGATGATGGGGCTGTGATTGCTCAACTCGAGATGGATGTTCATGCTCTATCCTTAGCTGTCCGTTTTCAACGACAGAAGCTAGGTACCTCCACTCCAGCCACAAGCCCGGATCATCATTCTGCAAGCAAGACTCTGGCAGAACCATTTATCGAGGTTATTCCTTCTGATGCAGCAAAACAGACAGAGGATCAGCCTGCAGAGCACGTACCAGACCAGACAGCGGAGCAGCCATTGCCTAATGCTCCGTCTGCAACAGATGATGAACCAATGAATGTTCTGTTGGACTCTCCGACAACATCTATTCCATTGAAGTCATCAGCCTCCCGTGCACAACCCAGTCCAGCTGAAGCATGTGCAACAACTGAAGCACCAGACCTCATCGATCCGGATTTCGTGGTATCTACAGTGGTTGCAGCTCTCCAAGTTGAGGAACCTCCCAGTCCCCACTCTCCTCCGGGACCATCAGATGAAGATTTGGCCTTCATTCAAGGTTTTTCTTTGGATCTGGTCACTCTGATCCGATCCGAAAGTCATCAAGCTGCCATTTCTTCCATCGTGCCGATTGCTGAAGAAGATGACCATGCCATGTCATCATCAGATCACTCTCCCAGCAAGCTATCTGATGCACCTCCATCCCTGGCACGGACTATCCAGCACTTCTCTGATACCTGTCTGTCCTTGACTCAACGCATTCTAGAAGTTCATCAAGGTCAGAGGGTCACAGCCTTGGACTTTGCTTCTTTCAAAGAGAAGATGAATGCCAGTATCGGAAGCCTTCAACGCGGCATAAACGATCTGTTTTCTCAACAAGCCTCTTACAAGAACAGTCTGAGAAAAGAGCAGATCGAGCTAGCCACTGAAGTCAGAGCATCTGTTGCCAATTCCCTCCGCGCTCAAGACGTTCGTCTTGACGCTATCAGCGCGCAGCTAGCACAAGTTGTCGACTTTCTTCAAGAGATTGCTGCTGACAAAAAGGGGGAAAAGAAGACAGACTTCAGGCCGCCTTCTAGAAAATAATATTTTCAGACTGTGTATTTTAGGATTTTCTTGGTGATCAATAAAATCCTCGTTTGATTAAGTCTGTGTTCATTTATTTTGAACCTCATCATAAGGCTTAATAATAAAGATTTAATCGATCCAACTCAATGATGTTCATTTATTTTGAACAAAGAAGTAATCGATCCGAAAGCATTCGCTCCAGAGCTCTTATCAAGACTGGTTAAAAAGACTTAGAAGCTAGGTTTTGTCATCATCAAAAAGGGGGAATTTGTTAGTTCCGGACCTTATCGATGAGATTTTAAAGATGACAAAACATTTCAGACCGGATCGATAGAATTCAGATTGACCAGATCGATCGGACAAAACAGAGCAAGATGACAAAACATTTCAGACCGGATCGATGGAAATCAGGCATACCAGATCGATCGCGCAAAACAGAGCAAGCTGATAAAGAATATCACATATCAGACCGGATCGATGGATTCCAGACTGACTAGATCGATACTTCAGATCGATGTCAACCTTTATCAGACCAGAGCAGTCAAAGATACATAAAGGATGGCTTCTCAGTCCGAACCATTAACGGTTATTTATTGTAGCATTTAATGCTGTAATTAATGCTACAAATGATCAAAAATTGAAGATTGCCATTAAAGGTAAGAAGACAAAGAAGAGCTTACCTGACAGTCGCCGAAAGCATACACCAGAACGGCAAGTGTCCTGAAGAAGAAGACTGTAGCTTTCTCAGAGTTTAAAAAGAGTCAAAGTTGCACATTAAGGGAAACAATGTAGTTGCTACCCTCAACTATAAAAGGATGCAACAAAAGGAAGACAAAAGGGGACTCTTGATTCGAACTCACGCTGATCAATTGAAAAACACACAAGAAAGCAACTGCACACGCTTACAAAGTTCAGAAGCTCTCGAGCTGAAGTTATTTATTTAAGCGCGATTACTTTGTAACATTTGATCATTGTAGGATCACTGTGCGCATTGTGTATTGAAAAATAGAAGTGAGCAACTTATTGTAACTGTCAGACAGAGTGTGTCTGAGCAGGTTGAGTGACTAGGAGTTTCAGACTGGTAGTGAGGTAAATCCAGCCTGAATCGGGTTTGTACAACAGGATTGTATAAATCAAAGTCTTCTAGTATAAACCTTCCTTAATTGGAAGAAGGGGAGACGTAGAAGGATTACACCACCTTCGAACTTCCAGAAACATATCCTGTGTTTTATCCTTCTGCACTTAGCCATCGAGCCGTTCTTACTTTTACAAGAGCAGACCGTTTCCGCACTTACCTTTTTAGTGGTCTGTTCTGTTCAAAGAGTTGATTAAGTAACAGATTTCTTTCACTAATCCGAAAGAATTCACAAGGGATAAATTTTATAAGGAGTGTTCATTCACCCCCCCTCTAAACACTCCGGACCGATCCTAACAATTTTGATTTCTCCAAATATTCAAGTATTTATTTTGGGTACATCACTTTCTTAGTTGGAAGAAATTATTGAGATAATTTCACAAATTACATATGTTTTTTTATTTTTTGATAAATTTCTATTTTTTGCGAATATTCGAGTATAGTACATCATTTTATTTGTTGGATGAAGATTTTGTGCAAATATTCGAGTATATGTCTTCGTAAACAAATTCTATTTGTGGAATTTTTAACATCAAATCTTGAGTACATTTTCTTGGTTGGATGATGATTTTGAGAAATTTTCACAAATTACGTAAGTTTTTTGAGTTTCTCAGAAATTTTGATTTCATGCGAATATTCGAGTATGTGTTTTGAATACATCATTTTCATTGTTAGAAAAAGTGTTTGAGCAATTTTCACAGTTACAGACGTTTTTTTATTTTTTTCATAAGTCTCATTTTCGTGTGAACATTTAAGTATATGTCTTCGTAAAGCAATTCAAATATCAGAATTTTAACATCTAGTCTTTTTAGTACATCATTTTCTTATTTGGAAAGAAGGTTTTGAGAAATTTTCAGAATTTCGGAAGTTTTTCTACTTTTTATTTTTTGATAAATTTTGATTTGTCCAAATATTCAAGTATATATTTTTGAGTATATCATTTCTTAGATGGAAGAAGTTATTAAGATATATTAAAAAATTACGTATGTTTTTTTATTTTTTGATAAATTTCTATTTTGTGTTAATATTCAAGTATATGTCTTGAGTACATCATTTTCTTGGTTGGAAGAAACTTTTGAGCAATTTTAACAATTAAGCACGTTTTTTTGATTTTTTAATAAATTTCGATTTCGTGCGAATATTCGAGTATAGATCTTGAGTACATCATTTCTTTGTTGGATGAAGATTTTATGCGAATATTCGAGTATAAGTTTTGAGTACATCATTTTCTTAGTTGTAAGGAGATTTTGTGCTAATATTTGAGTAAATGTCTTTGTAAAAAAATTCTTTGTGCAATTTTAACATCAAATCTTGAGTACATTTTCTTGGTTGGAAGATGATTTCAGAAATTTTCACAAATTACGAGAGTCTTTTGATTGTTTTAGAAATTTTGATTTCATGCGAATATTTGATTATGTGTTTTGAATACATCATTTTCTTTGTTGGAAAAAGTGCTTGAGCAATTTTGATAGTCACGGGGTTTTTTTTTTCATAAATTTCATTCGAGTATATGTCTTTGTAAACCAATTCAATTTGTGGAATTTTAACATCTAGTCTTGAGTACATAATTTTCTTATTTGGAGGAAGGTTTTGAGAAATTTTCAAAATTTCGTAGGTTTTTTTTTATTTTTTGATAAATTTTGATTTGTCCAAATATTCAAGTATTTATTTTGAGTACATCACTTTCTTAGTTGGACGAAATTATTAAGATAATTTCACAAATTACATATGTTTTTTGATTTTTTGATAAATTTCTATTTTGTGCGAATATTCGAGTATAGTACATCATTTTCTTTGTTGGATTAAGATTTTGTGCGAATATTAGAGTATATATCTTCGTAAACAAATTCTATTTGTGGAATTTTAACATCAAATCTTGAGTACATTTTCTTGGTTGGATGATGATTTTGAGAAATTTTCACAAATTACGTAAGTTTTTTGATTTTTTTAGAAATTTTGATTTCATGCGAATATTTGAGTATGTGTTTTGAATACATCATTTTCTTTGTTAGAAAAAGTGTTCATTTTCACAGTTACAGACGTTTTTTCATTTTTTTTTTCATTAGTTTCATTTTCTTGTGAATATATGAGTATATGTCTTCGTCTAGGAATTTAAATATCAGAATTTTTACATCTAGTCTTTTTAGTACATCATTTTCTTATTTGGAAAGAAGGTATTGCGAAATTTTCAGAATTTCGAAAGTTTTTTAATTTATTTTTTGATAAATTTTGATTTGTCCAAATATTTAAGTATATATTTTTGAGTATATCATTTTCTTAGATGGAAGAAGTTATTAAGATATATTCAAAAATTACGTATATTTTTTTATTTTTTGATAAATTTCATTTTTGTGTGAATATTCAAGTATATGTCTTGAGTACATCATTATCTTGGTTGGAAGAAACTTTTGAGCAATTTTAACAATTATGCAAGTTTTTCTATTTTTTAATAAATTTCGATTTCGTGCGAATATTCGAGTATAGATCTTGAGTACATCATTTTCTTAGTTGTAAGGAGATTTTGAGCTAATATTTGAGTAAATGTCTTTGTAAAAAAATTCAGTTTTTGGAATTTTAACATCAAATCTTGAGTACATTTTCTTGGTTGGAAGATGATTTTCAGAAATTTTCACAAATTACGAAAGTACTTTGATTTTTTTAGAAATTTTTATTTCATGCGAATATTCGAGTATGTGTTTTGAATACATCATTTTCTTTGTTGGAAAAGTGTTTGAGCAATTTTCATAGTCACAGACGTTTTTTTATTTTTTTCATAAATTTCTTTTTGGTGTGAATATTCGAGTATATGTCTTTGTAAACCAATTCAATTTGTGGAATTTTAACATTTAGTCTTGAGTACATCATTTTCTTATTTGGAGGAAGGTTTTGAGAAATTTTCAGAATTTCGTAGGTTTTTTTTATTTTTTGTTAAATTTTGATTTGTCCAAATATTCAAGTATTTATTTTGAGTACATCACTTTCTTAGTTGGAAGAAATTATTAAGATAATTTCACAAATTTTACATATGTTTTTTGATTTTTTGATAAATTTCTATTTTGTGCTAATATTCGAGTATAGTATATCCTTTTCTTTGTTGGATGAAGATTTTGTGCGAATATTCGAGTATATGTCTTCGTAAACAAATTCTATTTGTGGAATTTAAACATCAGATCTTGAGTACATCTTCTTGGTTGGATGATGTTTTTGAGAAATTTTCACAAATTACATAAGTTTTTTGAGTTTCTTAGAAATTTTGATTTCATGTGAATATTCGAGTATGTGTTTTGAACACATCATTTTCTTTGTTAGAAAAAGTGTTTGAGCAATTTTCACAGTTACAGACTTTTTTTATTTTTTTCATAAGTTTCATTTTCGTGTGAATATTTAAGTATATATCTTCGTAAAGCAATTCAAATATCAGAATTTTTACATCTAGTCTTTTTAGTACATCATTTTGTTATTTGCAAAGAAGGTTTTGCGAATATTCGAGTATAAGTCTTGAGTACATCATTTTCTTAGTTGTAAGGAGATTTTGTGCTAATATTTGAGTAAATGTCTTTGTAAAAAATTACGTATGTTTTTTTTATTTTTTGATAAATTTCTATTTTGTGTGAATATTCAAGTAAATATCTTGAGTACATCATTTTCTTGGTTGGAAGAAACTTTTGAGCAATTTTAACAATTAAGCACATTTTTTGATTTTTTAATAAATTTCGATTTCGTGCGAATATTCGAGTATAGATCTATCTTGAGTACATCATTTTCTTTGTTGGATGAAGATTTTATGCGAATATTTGAGTATAAGTCTTGAGTACATCATTTTCTTAGTTGTAAGGAGATTTTGTGCTAATATTTGAGTAAATGTCTTTGTAACATTTGTGGAATTTTAACATCAAATCTTGAGTAGAATTTCTTGGTTGGAAGATGATTTTCAGAAATTTTCACGAATTACGAAAGTCTTTTGATTGTTTTAGAAATTTTGATTTCATGCGAATATTTGATTATGTGTTTTGAATACATCATTTTCTTTGTTGGAAAAAGTTTTTGAGCAATTTTGATAGTGTCGTGCCCCGGGCCCAGGCCCGCGCAAGCGCGACTGCACAATGGGCTCCTATAGCAACTACTTCGTATCCGTCCTCGCTCTACGAAAATGGTTAACCCAAGTTGCTATAATAGTCCATTGTAAGCCTTTATAAACCACTTTAAATTTTCATCCACAAACAATGTGGGACAAGGGTATTACAATCAACCCTCCTTTAGAACGCGACGTCCTCGTCGCGCCCGAACTCATCGATCCACCGGCACCAGGAATCTAGAGGTGGCTCCTACAGGTTCAAGAGGTGGCTCCCGTCATGTAGCACTTTGCCCCGCAGTTTCAAAAGGTGGCTCCCACGCACGTGGCACTTTGCCCCGCAGGTTCAAGAGGTGGCCCCCGTCATGTAGCACTTTGCCCCTTTAGGCTCAAGAGGTGGCTCCCATGAACATAGCACTTTGCCCTGCATAGCACTTATCTCCAGGTGTTTTCTGCCGATGACCGGCTCTGATACCATTCTGTCACGCCCCCGGGCCCAGGCCCGCACAAGCGCGACTGCACAATGGGCTCCTATAGCAACTACTTCGTATCCGTCCTCGCTCTACGAAAATGGTTAACCCAAGTTGCTATAATAGTCCATTGTAAGCCTTTATAAACCACTTTAAATTTTCATCCACAACCAATGTGGGACAATGGTATTACAATCACCCCTCCTTTAGAACGCGACGTCCTCGTCGCCACCTAACTCATCGATCCACCGACACCGAAAATCTAAAGCTGGCTCCTACAGGTTCAAGAGGTGGCTCCCGACATGTAGCACTTTGCCCCGCAGGTTCAAGAGGTGGCTCCCACCCACGTGGCACTTTGCCCCGCAGGTTCAAGAGGTGTCCCCCGTCGTGTAGCACTTTGCCCCTTTAGGCTCAAGAGGTGGCTCCCATGCTCGTAGCACTTTTCCCCGCATAGCACTTATCTCCCAAGGTTTTTTGCCAGTGACCGGCTCTGATACCATTCTGTCACGCCCCGAGCCCAGGCCCGCGCAAGCGCGACAGCACAATGGGCTCCTATAAATCGTGATTACATCATTTTCTTAGTTGTGAGGAGATTTTGTGCTAATATTTGAGTAAAATTTGTCTTTGTAAAAAAATTCAGTTTGTAGAATTTTAACATCAAATCTTGAGTACATTTTCTTGGTTGGAAGATGATTTTCAGAAATTTTCACAAATTACGAAAGTCTTTTGATTTTTTTAGAAATTTTGATTTCATGCGAATATTTGATTATGTGTTTTAAATCCATCATTTTCTTTGTTGGAAAAAGAGTTTGAGCAATTTTCATAGTCACGGGCGTTTTTTTATTTTTTTCATAAATTTCTTTTTTGTGTGAATTTTCGAGTATATGTCTTTGTAAATCAATTCAATTTGTGGAATTTTAACATCTAGTCTTCAGTACATCATTTTCTTATTTGGAGGAAGGTTTTGAGAAATTTTCAGAATTTCGTAGGTTTTTTTTATTTTTTGATAAATTTTGATTTGTCCAAATATTAAAGTATTTTTTTTGAGTACATCATTTTCTTACTTGGAAGAAATTATTAAGATAATTTCACAAATTAAATATATTTTTTGATTTTGTGATAAATTTCTATTTTGTGCGAATATTCGAGTATAGTACATCATTTTCCTTGTTGGATGAAGATTTTGTGCGAATATTCGAGTATATGTCTTCGTAAACAAATTCTATTTGTCGAATTTTAACATCAAATCTTGCTTGAGTACATTTTCTTGGTTGGATGATGATTTAGAAATTTTCACAAATTGCGTAAGTTTTTTGATTTTTTTAGAAATTTTAATTTCATGCGAATATTCGAGTATGTGTTTCGAATACATCAGTTTCTTTGTTAGAAAAAGTGTTTGAGCAATTTTCAGAGTTACAGATGTTTTTTTTTATTTTTTTTCATTAGTTTCATTTTCGTGTGAATATTAAAGTATATGTCTTCGTAAAGCAATTCAAATATCAGAATTTTAACATGTAGTCTTTTTAGTACATCATTTTCTTATTTGGAAAGAAGGTTTTGCGAAATTTTCAGAATTTTGGAAGTTTTTTTATTTTTTATTTTTTGAGTATATCATTTTCTTAGATGGAAGAAGTTATTAAGATATATTCAAAAATTACGTATGTTTTTTTTATTTTTTGATAAATTTCTATTTTGTGTGAATATTCAAGTATATGTCTTTAGGACATCATTTTCTTGGTTGGAAGAAACTTTTGAGCAATTTTTACAATTAAGCACGTTTTTTGATTTTTTAATAAATTTCGATTTGGTGCGAATATTTGAGTATAGATCTTGAGTACATAATTTTCTTTGTTGGATGAAGATTTTATGCGAATATTCAAGTATAAGTCTTGAGTACATCATTTTCTTAGTTGTAAGGAGATTTTGTGCTAATATTTGAGTAAATGACTTTGTAAAATATTCAGTTTGTGGAATTTTAACATCAAATCTTGAGTACATTTTCTTGGTTGGAAGATGATTTTCAGAAATTTTCACAAATTACGAAAGTCTTTTGATTTTTTAGAAATTTTGATTTCATGCGAATATTTGATTATGTGTTTTGAATACATCATTTTCTTTGTTGGAAAAAGTGTTTGAGCAATTTTCATAGTCACGGGCGTTTTTTTATTTTTTTCATAAATTTCTTTTTTTTTTGTGAATATTCGAGTATATGACTTTGTAAACAAATTAAATTTGTGGAATTTTAGCATCTAGTCTTGAGTACATCATTTTCTTATTTGGAGGAAGGTTTTGAGAAATTTTCAGAATTTCTTAGGTTTTTTTTTTATTTTTTGATAAATTTTGATTTGTCCAAATATTCAAGTATATATTTTGATTACATCACTTTCTTAGTTGGAAGAAATTATTAAGATAATTTCAAAAATTACATTTGTTTTTTGATTTTTTGATAAATTTATATTTTGCGCGAATATTCGAGTATAGTACATCATTTTCTTTGTTAGATGAAGATTTTGTGTGAATATTCGAAAATATGTCTTCATAAACTAATTCTATTTGTGGAATTTTAACAACAAATCTCGAGTACATTTTCTTTGTTAGATGATGATTTTGAGAAATTTTCACAAATTACGTAAGTTTTGATTTTTTTAGAAATTTTGATTTCATGCGAATATTCAAGTATATGTTTTGAATACATCATTTTCTTTATTGGAAAAAGTGTTTGAGCAATTTTCATAGTCACGGGCGTTTTTTTATTTTTTTTCATAAATTTCTTTTTTGTGTGAATATTCGAGTATATGTCTTTGTAAACCAATTCAATTTGTGGAATTTTAACATCTAGTCTTGAGTACATTATTTTCTTATTTGGAGGAAGGTTTTGAGAAATTTTCAGAAATTCGTAGGTTTTTTTCATTAGTTTCATTTTCGTGTGAATATTAAAGTATATTCTTCGTAAAGCAATTCAAATATCAGAATTTTAACATCTAGTCTTTTTAGTATATAATTTTCTTAGTTGGAAAGAAGGTTTTGCGAAATTTTCAGAATTTTGGAAGTTTTTTTATTTTTATTTTTTGATAAATTTATTTATTTTTATTTTTTGATAAATTTCTATTTTGTTTTAATATTCAAGTATATGTCTTGAGTACATCATTTTCTTGGTTGGAAGAAACTTTTGATCAATTTTAACAATTAATCACGTTTTTTGATTTTTTAATAAATTTCGATTTCGTGCGAATATTCGAGTATAGATCATGAGTACATCATTTCTTTGTGGATGAAGATTTTATGCGAATATTCAAGTATAAATCCTGATTACATCATTTTCTTAGTTGTGAGGAGATTTTCTGCTAATATTTGAGTAAAATTTGTCTTTGTAAAAAAATTCAGTTTGTGGAATTTTAGCATCAAATCTTGAGTACATTTTCTTGGTTGGAAGATGATTTTAAGAAATTTTCACAAATTACGAAAGTCTTTTGATTTTTTTAGAAATTTTAATTTCATGCGAATATTTGATTGTGTTTTGAATACATCATTTTCTTTGTTGGAAAAAGTGTTTGAGCAATTTTCATAGTCACGGGCGATTTTTTATTTTTTTTTCATAAATTTCTTTTTTGTGTGAATCATTTTCTTTGTTGGATGAAGATTTTGTGCGAATATTTGAGTATATGTCTTCGTAAACAAATTCTATTTGTGGAATTTTAACATCAAATCTTGAGTACATTTTCTTGGTTGGAAGATGATTTTGAGAAATTTTCACAAATTACGCAAGTTTTTTGATTTTTTTAGAAATTTTGATTTCATGCGAATATTCGATTATGTGTTTTGAATACATCATTTCCTTTGTTAGAAAAAGTGTTTGAGCAATTTTCAAAGTTACAGACGTTTTTTTTTATTTTTTTCATTATTTTGATTTTCGTGTGAATATTTACGTATACGTCTTCGTAAAGCAATTCAAATATAAAAATTTTAACATCTATTTAAGTATATATTTTTGAGTATATCATTTTCTTAGATGGAAGAAGTTATTAAGATATATTCTTTTATTTTTGATAGATTTCTATTTTGTGTGAATATTCAAGTATATGTCTTGAATACAACATTTTCTTGGTTGGAAGAAATTTTTGAGCAATTTTAACAATTAAGCACATTTTTGATTTTTTAATAAATTTTGATTTCGTTTGAATATTCGAGTATAGATCTTGAGTACATCATTTTCTTTGTTGGATTAAGATTTTATGCGAATATTCGAGTATAATTCTTGAGTACATCATTTTCTTAGTTGTAAGGAGATTTTGTTGGTTGGAAGATGATTTTCATAAATTTTCAAAAATTACGAAAGTCTTTTAATTGTTTTTGAAATTTTGATTTCATGCGAATATTTGATTATGTGTTTTGAATACATCATTTTCTTTGTTGGAAAAAGTGTTTGAGCAATTTTGATAGTCACGGGCGTTTTTTTTCTTTCATAAATTTCTTTTTTGTGTGAATATTCGAGTATATGTCTTTGTAAACCAATTCAATTTGTGGAATTTTAACATCTAGTCTTCAGTACATCATTTTCTTATTTGGAGGAAGGTTTTGAGAAATTTTCAGAATTTCGGAGGTTTTTTTTTATTTTTGATAAATTTTGATTTGTCCAAATATTCAAGTATTTATTTTGAGTACATCACTTTCTTAGTTGGAAGAAATTATTAAGATAATTTCACAAATTACATATGTTTTTTGATTTTTTGATAAATTTCTATTTTGTGCGAATATTCGAGTATAGTACATCATTTTCTTTGTTGGATGAAGATTTTGTGCGAATATTCGAGTATATGTCTTCGTAAACAAATTATATTTGTTGATTTTTTAACATCAAATCTTGAGTACATTTTCTTGGTTGGATGATGATTTTGAGGAATTTTCACAAATTACGTAATTTTTTTGAGTTTCTTAGAAATTTTGATTTCATGCGAATATTCGAGTATATGTTTTGAATACATCATTTTCTTTGTTAGAAAAAATGTTTGAGCAATTATCAAAATTAGAGACGTTTTTTATTTTTTTTCATTAGTTTCATTTTCGTGTGAATATTTAAGTATATGTCTTCGTAAAGCAATTCAAAATCAGAATTTTAACATCTAGTCTTTTTAGTACATCATTTTCTTATTTGGAAAGAAGGTTTTTCGAAATTTTCAGAATTTCGGAAGTTTTTTTACTTTTTTTTTTTATTAATTTCAATTTGTCCAAATATTCAAGTATATAGTTTTGAGTATATCATTTTCTTAGATGGAAGAAGTTATTAAGATATATTCAAAAATTACGTATGTTTTTTTATTTTTTGATAACTTTCAATATTGTGTGAATATTCAAGTATATGTCTTGAGTACATCATTTTCTTGGTTGGAAGAAACTTTTGAGCAATTTAACAATTAAGCAAGTTTTTATTTTTTAATAAATTTCGATTTTGTGCGACTATTCGAGTATAGATCTTGAGTACATCATTTTCTTTGTTGGATGAAGATTTTATGCGAATATTCGAGTATAAGTCTTGAGTACATCATTTTCTTAGTTGTAAGGAGATTTTGTGCTAATATTTGAGTAAATATCTTTGTAAAAAAATTCAGTTTGTGGAATTTTAACATCAAATCTTGAGTACATTTTCTTGGTTGGAAGATGATTTTCAGAAATTTTCACAAATTACGAAAGTCTTTTGAGTTTCTTAGAAATTTTGATTTCATGCGAATTTTCGAGTATGTGTTTTGAATACATCATTTTCTTTGTTAGAAAAAAGTGTTTGAGCAATTTTCAAAGTTACAGATGTTTTTTTATTTTTTTCATTAGTTTCATTTTCGTGTGAATATTTAAGTATATGTCTTCGTAAAGCAATTCAAATATCAGAATTTTAATATCTACTCTTTTTAGTACATCATTTTCTTATTTGGAAAGAAGGTTTTGCGAAATTTTAAGAATTTCGAAGTTTTTTAGTTTATTCTTTGATAAATTTTGATTTGTCCAAATATTCAAGTATATATTTTTGAGTATATCATTTTCTTAGATGGAAGAAGTTATTAAGATATATTCAAAAATTACGTATAATTTTTTTTTTTTTTGATAAATTTCTATTTTGTGTGAATATTCAAGTATATGTATTCAGTACATCATTTTCTTGGTTGGAAGAAACTTTTGAGCAATTTTAACAATTACGAATGTCTTGAGTACATCATTTTCTTGGTTGGAAGAAATTTTTGAGCAATTTTAACATTAAGCACGTTTTTTTCATTTTTAAATAAATTTCGATTTCGTGCGAATATTCGAGTATAGATCTTGAGTACATCATTTTCTTTGTTGGATGAAGATTTTATGCGAATATTCGAGTATAAGTCTTGAGTACATCATTTTCTTAGTTGTAAGGAGATTTTTTGCTAATATTTGAGTAAATGTCTTTGTAAAAAAATGCAGTTTGTGGAATTTTAATATCAAATCTTGAGTACATTTTCTTGGGTTGAAGATGATTTCCAGAAATTTTCACAAATTACGAAAGTCTTTTGAGTTTCTTAGAAATTTTGATTTCATGCGAATATTCGAGTATGTGTTTTGAATACATCATTTTCTTTGTTAGAAAAAGTGTTTGAGCAATTTTCAATGTTACAGACGTTTTTTTATTTTTTTCATTAGTTTCATTTTCGTGTGAATATTTAAGTATATGTCTTCATAAAGCAATTCAAATATCTGAATTTTAACATCTTGTCTTTTTAGTACATCATTTTCTTATTTGGATAGAAGGTTTTGCGAAATTTTAAGAATTTCGGAAGTGTTTTTATTTTTTATTTTTTGATAAATTTCGATTTGTCCAAATACTCATGTATATATATTTAGGTATATCATTTTCTCAGATGGAAGAAGTTATTAAGAATATTCAAAAATTACGTATGCTTTTTTATTTTTTTATAAATTTTTATTTTGTGTGAATAATCAAGTATATGTCTTGAGTACATCATTTTCTTGGTTGGAAGAAACTTTTGAGCAATTTTAACAATTAAGCAAAATTTTTGATTTTTTAATAAATCATGCGAATATTCGAGTACGTGTTTTGAATAAATCATTTTCTTTGTTGGAAAAAGTGTTTGAGCAATTTTCATAGTCACTTTTAGAAATTTTGATTTCATGCGAATATTCGAGTATGTGTTTTGAATAAATCATTTTCTTTGTTGGAAAAAGTGTTTGAGCAATTTTCATAGTCACGGGCGTTTTTTTATTTTTTCATAAATTTCTTTTTCGTGTGAATATTCGAGTATATGTCTTTGTAAACCAATTCAATTTGTGGAATTTTAACATCTAGTCTTGAGTACATCATTTTCTTATTTGGAGGAAGGTTTTGAGAAATTTCCAGAATTTCGGAGGTTTTTTTTTATGTTTTGATAAATTTTGATTTGTCCAAATATTCAAGTATTTATTTTGAGTACATCACTTTCTTAGTTGGAAGAAATTATTAAGATAATTTCACAAATTACATATGTTTTTTGATTTTTTGATAAATTTCTATTTTGTGCGAATATTCGAGTATAGTACATCATTTTCTTTGTTGGATGAAGATTTTGTGCGAATATTCGAGTATATGTCTTCGTAAACAAATTATATTTGTTGATTTTTTAACATCAAATCTTGAGTACATTTTCTTGGTTGGATGATGATTTTGAGAAATTTTCACAAATTACATAATTTTTTTGAGTTTCTTAGAAATTTTGATTTCATGCGAATATTCGAGTATGTGTTTTGAATACATCATTTTCTTTGTTCAAAAAAGTGTTTGAGCAATTATCACAATTAGAGACGTTTTTTTTATTTTTCTTCATTAGTTTCATTTTTGTGTGAATATTTAAGTATATGTCTTCGTAAAGCAATTCAAATATCAGAATTTTAACATCTAGTCTTTTTAGTACATCATTTTCTTATTTGGAAAGAAGGTTTTGCGAAATTTTCAGAATTTCGGAAGTTTTTTTACTTTTTACTTTTTGATTAATTTCATTTTGTCCAAATATTCAAGTATATAGTTTTGAGTATATCATTTTCTTAGATGGAAGAAGTTATTAAGATATATTCAAAAATTACGTATGTTTTTTTTATCTTTTGATAACTTTCTATATTGTGTGAATATTCAACTATATGTCTTGAGTACATCATTTTCTTGGTTGGAAGAAACTTTTGAGCAATTTTAACAAATTATGCAAGTTTTTTTATTTTTTAATAAATTTTGATTTTGTGCGAATATTCGAGTATAGATCTTGAGTACATCATTTTCTTTGTTGGATGAAGATTTTATGCGAATATTCGAGTATATATGTCTTGAGTACATCATTTTCTTAGTTGTAAGGAGATTTTGTGCTAATATTTGAGTAAATGTCTTTGTAAAAAAATTCAGTTTGTGGAATTTTAACATCAAATCTTGAATACATTTTCTAGGTTGGAAGATGATTTTCAGAAATTTTCACAAATTACGAAAGTCTTTTGAGTTTCTTAGAAATTTTGATTTCATGCGAATATTCGAGTATGTGTTTTGAATACATCATTTTCTTTGTTAGAAAAAGTGTTTGAGCAATTTTCAAAGTTACGGACGTTTTTTTATTTTTTTCATTAGCTTCATTTTCGTGTGAATATTTAAGTATATGTCTTCGTAAAGTCAATTCAAATATCAGAATTTTAATATCCACTCTTTTTAGTACATCATTTTCTTATTTTGGAAAGAATAGTTTTTCGAAATTTTAAGAATTTCGAAAGTTTTTTAATTTATTCTTTGATAAATTTTGATTTGTCCAAATATTCAAGTATATATTTTTGAGTATATCATTTTCTTAGATGGAAGAAGTTATTAAGATATATTCAAAAATTACGTATGTTTTTTTTATTTTTTGATAAATTTTTATTTTGTGTGAATATTCAAGTATATGTCTTCAGTACATCATTTTCTTGGTTGGAAGAAACTTTTGAGCAATTTTAACAATTACGAATGTCTTGAGTACATCATTTTCTTGGTTGGAAGAAACTTTTGAGCATTTTTAACAATTTAGCACGTTTTTTTCATTTTTAAATAAATTTCGATTTCGAGCGAATATTCGAGTATAGATTTTGAGTACATCATTTTCTTTGTTGGATGAAGATTTTATGCGAATATTCGAGTATAAGTCTTGAGTACATCATTTTCTTAGTTGTAAGGAGATTTTTTGCTAATATTTGAGTAAATGTCTTTGTAAAAAATGCAGTTTGTGGAATTTTAACATCAAATCTTGAGTACATTTTCTTGGTTGGAAGGTGATTTTCAGAAATTTTCACAAATTACGAAAGTCTTTTGAGTTTTAAAATTTTTTATTTCATGCGAATATTCGAGTATGTGTTTTGAATACATCATTTTCTTTGTTAGAAAAAGTGTTTGAGCAATTTTCAAAGTTACAGACGTTTTTTTATTTTTTTCATTAGTTTCATTTTCGTGTGAATATTTAAGTAAAATGTCTTCGTAAAGCAATTCAAATATCTGAATTTTAACATCTTGTCTTTTTAGTAAATCATTTTCTTATTTGGATAGAAGGTTTTGCGAAATTTTCAGAATTTCGGAAGTCTTTTTATTTTTTATTTTTTGATAAATTTCGATTTGTCCAAATATTCATGTATATATTTTTGGGTATATCATTTTCTTAGATGGAAGAAGTTATTAAGAATATTCAAAAATTACGTATGTTTTTTTATTTTTTGATAAATTTCTATTTTGTGTGAATAATCAAGTATATGTCTTGAGTACATCATTTTCTTGGTTGGAAGAAACTTTTGAGCAATTTTAACAATTACGAATGTCTTGAGTACATCATTTTCTTGGTTGGAAGAAACTTTTGAGCAATTTTAACAATTAAGCACGTTTTTTCATTTTTAAATAAATTTCGATTTCGTGCGAATATTCAAGTATAGATCTTGAGTACATCATTTTCTTTGTTGGATGAAGATTTTATGCGAATATTCGAGTATAAGTCTTGAGTACATCATTTTCTTAGTTGTAAGGAGATTTTTTGCTAATATTTGAGTAAATGTTTTTGTAAAAAAATGCAGTTTGTGGAATTTTAATAACAAATCTTGAGTACATTTTCTTGGTTGGAAGATGATTTTCAGAAATTTTCACAAATTACGAAAGACTTTTGAGTTTCTTAGAAATTTTGATTTCATGCGAATATTCGAGTATGTGTTTTGAATACATCATTTTCTTTGTTAGAAAAAGTGTTTGAGCAATTTTCAAAGTTACAGATGTTTTTTCAATTTTTTTCATTAGTTTCATTTTCTTGTGAATATTGAAGTATATGTCTTCATATAGCAATTCAAATATCAGAATTTTTATATCTAGTCTTTTTAGTACATCATTTTCTTATTTGGAAAGAAGGTTTTGCGAAATTTTCAGAATTTCGAAAGTTTTTTAATTTATTTTTGATAAATTTCGATTTGTCCAAATTTTCAAGTATATATTTTTGAGTATATCATTTTCTTAGAATGAAGAAGTTATTAAGATATATTCAAAAATTACGTATGTTTTTTTATTTTTTGATAAATTTCTATTTTGTGTGAATATTCAAGTATATGTCTTGAGTACATCATTTTCTTGGTTGGAAGAAACTTTTGAGCAATTTTAACAATTAAGCAAAATTTTTGATTTTTTAATAAATTTCGATTTCGTGCGAATATTCGAGTATAGATCTTGAGTACATCATTTTCTTCGTTGGATGAACATTTTATTCGAATAATCGAGTGTAAGTCTTGGGTACATCATTTTCTTAGTTGTAAGTAGATTTTGTGCTAATATTTGAGTAAATGTCTTTGTAAAAAAATTCAGTTTGTGGAATTTTAACATCAAATCTTGAGTACATTTTCTTGGTTGGAAGATGATTTTAAGAAATTTTCAGAAATTACGAAAGTCTTTTGATTTTTTTAGAAATTTCGATTTCATGCGAATATTCGAGTATGTGTTTTGAATACATCATTTTCTTTATTGGAAAAAGTGTTTGAGCAATTTTCATAGTCACGGGCGTTTTTTTATTTTTTTCATAAATTTCTTTTTTGTACAAATTTTTCAAAAACTTCTTCAAAATTGGAAAATAATGTACATAATACTTGATGTTAAAATTTTGTGTTTACTCTTTGCTTGAGAATTCCTTTGCTATAATATAATATATTTTGTGTTTACTCTTTGCTTGAGACTTCCTTCGTGAATTCGGCGTGCTTCCGCCCTTTGGTATCAGAGCCATCTATTAGCGATTTACTGTAAGTTTCTTTTCGATTTAGTTCAAGTTATCTTTCTGAAGAGTCTTGTGAGAGTCTATACTGCCTAGGTGTTTATACTTGCGTTGGTAAGCCATGGAAATCCGTTGGTCAGCCGTTTAGCCGAATAACTGGCGTAAGGTGGTCCCGGTGGTGTTCCCGGATTTATAAACATTGAATCAGTAGAAAACAGGATTAAGATAATATGGAGAGATTTTCAAGATCTATGTCAAGAAGGTCTTTTAGTGAAGAAGCTGGTAGTAGCTATAATACTAGAAGTAATAAGGAAATAATTATAAATGAAAATTTCAAAAAAATTTAGATAATTGGTCTTTACCTTCGTCTTCTTCGTCTAGTAGTTTTAATTTTAATTTTGATTATGTTATTAAAACTGTCGAAGATGATATTCCTTTATCCGAAGGATTTAGTAGCTTCAATCTTTTAAATGAAAGGTTGATAAATCAACACCTTGAAAATTATAAATTCCTTCACTTAGGAATGGTTCAAGTTGCTTTAAAACCTACAACAAGATTAGGTCTTAACACTTCTATTCTCTTAAGTGTTAGAGATAAAAGGCACAATAAGTTTCATGATTCCTTATTAGGAATAATTGAATCTAGTCTTTGTGATGGTCCGATTCACTTTTCGTGCTATCCAAATTTTACTTTGTCATTAAATGACCCTACGATTATGCATGCTTTAACTTTGGATATTAAATCTGAAGGATTTGATATGATGCAAGGTGCAACAAATGTAATTCTAATTTACAGAATTCATTATAAAGTTATGAACACAACTGTCCCACGAATTAGGAACCTTCCTAATTTGCCTAAGGGAGAAACAACTTTATTCTTAACAAATATTGCTAAAAGCAATATGGTTATTCCTAAAACAATCTCTTGGAATCAGGTTAAGTTACCCGAGACATGGGTTTTAGAAAAAGCTTCAGAACCAAAGAAAAAAGAAAATTCGGTTTTAGAAGAAATTCTAGATTACCCAGACGGAGATGTGGAAATCAGATTCTCAAAAGATAGAGTCACTCGCTTAAGTATAAGTTCTTCAAATCACTTAAGCTTAGGAAGTATTTCTAATAGAAGAAATTCTGAGTCAGAACCTAAAATAATAGGTCTTAAGATTAATGATGAAGGAGTTAGTCAACCAACATATAAAGTTCATGTCCCTTCAACAATTAATCCCGACTCACCAACAGCTTCCGATATGGGTTATGATCCCGATCCAAGTGTTTATAATATAAGCGCTTTAACAAAAGATTTAGATTTTCCTTTTGACGGAGAAGTTAAAGAATGGTTTTATTCTTTAGATAACTATCAAAAGCGAAAATGGTTTTTCTTAAAAGAAGAAAAAGAACAATTAATGTGGTTTAAAAAATATAAATATTTTTTACAAAACGCCGGGGAAGAGATAGACTTCTTTTATTTTATTGAAAGAATCTATAAACTTCAAAGGAAAAAATTTCCTAACTTTGAAACTGAATTATCACCCGTAGATTCTATTTACCAAGATTTTATGTCTAAGAATGAAACGGTGATAAGAAGTATCCATTCCTCCTGAACAAAATCTGACAATCAAGATTAGGGATGAAGAAGTTATGGCTTCGCCATATAAAAAGACTTCTAATGTAGAAGTCATTGCTGAACAAAATAATTTTACCAATTTAGCCCTAAAAACTATTGGGAAACAACTAACTAGAGTTGAGCAGAAGATCTCTAATAGAGAGATTATTGAAGATAGTTTTACAGAGGATAAAATTCTCTTTAAAACTAGAAATGAAAAGCCTGATCTTAAAACAGGAACTAGTTCAGACATGATGGAAGAACTAGTCAAAAGATTACAAAAAATTGGAATCAGTGAAAAATCTACTGCTCCTTTAAGAGTTGAGACTGATACTGAAAGCACTAATGAAGATAACAGTTCATCATCTGAAGATAAAAATCTTGATGGAAACATTAGTGACTTAGAAACAATGTTCTTAAAAGAACAAGAGGTTGAAAATCAACAAGATAATCAAGTGAATAAAATTACTTCTTTCAAAAGAGAACTTCCTTTTAAAAAGAATGTTCCACATTACTATCCACGACCAACACCAGTGGATATTCAACTTGAAGAAAAAGAGTCTTATAATTATGCTCAGTTCGAAGGGGATGTTGTCTATGAATGGAACATAGATGGTATGGCTGAGTATCAAGTTAGAACCATATTACAATATATGGCTATGTTTGCTACATCAGCTAGGATTAAGGGAACAGTTGATAAAGATATCGCCTTAGCTATAACTGCTGGTTTTACTGGCCAACTAAAATGTTGGTGGGACTTTGGTCTCTCTGAAGAGGCTAGAACGCAAATCATTCATTCTGTTAAGACAGAACTCAACAATAATGTTCCTATGCAATATGCTAACGGAGTAGATACCCTTATCTACACTATTGCAAAACACTTCTTAGGAAAAACAACTCTACAACTTGAAAATAGTCAAGAACAATTAATCCGTTTGAAGTGTCCGACTTTGTCACATTTTAAATGGTATAAAGATGTTTTCTTCTCTAAAGTCTATACAAGGGAAGATTGCCATCTTAACTTCTGGAAAGAAAAATTCTTATCCGGATTACCTTACTTATTCTCCGAAAGAATAAAAGAAAGATTAAAAGGAGATAACATGGGAAATAATATTCCTTGGGAACACTATACTTATGGAGATCTTGCTTCAGAAGTTATAAGAGAAGGAATCTCTCTTTGTAATGAATTAAGACTTCATAAACAAATTAAAAGGGAAAAATCTTCAGGAAGAAGAGATCTAGGAGATTTTTGTGAACAAATTGGTTTCACTCCTTTAAAAGAAAACCATAGACTAAAAAGGTCTAAACCAAGATATTATAAATATAAAAAATGGAAGAATAGAGAAAATAGGGAGAATAGAGAGAAATCTAATTATTTTCCTGAAAAGGAAAAATATACGAAAAGATTTATTCCTCGAAACAGAAAAGATAAATCTAAAGAGATTTATTGTTGGAAATGCCATAAGCCAGGACATTACGCTAATAAGTGTACAACGAAACAAAAAATAAATGAATTATCAATAGATGATGAATTAAAGAATTCTTTAATGAGAATAATGATATTTGATTCTGAATCACAGTCAGAAGATAATTCTCAACATACATCCGAAAATGATAGTTGTGATGGACAATGTAATTACTACAAAACACTTTGTCAAATAAATGGTCTTTGTGTTTTTAATAAAGAAGAAAATTTGATTCTTGATCTAATAGATCAAACTGATGATCCAATTGTCAAAAGAAAGATAATTGAAAATTATCTAGACATTCGAAACAAAAATGAAAGATTTCAGAATAATAATTCTGAGAGTCAAATCATAGAACCAATAAAATATAACCTAAATGATATCCTAAAAAGAGGAAGACAAAACGAAACTAAAATTGAAGTTTCTACAAATGATTTAAAAAGAGAAATAAATATTCTTAAAAAAGAAATACAAGATTTAAAATCTAGAGTTACAATTTTAGAATGTTCTGACTCTAAAAATAATGATAATCCAGAAAAGGAAGAAACTAATGAATTAGGAGACGTAACATATCTAAATATGATAAATAAAGTTATAACTCATAAATGGTATATTAAAATCCTTATTATTGTTCATAAGGAATATTCTTTATCTGCCATTGCTATGGTAGATTCTGGTGCAGATTTAAACTGTATAAATGAAGGGTTAATACCCTCGAGATACTTTGAAAAGACAACTGAAATACTTAATGCTGCAGATGGTAGAAAACTTTTGGTTAATGCTGTTTGTAATAAAGGTATTTGTCTTGAAATGCCCTTTATAATGGTTAAAAATCTTTCTCACGATGTTATTCTTGGAAATCCATTTCTACATATGCTATATCTTATAAGTAGTATAGATAGTGATGGTATAACAAGTCAGATTAGTGGTCATGAGATAATATTCTCTTTATCACTAAACCAAGGTCTCATGAGGTTAATAATCTCAAAATGAAGATCAAAAGAAAAGAAAAATTCTTAACTCTTTATCAGAAGAGGTTAAGTATTCTGTTATGATGAAAGGCTAAAAAGTCTGGAGATACAAAGAAGAATAAAGATTCTTCAAGAAAAAATAGAAAAAGAAATATTCTCGGAAATTCCTAATGCCTTCTGGGAAAGGAATAAACATATTATTACACTTCCTTATATTAAAGAATTCAAGGAAGAACAGATTCCAACAAAGGCTAGACCTATAGCCATGGGGCCAAAGCACCTCGAGATATGTAAGAAAGAAATTAATGATCTCTTAAAGAAAAAATTAATAAGAGAATCTAAAAGTCCTTGGAGCTGTCCAGCTTTCTATGTAGAAAATGCTGCAGAATTAGAAAGAGGAGTTCCAAGACTAGTAATAAATTACAAACCTTTAAATAAGGTTCTACAATGGATAAGACATCCTATTCCAAATAAAAAGATCTTTTAAGTAGATTATACTCTGCTAAGATTATGTCTAGATTTGACATGAAATCGGGATTTTGGCAAATTCAAATTGCTGAAAAGGATAAGTATAAGACATCATTTACGGTTCCTTTCGGACACTACGAATGGAATGTAATGCCTTTTGGGCTTAAGAATGCTCCATCAGAATTTCAAAAAATAATGAATGATATTTTTAATGCTTATTCAGCATTTATAATTGTCTATATTGATGATGTTCTAATTTTCTCTACTGATATAGAACAACACTTTAAACATCTTAATATATTTCTTAAAGTTGTCACTCAAGCAGGACTTGTAGTGTCACAAAGAAAAATAAAACTCTTTCAAACGAAGATAAGATTTTTAGGACATGAAATTGTTCATGGCACTATATTTCCTATAGATAGAGCAATAATATTTGCTGATAAATTTCCAGATAAAATTATTGATAAAAATCAATTACAAAGATTTTTAGGTAGTCTAAATTATGTCTCTGAATTCTATAAAGATCTTGCTAAAGACACCAAACCATTATTTGAAAGATTAAGAAAAAATCCTCTACCTTGGACAGAAAAGCATACTCTAGCTATACAGCGAATTGAAGCTAAAGTAAAGGAAATTCCTTGTTTAGCCATTACTGATCCTAATGCATTTAAAATTGTTGAAACTGATGCATCTGATGCAGGTTATGGAGGAACCCTTAAGCAAAGGATCAATAATTCAGAAACTTTAGTTCGCTTTACTTCTGGTACTTGGAGAGGAGCTAGAACGAATTATTCTACAATTAAAAAGGAAATTTTAGCTATAGTACTTTGCATTCAAAAATTTGAAGCATATTTAATAAATCAAAAATTTATTTTAAGGATAGATTTGCAAATCTGCAAAAGATGTTATCGAAAAGGATGTTAAAAATTTAGCATCCAAACAAGTATTTGCTAGATGGCAGGGAATTCTATCTGTCTTTGATTTTGATATAGAGTTTATTAAAGGATCTAGTAATTTGTTACCAGATTTCTTAACTCGTGAATTTTTGCAGGAACATCATGAATAAACAAAAAGGAATGTTCTCATTTCCCAAGACTTATAAGTCTTTGGCTTCTACCTCTAAAAGAGAGATACAAAAAGAAAAACAAAAAGAAGTTCCTAAAGAGGAACAATTGAGAGAAGATGCATATGCAATAGCCATTGAAGCTACTGTGGCTAAAGAATTTATTTATCCTTACATCCATATTTCAACACAATGGATTATACCAGTTGAAGACAAATATCTAAATCTTCAACCTAATGAGGTTGCATCATTTTACATGAAGAATTTTACCACACCAGCCTTATATCCTAAAGATTTTGTGTTCTATCAGGATATACTTGTTCATACAGGTTCCGTCGTTTTTGCCCCTACAGAGAGGCAAGCAGGTGAATGGGCTTACTCTAAAGCCATTATTAAACGAATCATCACCGCTAATATGTGGGAAGGAGATTTGTATAGAAACAAAGAAATATCCGGAACTAAATGCAGTTTCACATACTTTGATTATATTCATGCCTGGGAAGGAGCATTCTGCTATGATAACAGGCAACGAAATTTAGTTGGTGGATTCAATTTCAACTCACCCCTGAAATCACTAATTTTTCAAAGTGGTTCTTACAATGGTTTCTCAATTGGGACTCCATCTTCATTCTTCCTGATAAAGTCAGGACTACATATGAACAATTTACTGCACGAAATATTTCTGCAAATTATCCTATTTTAATATTCACTGCCATATATCAGGTACCATGGATCGTTCGGTGGGAACCTTTCATTACTACCAGAGAAATTTCTAAAAAAGAAATTGTTACATGTTGCATTCCTTATTTAGGACGAAAAATATTAATTAAATGGTGGGAAAAATTTGAATTTTTCAACAATTCCAAATTCTCTGTTAAAGGACTAATTAGTCTTGACAAACCTAAGACCGATACACCATCTACATCTAAATCCAAAGATGTATATGATCTTTTAAAGGATCTGCTATCCACTACTCCTAAACAGGAAATAAAGAAACAATTACTGGCCCTCATCAACGACTTTGACGACTCGGAAGATACAACACAATCTTCACCAGCTAGCCCTACACGGACTGATGCCTCCATGCCAGATGGCCAAGACCCGTATGAATTTTAAAATTGGGGGAAGGACCACTACTATGTGGACAATAGATAGTGGAATCAAGCATCTTATAAGATGACAAAGACATAAATTATAAAAAAAGAGATAATGGAGCATCTCTCAACAAACTTCTGACATAAAGAAGGCATCTGGCAATAGTGACCTGACAACCACTATGAAAAGAATCCAATAAAGCTAATTGGACCACTCAACCACTACCATATTGGAGCATCCACTACCACCCACTACGGAAGGAATCTTGGACCACTCCACCTAATGGGTTATGACTCATCCACCACTAGAAGACCTAGAAGACTCCTCAGCCTCTATATAAGGACGGCATTGAAGACATTGTTAGGCACGAGCTAATAAGCTAATACAAGCAAATATACAAGTTTAATAACTCAGTATAATATTCTCTCAGTCTGTTCTTGATAATTTTCAAGTCTTTCTGTAATGAACTAATTTTAAGTTAATAGTTTGTATGAGTGTGTACTATTGTAATACGTTTGTAATATATTCCCTTGGCTATAATATAATATATTTTGTGTGTTTACTCTTTGCTTGAGAATTCCTTCGTGAATTCGGTGTGCTTCCGCCCTTTGGTATCAGAGCCATCTATTAGCGATTTACTGTAAGTTTCTTTTCGATTTAGTTCAAGTTATCTTTCTGAAGAGTCTTGTGAGAGTCTATACTGCCTAGGTGTTTATACTTGCGTTGGTAAGCCATGGAAATTCGTTAGTCAGCCGTTTAGCCGAATAACTGGCGTTAGGTGGTCCCGGTGGTGTTCCCGGATTTATAAACATTGAATCAGTAGAAAACAGGATTAAGATAATATGGAAATGTTTTCAAGATCTATGTCGAGAAGGTCTTTTAGTGAAGAAGCTGGTAGTAGCTATAATACTAGAAGTAATAAGGAAATAATTATAAATGAAAATTTTCAAAAAAAATTTAGATAATTGGTCTTTACCTTCGTCTTCTTCGTCTAGTATATATAGATCTAAAGGTAGTTTTAATTTTAATTGTGATTATGTTATTAAAACTGTCGAAGATGCTATTCCTTTATCCGAAGGATTTAGTAGCTTCAATCTTTTAAATGAAAGGTTGTTAAATCAACACCTTGAAAACTATAAATTCCTTCACTTAGGAATGGTTCAAGTTGCTTTAAAACCTGCAACAAGATTAGGTCTTAACACTTCAATTCTCTTAAGTGTTAGAGATAAAAGGCACAATAAGTTTCATGATTCCTTATTAGGAATAATTGAATCTAGTCTTTGTGATGGTCCGATTCACTTTTCGTGCTTATCAAATTTTACTTTGTCATTAAATGACCCTACAATTATGCATGCTTTAACTTTGGATATTAAATCTGAAGGATTTGATATGATGCAAGGTGCAACAAATGTAATTCTAATTTACAGAATTCATTATAAAGTCATAAACACAACTGTCCCAAGAATTAGGAACCTTCCTAATTTACCTAAGGGAGAAACAACGTTATTCTTAACAAATATTGCTAAAAGCAATATGGTTATTCCTAAAACAATCTCTTGGAATCAGGTTAAGTTACCTAAGACATGGGTTTTAGAAAAAGCTTCAGAACCAAAGAAAAAAGAAAATTCGGTTTTAGAAGAAATTCTAGAATACCCAGACGGAGATGTGGAAATCAGATTCTCAAAAGATAGAGTCACTCGCTTAAGTATAAGTTCCTCAAATCACTTAAGCTTAGGAAGTATTTCTAATAGAAGAAATTATGAGTCAGAACCTAAAATAATAGGTCTTAAGATTATTGATGAAGGAGTTAGTCAACCAACATATAAAGCAAAGGGCGGAAGCACACCGAATTCACGAAGGAATTCTCAAGCAAAGAGTAAACACACAAAATATATTATATTATAACAAAGGAAATATATTACAAACTTATTACAATAGTACACACTCATACAAACTATGAACTTAAAATTAGTTCATGACAGAAAGACTTGAATATTATCAAGAGCATACATATAATTTTTATACTGAGTTATTAAACTTGTATATTTGCTTGTATTAGCTTATTAGCTCGTGCCTAACAATGTCTTCAATGCCGTCCTTATATAGAGGCTGAGGAGTCTTCTAGGTCTTCTAGTGGTGGATGAGTCATAACCCATTAGGTGGAGTGGTCCAAGATTCCTTCCGTAGTGGGTGATAGTGGATGCTCCAATATGGTAGTGGTTGAGTGGTCCAATTAGCTTTATTGGATTCTTTTCGTAGTGGTTGTCAGGTCACTGTTGCCAGATGCCTTCTTTATGTCAGAAGTTTGTTGAGAGATGCTCCATTATCTCTTTTTTATAATTTATGTCTTTGTCATCTTATAAGATGCTTGATTCCACTATCTTTTGTCCACATAGTTGTAAGGCCCCAAAAATAATTGTAGATGATGTCGATTAAATATAAATTGGTTCCATTTATTATATATATATATAAATATATATATAAACTATGAGCATCGTTTGTTTAGTGTACATATATATATATACATATATATATATATATATAAATGAATATATGTATATATATATGGCTAGATATGAGTACACGTATACATATTTCTATCATTGGACTATAATATAGAAAAAAAATAAGAATAAGTTATATGCTTGTCTCCCACTTGTCTTTACCATAGTTCCACCTAAGGATTTTTTTCCCTTCTACACCAATAATGTGTATGCATATGTATATTCAATAAAAAAAAAAGAGAAGAGAAATGAAATAATATTCAATTACATCCATTAGGTTGTTTAGAAATCATGATGCCTCACACCTATAGTTCGATCATATTATAATAAAAAGAGGATGTATATATATTAGAATAATAAGAGTAAAACAAAACAATAATAATAAAAGTAGTCACAATCTTGTCGGTTCATGGAAATGAATATTATTATCTTCTTGTCTAAGCTTATCATGACACACACACATGCATTCACATTATGCATTACGTCTATGAATATATATTATAAGACCAATAATGATGATAAATAATAATAGATATAATATATTATATCTTGAATTAATCATATCAAGAGAGAAGAAAACATTTTCTTGTCCTTGTCCCATTATGGTTCATAGTCCACCATCTTGTCTCCTACTTGTCCATGTCCCTAAACCACACAATTCTTATCTTCTCTGTCAAATGATGCATCGCCCATGTTATAAGAAGAGAAGGAAATGAAATCTTGAAATTAAATCCCCAAGCTTGTTTTAACTCAAGGTATGTCTACTCTTTAAGTTCTACCTTCGTGATTCATTTATTTGATATAAATATATGAAATACACATTGTTTCATCCTTGCTCTTTTCGAAAATTTGTTTGGTAAAAATTGAAATGAATGGAGTTTTATTTATCATATGATTTTCAAGTCTTTGTTTAAAATTTAAGGTATTTTGACAACTATGGATCATATGAAAAATGAATTAGGATATAAAATAAACTAATTAAATTATTTTTGAGGTGATGTTGCTCAAGCATAGATGTTTGTGTGTTTTTCGGACACCTTGTTGCATTTTTCATTCAATTTTTGATGCAATAAATCATGTATGAGTTGGATCTGGTGATAGAATGCTTTCCATTCATTATATGTTAAGCATGTGAGGTTTTAGTTTGTAGTTTAAAACAAGAATTTAACTTTTAACTTATGACTAGCATTGTGTTAAGGTATGAGTTACCTAATCATATCCTAGTTGTGTGGTTTCATATTTAAGATCAAAGTTAAATAATGAATTAGATCCATAATATAATTCATTTGAGGAAGTGTTCGAATTTGTTCAAGTTATAAGTGTAAGCATGTGCTAAAGTATGAACTTTTGGAACTTGTGGAGATTTGTCATATTCTGGTTCATAGAACTTAAAAATGTTCAAATTATGACATATTGTTTCTTAGTAAGTTCTTATAAAAACATTTGCATTTATCGTATTAAACAACTTTACAGCAGAAATTGTTTTGACTACACGATTGATCGAAATTGATGAACGTAGATCGTATTTTCGTATATCAAAGATATAATCTAGAAACTATATAAACACTTATAAGTTCGAATAGTCCGAATCAAGTTAATGTCGTTATTGAAATTTCGACCTTAATGATGATTTATATGATAGATCAAGATTTTCATGGAGCTAAATCTCTTTCGCCGTTGAAGGACTGCATAAAAAGGTATGTTACGACCGGATAACATACAACAGGTACCCGTGGTGTTTGATATGCATTGAACGTGGTTTATATGGCATTTGTTTATCTACGTGGATTATTTGTGGTATTGCATAAACATCGATGCGAAGAAAAATAAAATCTATTTTACACACATGTATTTTCTGTATATATGTAGCATCGATGCTTGACACAACATTACATTGCATATTGAGCCTCGATACCATTGATGACCTTTTGATATTGTGTGTGGATTCGAGGTGTTTGTTTGGGATGGTATGGAACTGCGACTAGCCCGAGAGATGTTGCAGGCCGATAGGCGCAGTATGTCCGTAATCCCTGGCGAGGTGACCGGCACACGGTAGTAGACTGGCGGAGGAGTGGTCACTATGGCAGTGTAGCCGAGCCTTACCTGTTGCTCGAGCTGTTGCGCTGCATTTACTGATTGTGCAGTTACCGTTATTCCGATTACCCATGCATGTGGATTTTACCCTGATCATGCATTGCATCTACATATCATTCATTACAGTACATGTTTTATTTATTTTGGTCTTATCATACTGGGCTATTGCTCACCCCCTTGGGGGTGGTTACCTTCTTGTGTGTGTGGGTTGATAATCAGGTTAGGAAGTGACGACATTTATGGAAGGCTGCACTGGATTCGGAGTTATGGTTGTGTACGCACGTGTCATCATCATTTTGAAGTATGAAGTCGTCCCAGTCTACTTTCTATATGTATACATCGATTATGGAGACTATCTTTCAGAACAAATTATGGAAAAACTTAGAAATTTCAACTATTGTTAAATATCATTTCCTTCGAACGATTTTAATTCTTTGATATCGTTCTTAATATATGTAACTGTTTATTGAGTAAAATGTTATGATGCCTCGACTATTATAAATTATAAGTTACTCTATTTTGATATTATATATAAAATAATATCGATTATCTTTTTGAAATGAAAATTTTTGGGCTCGCGTCATAAAAAAAATTTAAGTCATATTTTCCGCTGCAAAGTTTAAAAATAATACTTTAATTAATTATCGCATGATAATTACCAACGAGAGTCGAGGGCCCCACACTATGGTATCAGAGCATAACTGGGAATGCTCGAGTTAGAGTCTAGGATCACACACAAGAGTGATATGCTAAATGGTTTGTGTGCATGTGTTTGACCAATATGCTTGTTGTTCATATGTGCTCTTATATGCCATGTGTTACCGTTGTTGCGTGCATTCGTATGATGTTGGGATTATGTGGAGTAATTCGAGTAATATGACCCGACTTGCCTACGTACTTTGAACTTGAGTACATGGAAGTTTATGAATTGTACAAGTTATAAGTTTGTTATGCACGCATGAATAAATTGTGTCCCTGTTTTGCACCTATTTCTTATATGGCATTAGAGTTTGCCTAATAATTGATTTTGAGCACAACATGATAAGTCAGGTAGTGAATTGAAGCTACAATTGTCCAAAATTGGATGATAGTCGTAAGCGTTGACAGGCAAAACTTGAGACGAGGTTTGGATAAGACTAGAATGGCAAGTACTTAATTTTATTCTAGTCCTTGGTTATATAATTGTTGTAGAATTTGGACTTATTACAATACTTTAAGTCCTATTTATGTTGAATTTTGAAGGCGTACTGTTTAGAGACCATGTATTGCCGAGGAAGTTAATAAGTCTTCTATTCGTGCTATGGGTTTTCTTATGAATTGGAATATATAATTAATGTCCTTAAGAATTATGAATATATATTTGATTCTTATTCACCTTTGGGATCGTTAAATTATTGGTATGACATTGGGACTCACTAGAAAATCTTTGGGATATACTATTGTGCATCTAAGTGGTGTTAATAGGTTTATGAATTTGAAGTTCTAGTGATGTTGTGGCATTTAGTTACGATAAATATTTTGAGAACATCGTGTCTAAACCTATGTCTTGTTATAAGCTTAATTCTACTATTGACATGTTATAAGAATTTGATCATAAGACATCATGTTTTGGGTCAATTTATGGTTATTGACTTATGTAAATTGAACTTCATAGTAAATTAAGATACATCTCGAATATTTGAATTCTTGGGATTGATGAACTATTGGGATAACCTTGCAGACGGTAATAGGTCCTTAAGTATTAAGGTATTTTGATTTGTCCTGTGATAATAAACTATGTAAGTTCTTGATAGAAACTTATGAAGGTTTGGGCATGTAATATCTACTTATCGTTCATGGGTTAGTTGTTATGCTTTTATGTGATAAATAAGAAGCCAGTGATTTGTTAAACCCATGGGATTTGTAGTAATAATCTTTGGTTTGAAATTCGAGTAAACCTTGAAACTCAATAATTGAAGCATTTATTATTTGTATTTTCTAATTTTGTACTTGTGCACATATGTGATTAAATTTTAAATCCACATGGGGCTATGATAGTAAACTTGCACTCATTATGGTTTGAAATAAGCTAAAATACTTGGGTGTATTTGGATAGTCTATTGGACTAATCATGTTTAACCCGAAAAATGCTAGTTATCTAATAAGGATTTTGGATAAATTAAATTGTGCCTTGAATGATACTAAGTTTTCTGGCACTTCATAGTAGAAATTGCCCCTTTGGATATAGGGAATAACTAAATGTCCTTTTCTTGGTGTCAAAGATTGATCGATCAGGGATTAGAGCCTAAATATATGTTGGCAACAAATTGTGTTGATTTAACATGTGACTTTGGAATAGCCTAGTGATGATTTCTTGGGCATATTGTTCTCTAAGTAATTTGATAGATTCATAACTTTGGATAACAAGTTAGGTGAAATTCTATTTGGGATAATAAGTTGTTACTTAGGATTCTGAGTCAATACATGATGCCCTCCGTCTCGAAGTAAAATGAATTGCTAAGTTTTCCTGTGTTTAAGGAACTTCAATTTAGTCGTACATATCGAACGTATGTGGTTATGTAAATAATTAAATTATTTTATTTCTTTGGGAAGAGAGATTCAAGTTACCTTTATGAGCTAAATAATGTAAGTTAGTATCACGCTAAGGTTAGAGCAATGCATTTGCAAGTTGGGAACCTCGATAGGTATACTGGTAAAGTTACAATAAGAACATAGTGATTTCGAATTCGAAAAATTGAGAAACGAGAAGATGTTTAACTCCTTCGAGGAATAAGTAATGAATCATAGGTTTTTGTCGCTGAATAATTTAGAGAGAGGTTTTTGTCGCTAAATAGTTTGGAGAAATTCTTCTCTAGTGAATCAAGTATGTTAAGATCTTCTGATAGAGGTCCAACCGAATTATTATGTTTGGTATTGAGTCTTGATTGAATCTAATGTTGAACCTAAGATGAACTAGGTGTTGTACCTAGAAATTATCTTGATACAATAAATTTAAACAATTGGGGCAATGCGTGTTGATGATAAAATTTTATGGATTCTTATCTCACTAAGTTGAAAAGGATGTAACAGTTTCACTTATCGTGATTCGATTGGAAGTACGGGTGACATAGTTTGCCAAGCCATTACCTAGGTAAGATGCCTACAGAGTTGTATTGATGAAAGTAAGTTGAGATGTTTAAGATAATAATTGAGATCTTGGGATTGTCAAAATGTGATGTTAAAAATTACACTAGAATGAGAATTATATAAGTTCCAGCCCTTGCAAATAAATTAAATATGGGATGTTACGAGAATTGGGATTGCGATAGACTGGGTATTGTACCGAGCCTTCATTCAAATGAGAACACTATTTTCATAACTATTTTAAAATATCATTCTGAATATCCGAAATTCTAATGTATTTTCCTTGAATAATGGTGGATTTATTCAACAATAATAGTTGTTGTATTATGTCGTTTGGCATTGGTGGAGTCATTGAATATGACCTTGTACGTGTACCATGTTTTGTTGATACTCACACTTCGAATTCGTGAGCCAAGTACAAATTTGAATGAGTTTCGTTATTGGTGATCTACGTATGATGTGCCAGATGTGATATTGTGGGATGATGTTCCCTTGTTATTTCACGTGTGGATTCTTTGGGAGTGAGGCAACGATGACTACCCTTGATCATTTAGGTAGGTTGTGTACGTTTGACATGATTTCATATGCCCCTTTATGGGTGATCACCAGATGCAGATGTATATGATCTTTTGGCTCATTTCATTATTCTTGGAGCCTTGACATGTTATTTGCTCACCCTTTGAAAGAAAATGTGAGTTGAATTATTTTCACTCACTTGAGTTTTAACGATGTGTTATTGTATTTCATAGGCAATGTCGATATTGGTTTCCTTTCATGTTCTACCATGATTGGATTTTGTTTTGGGCTATTCGTCAATTCATTACATTGATTTTTTTTATATTTGTTTAAATTGGCTCGTACCCAGTGAGTTCTCGCATTTGACTATTAGGATTTAGTGTTCGACTGTAACACTAGACGAAATTCTAATGTAATTGGCATTATGTAGTTAGGATGTAGGAAATTCATTGTCCTATGTGTTATTGAGAATCAGTGAATCGAAAAGAAACTTACAGTAAATCGCTAATAGATGGCTCTGATACCAAAGGGTTGAAGCACATCGAATTCACTGAAGGAATTCTCAAGCAAAGAGTAAACACACAAAATATATTATATTATAGCAAAGGGAATATATTACAAACGTATTACAATAGTACACACTCATACAAACTATGAACTTAAAATTAGTTCATTACAGAAAGACTTGAAAATTATCAAGAACAGACAGAGAGAATATTATACTGAGTTATTAAACTTGTATATTTGCTTGTATTAGCTTATTAGCTCGTGCCTAACAATGTCTTCAATGCCGTCCTTATATAGAGGCTGAGGAGTCTTCTAGGTCTTCTAGTGGTGGATGAGTCATAACCCATTAGGTGGAGTGGTCCAAGATTCCTTCCGTAGTGGGTGGTAGTGGATGCTCCAATATGGTAGTGGTTGAGTGGTCCAATTAGCTTTATTGGATTCTTTTCGTAGTGGTTGTCAGGTCACTGTTGCCAGATGCCTTCTTTATGTCAGAAGTTTGTTGAGAGATGCTCCATTATCTCTTTTTTATAATTTATGTCTTTGTCATCTTATAAGATGCTTGATTCCACTATCTTTTGTCCACATAGTAGTGGTCCTTCCCCCAATTTTAAAATTCATACGGGTCTTGGCCATCTGGCATGGAGTCATCAGTCCGTGTAGGGCTAGCTGGTGAAGATTGCGTTGTATCTTCCGAGTCGTCAAAGTCGTTGATGAGGGCCAGTAATTGTTTCTTTATTTCCTGTTTAGGAGTAGTGGAGAGCAGATCCTTTAAAAGATCAGATACATCTTTGGATTTAGATGTAGATGGTGTATCGGTCTTAGGTTTGTCAAGACTAATTAGTCCTTTAACAGAGAATTTGGAATTGTTGAAAAATTCAAATTTTTCCCACCATTTAATTAATATTTTTCGTCCTAAATAAGGAATGCAACATGTAACAATTTCTTTTTTAGAAATTTCTCTGGTAGTAATGAAAGGTTCCCACCGAACGATCCATGGTACCTGATATATGGCAGTGAATATTAAAATAGGATAATTTGCAGAAATATTTCGTGCAGTAAATTGTTCATATGTAGTCCTGACTTTATCAGGAAGAATGAAAGGATGGAGTCCCCAATTGAGAAACCATTGTAAGAACCAATTTGTAAAATTAGTGATTTCAGGGGTGAGTTGAAATTGAATCCACCAACTAAATTTTCGTTGCCTGTTATCATAGCAGAATGCTCCTTCCCAGGCATGAATATAATCAAAGTATGTGAAACTGCATTTAGTTCCGGATATTTCTTTGTTTCTATACAAATCTCCTTCCCACATATTAGCGGTGATGATTCGTTTAATAATGGCTTTAGAGTAAGCCCATTCACCTGCTTGCCTCTCTGTAGGGGCAAAAACGACGGAACCTGTATGAACAAGTATATCCTGATAGAACACAAAATCTTTAGGATATAAGGCTGGTGTGGTAAAATTCTTCATGTAAAATGATGCAACCTCATTAGGTTGAAGATTTAGATATTTGTCTTCAACTGGTATAATCTATTGTGTTGAAATATGGATGTAAGGATAAATAAATTCTTTAGCCACAGTAGCTTCAATGGCTATTGCATATGCATCTTCGCTCAATTGTTCCTCTTTAGGAACTTCTTTTTGTTTTTCTTTTTGTATCTCTCTTTTAGAGGTAGAAGCCACAGACTTATAAGTCTTGGGAAATGAGAACATTCCTTTATGTTTATTCATGATGTTCCTGCAAAAATTCACGAGTTAAGAAATCTGGTAACGAATTACTAGATCCTTTAATAAACTCTATATCAAAATCAAAGACAGATAGAATTCCCTGCCATCTAGCAAATACTTGTTTGGATGCTAGATTTTTAACATCCTTTTCGATAACATCTTTTGCAGATTTGCAATCTATCCTTAAAAGAAATTTTTGATTTATTAAATCTGCTTCAAATTTTTGAATGCAAAGTACTATAGCTAAAATTTCCTTTTTAATTGTAGAATAATTCGTTCTGGCTCCTCTCCAAATACCAGAAGTAAAGCGAACTAAAGTTTCTGAATTATTGATCCTTTGCTTAAGGATTCCTCCATAACCCGCATCAGATGCATCGGTTTCAACAATTTTAAATGCATTAGGATCAGTAATGGCTAAACAAGGAATTTCCTTTACTTTAGCTTTAATTCGTTGTATAGCTAGAGTATGCTTTTCTGTCCATGGTAGAGGATTTTTTCTTAATCTTTCAAATAATGGTTTGGTGTCTTTAGCAAGATCTTTATAGAATTCAGAGACATAATTTAGACTACCTAAAAATCTTTGTAATTGATTTTTATCAATAATTTTATCTGGAAATTTATCAGCAAATATTATTGCTCTATCTATAGGAAATATAGTGCCATGAACAATTTCATGTCCTAAAAATCTTATCTTCGTTTGAAAGAGTTTTATTTTTCTTTGTGACACTACAAGTCCTGCTTGAGTGACAACTTTAAGAAATATATTAAGATGTTTAAAGTGTTGTTCTATATCAGTAGAGAAAATTAGAACATCATCAATATAGACAATTATAAATGCTGAATAAGCATTAAAAATATCATTCATTATTTTTTGAAATTCTGATGGAGCATTCTTAAGCCCAAAAGACATTACATTCCATTCGTAGTGTCCGAAAGGAACCGTAAATGCTGTCTTATACTTATCCTTTTCAGCAATTTGAATTTACCAAAATCCTGATTTCATGTCAAATTTAGACATAATCTTAGCAGAGTATAATCTACTTAAAAGATCTTTTTTATTTGGAATATGATGTCTTATCCATTGTAGAACCTTATTTAAAGGTTTGTAATTTATTACTAGTCTTGGAACTCCTCTTTCTAATTATGCAGCTATTTTCTACATAGAAAGCTGGACAGCTCCAAGGACTTTTAGATTCTCTTATTAATTTTTTCTTTAAGAGATCATTAATTTCTTTCTTACATATCTCGAGGTGCTTTGGCCCCATGGCTATAGGTCTAGCCTTTGTTGGAATCTGTTCTTCCTTGAATTCTTTAATATAAGGAAGTGTAATATAATGTTTATTCCTTTCCCAGAAGGCATTAGGAATTTCCGAGCATATTTCTTTTTCTATTTTTTCTTGAAGAATCTTTATTCTTCTTTGTATCTCCAGACTTTTTAGCCTTTCATCAATAACAGAATACTTAACCTCTTCTGATAAAGAGTTAAGAAATTTTTCTTTTCTTTTGATTTTCGTTTTGAGATTATTAACCTCATGAGACCTTGGTTTAGTGATAAAAGAGAATATTATCTCATGACCACTAATCTGACTTGTTATACCATCACTATCTATACTACTTATAAGATATAGCATATGTAGAAATGGATTTCGAAGAATAACATCGTGAGAAAGATTTTTAACCATTATAAAGGGCATTTCAAGACAAATACCTTTATTACAAACATCAGTATTTGATAATTTATAATTAACCAAAAGTTTTCTACCATCTGCAGCATTAAGTATTTCAGTTGTCTTTTCAAAGTATCTCGAGGGTATTAACCCTTCATTTATACAGTTTAAATCTGCACCAGAATCTACCATAGCAATGGCAGATAAAGAATATTCCTTATGAACAATAATAAGGATTTTAATATATCATTTATGAGTTATAACTTTATTTATCATATTTAGATATGTTACGTCTCCTAACTCATTAGTTTCTTCCTTTTCTGGATTATCATTATTTTTAGAGTCAGAACATTCTAAAATTGTAACTCTAGATTTTAAATCTTGTATTTCTTTTTTAAGAATATTTATATCTCTTTTTAAATCATTTGTAGAAACTTCAATTTTAGTTTCGTTTCGGCTTCCTCTTTTTAGGATATCATTTATGTTATATTTTATTGGTTCTATGATTTGACTCTCAGAATTATTATTCTGAAATCTTTCATTTTTGTTTCGAATGTCTAGATAATTTTCAATTATCTTTCTTTTTGACAATTGGATCATCAGTTGATCTATTAGATCAAGAATCAAATTTTCTTCTTTATTAAGAACACAAAGACCATTTCTTTGACAAAGTGTTTTGTAGTAATTACATTGTCCATCACAACTATCATTTTCGGATGTATGTTGAGAATTATCTTCTGACTGTGATTCAGAATCAGATATCATTATTCTCATTAAAGAATTCTTTAATTCATCATCTATTGATAATTCATTTATTTTTTGTTTCGTTGTACACTTATTAGCGTAATGTCCTGGCTTATGGCATTTCCAACAATAAATCTCTTTAGATTTATATTTTCTGTTTCGAGGAATAAATCTTTTCGTATATTTTTCCTTTTTAGGAAAATAATTAGATTTCTCTATAGTCTCCCTATTTTCTCTATTCTTCCATTTTTTATATTTATAAAATCTTGGTTTAGACCTTTTTAGTCTATGTTTTTCTTTTAAAGGAGTGAAACCAATTTGTTCACAAAAATCTCCTAGATCTCTTCTTCCTGAAGATTTTTCCTTTTTAATCTGTTTATGAAGCCTTAATTCATTAAAAATAGAGATTCCTTCTCTTATAACTTCTGAAGCAAGATCTCCATAAGTATAGTGTTCCCAAGGAATATTATTTCCCATGTTATCTCCTTTTAATCTTTCTTTTATTCTTTCGGAGAATAAGTAAGGTAATCCGGATAAGAATTTTTCTTTCCAGAAGTTAAGATTGCAATCTTCCCTTGTATAGACTTTAGAGAAGAAAACATCTTTATACCATTTAAAATGTGACGAAGTCGGACACTTCAAACGGATTAATTGTTCTTGACTATTTTCAAGTTGTAGAGTTGTTTTTCCTAAGAAGTGTTTTGTAATAGTGTAGATAAGGGTATCTACTCCGTTAGCATATTGCATAGGAACATTATTGTTGAGTTATGTCTTAACAGAATGAATGATTTGCGTTCTAGCCTCTTCAGAGAGACCAAAGTCCCACCAACCTTTTAGTTGGCCAGTAAAACCAGCAGTTATAGCTAAGGTGATATCTTTATCAACTGTTCCCTTAATCCTAGCTGCTGTAGCAAACATAGCCATATATTGTAATATGGTTCTAACTTGATACTCAGCCATACCATCTATGTTCCATTCACAGACAACATCCCCTTCGAACTGAGCATAATTATAAGACTCTTTTTCTTCAAGTTGAATATCCACTGGTGTTGGTCGTGGATAGTAATGTGGAACATTCCTTTTGAAAGGAAGTTCTCTTTTCAAAGAAGTAATTTTATTCACTTGATTATCTTGTTGATTTTCAACCTCCTGTTCTTTTAAGAACATTGTTTCTAAGTCACTAATGTTTTCATCAAGATTATTATCTTCAGATGAGGAACTGTTATCTTCATTAGTGCTTTCAGTATCAGTCTCAATTTTTAAAGGAGCAGTAGAATTTTCACTAATGCCAATCTTTTGTAATCTTTTGACTAGTTCTTCCATCATGTCTGAACTAGTTCCTGCTTTAAGATCAGGCTTTTCATTTCTAGTTTTAAAGAGAATTTTATCCTCTGTAAAACTATCTTCAACAATCTCTCTATTAGAGATCTTCTGTTCAACCCTAGTCAGCTGTTTGCCCAATTGTTTTTAGGGCTAAATTGGTAAAATTATTTTGTTCAGCAATGACTTCTACATTAGAAGTCTTTTTATATGGCGAAGCCATAACTTCTTCATCCCTAATCTTGATTGTCAGATTTTGTTCAGGAGGATGTATACTTCTTATCACCGTTCCATTCTTAGACATAAAATCTTGATAAATAGATTCTATAGGTGATAGTTCAGTTTCAAAGTTCGGAAATTTTTTCCTTTGAAGTTTATAGATTCTTTCAATAAAATAAAAGAAGTCTATCTCTTCCTCGGCGTTTTGTAAAAAATATTTATATTTTTTAAACCACATTAATTGTTCTTTTTCTTCTTTTAAGAAAAACCATTTTCGCTTTTGATAGTTATCTAAAGAATAAAACCATTCTTTAACTTTTCCGTCAAAAGGAAAATCTAAATCTTTTGTTAAAGCGCTTATATTATAAACACTTGGATCGGGATCATAACCCATATCGGAAGCTGTTGGTGAGTCAGGATTAATTGTTGAAGGGACATGAACTTTATATGTTGGTTGACTAACTCCTTCATCATTAATCTTAAGACCTATTATTTTAGGTTCTGACTCAGAATTTCTTCTATTAGAAATACTTCCTAAGCTTAAGTGATTTGAGGAACTTATACTTAAGCGAGTGACTCTATCTTTTGAGAATCTGATTCCACATCTCCGTCTGGGTATTCTAGAATTTCTTCTAAACCGAATTTTCTTTTTTCTTTGGTTCTGAAGCTTTTTCTAAAACCCATGTCTCAGGTAACTTAACCTGATTCCAAGAGATTGTTTTAGGAATAACCATATTGCTTTTAGCAATATTTGTTAAGAATAACGTTGTTTCTCCCTTAGGTAAATTAGGAAGGTTCCTAATTCTTGGGACAGTTGTGTTTATGACTTTATAATGAATTCTGTAAATTAGAATTACATTTGTTGCACCTTGCATCATATCAAATCCTTCAGATTTAATATCCAAAGTTAAAGCATGCATAATTGTAGGGTCATTTAATGACAAAGTAAAATTTGGATAGCACGAAAAGTGAATCGGACCATCACAAAGACTAGATTCAATTATTCCTAATAAGGAATCATGAAACTTATTGTGCCTTTTATCTCTAACACTTAAGAGAATTGAAGTGTTAAGACCTAATCTTGTTGCAGGTTTTAAAGCAACTTGAACCATTCCTAAGTGAAGGAATTTATAGTTTTCAAGGTGTTGATTTAACAACCTTTCATTTAAAAGATTGAAGCTACTAAATCCTTCGGATAAATGAATAGCATCTTCGACAGTTTTAATAACATAATCACAATTAAAATTAAAACTACCTTTAGATCTATATATACTAGACGAAGAAGACGAAGGTAAAGACCAATTATCTAAATTTTTTTGAAAATTTTCATTTATAATTATTTCCTTATTACTTCTAGTATTATAGCTACTACCAGCTTCTTCACTAAAAGACCTTCTCGACATAGATCTTGAAAACATTTCCATATTATCTTAATCCTGTTTTCTACTGATTCAATGTTTATAAATCCGGGAACACCACCGGGACCACCTAACGCCAGTTATTCGGCTAAACGGCTGACCAACGGATTTCCATGGCTTATCAACGCAAGTATAAACACCTAGGCAGTATAGACTCTCACAAGACTCTTCAGAAAGATAACTTGAACTAAATCGAAAAGAAACTTATAGTAAATCGCTAATAGATGGCTCTGATACCAAAGGGCGGAAGCACACCGAATTCACGAAGGAATTCTCAAGCAAAGAGTAAACACACAAAATATATTATATTATAACAAATGAAATATATTACAAACTTATTACAATAGTACACACTCATACAAACTATGAACTTAAAATGAGTTCATGACAGAAAGACTTGAATATTATCAAGAGCATACAGAGAATTTTTATACTGAGTTATTAAACTTGTATATTTGCTTGTATTAGCTTATTAGCTCGTGCCTAACAAGGCCCCTTTATGGGTGATTTCATATACATAATTTTCTTTGTTAGAAAAAGTGTTTGAGCAATTTTCACAGTTACAAACGTTTTTTTATTTTTTTCATTAGTTTCATTTTCGTGTGAATATTTAAGTATATGTAATTCGTAAAGCAATTCAAATATCAGAATTTTAACATCTAGTCTAAATTCCTCAAAAGTTTCTTCCAACCAAGAAAATGATGCACTCAAGACATTTACTTGAATGAATATTCACACAAAATAGAAATTTATCAAAAAATAAAAAAAAACATACGTAATTTTTGAATATATTTTAATTAACATCTTCCATCTAAGAAAATTATATACTCAAAAATATATACTTGAATATTTGGACAAATCGAAATTTATCAAAAAATTAAAAAAAAAAACTTCCGAAATTCTGAAAATTTCACAAAACCTTCTTTCCAAATAAGAATGGTGTACTAAAAAGATTAGATGTTAAAATTCTAATATCTGAATTGCTTTACGAAGACATATACTTAAACATTCACACGAAAATGAAACTAATGAAAAAAAATTAAAAAAACGTCTGTAACTGTGAAAATTGCTCAAACACTTTTTCTAACAAAGAAAATGATGTATTCAAAACACATAATCGAATATTCGCATGAAATCAAAATTTCTAAAAAAATCAAAAACCTTACGTAATTTGTGAAAATTTCTCAAAATCATCTTCCAAACAAGAAAATGTACTCAAGATTCGATGATTAAATTCCACAAATAGAATTTGTTTACGAAGACATATACTCGAATATTCGCACAAAATCTTCATCCAATAAAGAAAATGATGTACTCAAGTCCTACACTCGCACAAAATAGAAATTTATCAAAAAAATCAAAAAACATTTGTAATTTGTGAAATTATCTTAATAATTTCTTCCAACTAAGAAAGTGATGTACTCAAAATAAATACTTGAATATTTGGGCAAATCAAAATTATCATAAAATAAAAAAAAAACCTACGAAATTCTGAAAATTTCTCAAAACCTTCCTCCAAATAAGAAAATGATGTACTCAAGAGTAGAGTTAAAATTCCACAAATTTAATTTGTTTACAAAGACATATACTCGAATATTCACACAAAAAAGAAATTTATGAAAAAAAATAAAAAACCCCCGAAACTATGAAAAATGCTCAAACACTTTTTCCAACAAAGAAAATGATATATTCAAAACACATAATCAAATATTCGCACGAAATCAGAATTTCTAAAAAAATCAAAAGACTTTCGTAATTTTGAAAAATTTCTGAAAATCATCTTACAACCGAGAAAATGTACTCGAGATTTGATGTTAAAATTCCACCAAATAAATTTTTTAACAAAGCCATTTACTCAAATATTAGCACAAAATCTCCTTACAACTAAAAAATGATGTACTCAAGACTTATACTCGAATATTCGCATAAAATCTTCATCCAACAAAGAAAATGATGTACTCAAGATCTATAACTCGAATATTCCCACGAAATCAAAATTTAATAAAAAAATCAAAAACGTGCTTAATTGTAAAAATTGCTCAAAAGTTTCTTCCAACCAAGAAAATGATTTACTCAAGACATATACTTGAATGAATATTCACACAAAATAGAAATTTATCAAAAAATAAAAAAAACATATGTTATTTTGAATATATTTTAATAACATCTTCAGTCTAAGAAAATGATATACTCAAAAATATATACTTGAATATTTGGACAAATCGAAATTTATCAAAAAATTTAAAAAAAAACTTCCGAAATTCTGAAAATTTCGCAAAACCTTCTTTCCAAATAAGAAAATGGTGTACTAAAAAGACTAGATGTTAAATTCTAATATCTGAATTTCTTTACAAAGACATATACTTAAACATTCACACGAAAATGAAACTAATGAAAAAAAAATAAAAAAACATCTGTAACTGTGAAAATTGCTCAAACACTTTTTCTAACAAAGAAAATGATATATTCAAAACACATAATCGAATATTCGCATGAAATCAAAATTTCTAAAAAAATCAAAAAACTTACGTAATTTGTGAAAATTTCTCAAAATCATCATCCAAACAAGAAAATGTACTAAAGATTTGATGTTAAAATTCCACAAATAGAATTTGTTTACGAAAACATATTCTCGAATATTCGCACAAAATCTTCATCCAACAAAGAAAATGATGTACTCAAGTCCTATACGCGCACAAAATAGAAATTTATTAACAAATCAAAAAACATATGTAATTTGTGAAATTATCTTAATAATTTCTTCCAACTAAGAAAGTGATGTACTCAAAATAAATACTTGAATATTTGGGCAAATCAAAATTTATCATAAAATAAAAAAAAACCTACGAAAATTTCTCAAAACCTTCCTCCAAATAAGAAAATGATGTACTCAAGAGTAGATGTTAAAATTCCACTAATTTAATTTGTTTACAAAGACATATACTCGAATATTCACACAAAAAACAAATTTATGAAAAAATAAAAAACGCCCGTAAATATGAAAATTGCTCAAACACTTTTTCCAACTAAGAAAATTATGTATTCAAAACACATAATCAAATATTTGCACGAAATCCAAATTTCTAAAAAAATCAAAAGACTTTCGTAATTTGGGAAAATTTCTGAAAATCATCTTCCAACCGAGGTAATGTACTCAAAATTTGATGTTAAAATTCCACAACTGATTTTTTTTGCAAAGATATTTACTCAGATATTAGCACAAAATCACCTTACAACTAAGAAAATGATGTACTCAAGACTTATACTCGAATATTCGCATAAAATCTTCATCCAACAAGAAAATGATGTACTCAAGATCTATAACTCGAATATTCGCAAGAAATCGAAATTTATTAAAAAATCAAAAAACTTACGTTATTTGTGAAAATTTCTTAAAATCATCATCCAACCAAGAAAATGTACTCAAGATTTGATGTTAAAATTCGACAAATATAATTTGTTTACGAAGTCATATACTCGAATATTCGCACAAAATCTTCATCCAACAAAGAAAATGATGCTCAAGTCCTATACTCGCACAAAATAGGAAGTTATCAAAAAATCAAAAAACATATGTAATTTGTGTAATTATCTTAATAATTTCTTCCAACTAAGAAAGTTATGTACTCAAAATAAATACTTGAATATTTGGGCAAATCAAAATTTATCAAAAAATAAAAAAACCTTAAATTCTGAAAATTTCTCAAAACCTTCATCCAAATAAGAAAATGATGTACTCAAGACTAGATGTTAAAATTCCACAAATTGAATTGGTTTACAAAGACATATACTCGAATATTCACACAAAAAAGAAATTTATGAAAAAAATAAGAAAACGCCCGTGACTATGAAAATTGTTCAAACACTTTTTCCAACAAAGAAAATAATATTTGGGAAAATTTCTGAAAATCATCTTCCAACCGAGAAAATGTACTCAAGATTTGATGTTAAAATTCCACAAAATGAATTTTTTTTAAAAAAAGACATTTACTCAAATATTAGCACAAAATCTCCTTACAACTAAGAAAATGATGTATTAAAGGCTTATACTCGAATATTCGCATAAAATCTTCATCCAACAAAGAAAATGATGTACTCAAGATCTATAACTCGAATATTCGCACGAAATCGAAATTTATTAAAAAATCAAGAAACGTGCTTAATTGTAAAAATTGATCAAAAGTTTCTTCCAACCAAGAAAATGATGTACTCAAGACATATACTTGAATGAATATTCACGCAAAATAGAAATTTATCAAAAAATCAAAAAACATAAGTAATTTGTGAAATTATCTTAATAATTTCTTCCAACTAAGAAAGTGATGTACTCAAAATAAATATTTGAATATTTGGGCAAATCAAAATTTATCAAAAATTAAAAAAAACCTACGAAATTCTGAAATTTCCCAAAACCTTCCTCCAAATAAGAAAATGATGTACTCAAGACTAGATGTTAAAATTCCACAAATAGAATTGGTTTACAAAGGCATATACTCGAATATTCACACAAAAAAGAAATAAATGATACGACCCTCGAGATTCAATGACACACGAGGATAGTATTTCAAACTCTTGTTTTGCCAAGGACTTAAAAATCAAGCAAAAGACGCGGAATTGACAAATAAAAACGATTTATTGACCCAACACAAAGAACCAAACGACTCAACTAACAAAATGAACACATACCCGTTGCTTATCCAAGCAAGAACCTCGGTATATGATTCGAACCTCGACCCGTTGTCTACAATTGAGACAAGAACCTTGGTATGTAAAATCGCACCTCGACCCATCGCTTAACACGAAGCAAGAAACAAAGGTTTCAACATGCACCTTGACCCACTACTTAGAAAAGTAGGAACCTCGGTATCAACATGACGCACCTCGACCCAGTACTTAGAAAAGTAGGAACCTCGGTATCAAATGACGAACGCCACAAGGAATACTCCTTGATAAGTTCCAAGAATGGGATCACTTGGATCCATGAGAGAAAACTCTCCACAAGCCAAAGAGCCACTTTTTTTGAATGAATGTTGTTGTATATCTCCATTAAAATGATTAAATACAAGTATTTATAGGACCCATTGACTTTCCATGATCTAATGGGCTCATAACAAGCTCAATACAACATTTTTGTTTGCCCATCTAGCAATAATTCGAAAATAACATGATAATAACTTAAATAAAAGCCTACTAATATCTAATTCAATCCAAACTAGCACAATCACTAAATATGAATACAATGATGATCCAAAACATTATGTAGAATCCATGCTCTTGATTTTGGATTGTATGTCTATTTGAAGCTCTTCATGATTCTGACATCATTCTCCCTTTCTTTGAAAAAGATTTGTCATCAAATCTTGTTTATGCTTCAATGTTCACATCTTATCCTCCCAACATAAAGAATGAGATTGTAATAACTTGAAAGTTTAGGAACCAAATTGTAGAATAAAATTTGAGGGATCTAATTGCAACTTTATGACCTAGTTGGATAACAATTGAAAAGATCAAAGCTCTAGGTCCCTAATTGAAAATTTGGACGAAAATGACACAAAAAATGGAAGGAATAGTAAAAAATAGACATGGGATTATAATATGTGGTAAGATTGAAAAGATATAATTTAGGAAATTTAGAGCCCAAAATAAGAAAAAAATCAATCAAGAATCCTATTTGAAGTTAATAAAATTTATGATAGAGATTTTCTTACTCAAAACTTTTCAAAAACCCATTTCCATACATTTTAAAAATATCACATATTCCTTGGACGAAATTCACCTCTCATTTTTTTTTTGAAGGAGTTTTGACACTCTTTTTTTTTTCCGACATGAAACATAAATAAAAAACAAAACGAACTAAGGGATGAATCAAAGACTCGACGAAACAAAGATTGTGCGAAAAAAATGACGACAAGAAGACTCAAAGAATGAGCTTGATTTTTAAAAACCAAGGCTCTAATACCAAATGATACGACCTTCAAGATTCAATGACACGCGAGGATAGTATTTCAAACTCTTGTTTTGCCAAGAACTTAAAAATCAAGCAAAAGACGCGGAATTGAAAAAAATAAAAACTATTTATTGACCCAACACAAAGAACAAAACGACTCAACTAACAAAATGAACCCCTACCCGTTGCTTATCCAAGCAAGAACCTCGGTATATGATTCGAACCTCGACCCGTTGTCTACAATTGAGACAAGAACCTTTGGTATGTAAAATCGCACCTCGACCCATCGCTTAACACGAAGCAAGAAACAAAGATTTCAACATGCACCTTGACCCACTACTTAGAAAAGTAGGAACCTCGGTATCAACATGACGCACCTCGACCCACTACTTAGAAAAGTAGGAACCTCGGTATCAAATGAAGAACGCCACAAGGAATACTCCTTGATAAGTTCCAAGAATGGGATCACTTGGATCCATGAGAGAAAACTCTCCACAAGACAAAGAGCAACTTTTTTTGGATGAATGTTGTTGTATATCTCCATTAAAATGATTAAATACAAGTATTTATAGGACCCATTGACTTTCCATGACCTAATGGGCTCATAACAAGCTCAATACAACATTTTTGTTTGCCCATCTAGCAATAATTCGAAAATAACATGATAATAACTTAAATAAAAGCCTACTAATATCTAATTCAATCCAAACTAGCACAATCACTAAATATGAATACAATGATGATCCAAACATCATGTAGAATCCATGCTCTTGATTTTGGATTGTATGTCTATTTGAAGCTCTTCATGATTCTTACATCAGAAATTTATGAAAAAAAAATAAAAAACGCCTGTAACTATGAAAATTGCTCAAACACTTTTTCCAACAAAGAAAATGATATATTCAAAACACATAATCAAATATTCGCACGAAATCCAAATTTCTAAAAAAATCAAAAGACTTTCGTAATTTTGAAAAGTTTTTGAAAATAATCTTCCAACCGAGAACATGTACTCAAGATTTGATGTTAAAATTCCACCAACTGAATTTTTTAACAAAGCCATTTACTCAAATATTAGAACATAATCTCCGTACAACTAAAAAATGATGTACTCAAGACTTATACTCGAATATTCGCATAAAATCTTCATCCAACAAAGAAAATGATGTACTCAAGATCTATAACTCGAATATTCGCACGAAATCAAAATTTAATAAAAAATAAAAAAACGTGCTTAATTGTAAAAATTGCTCAAAAGTTTCTTCCAACCAAGAAAATGATTTACTCAAGACATATAATTGAATGAATATTCACACAAAATAAAAATTTATCAAAAAATAAAAAAACATACGTAATTTTTGAATATATCTTAATAACTTCTTCCATCTAATAACATGATATACTCAAAAATATATACTTGAATATTTGGACAAATCCAAATTTATCAAAAAATTAAAAAAAAAACTTCCGAAATTCGGAAAATTTCGCAAAACCTTCTTTCCAAATAAGAAAACTGGTGTAATAAAAAGAATAGATGTTAAAATTCTAATATCTGAATTGCTTTACGAAGACATATACCTGAAACATTCACATGGAAATGAAACTAATTAAAAAATAAAAAAAACGTCTGTAACTGTGGAAATTGATCAAACACTTTTTCTAACAAAGAAAATGATATATTCAAAACACATACTCGAATATTCGCATGAAATCAAAATTTCTAAAAAAATCAAAAAACTTACAGTAATTTGTGAAAATGTCTCAAATCATCATCCAACCAAGAAAATGTACTCAAAATTTGATGTTAAAATTCCACAAATAGAATTTGTTTAGGAAGGCATATACTCGAATATTCGCACAAAATCTTCATCCAACAAAGAAAATGATGCTCAAGTCCTATACCCGCACAAAATAGAAATTTATCAAAAAATCGAAAAACATATGTAATTTGTGAAATTATCTTAATAATTTCTTCCAACTAAGAAAGTGATGTACTCAAAATAAATATTTGAATATTTGGCAAATCAAAATTTATCAAAAAATAAAAAACCAACGAAATTCTGAAAATTTCCCAAAACCTTCCTCCAAATAAGAAAATGATGTACGCAAGACTAGATGTTAAAATTCCACAAATTGAATTGGTTTACAAAGGCATATACTCGAATATTCACACAAAAAAGAAATTAACACAAAAAAGAAATTAATGAAAAAAATAAAAACACCCGTAACTATGAAAATTGCTCAAACACTTTTTCCAAAAAAGAAAATGATATTTGGGAAAATTTCTGAAAATCATCTTCCAACCGAGAAAATGTACTCAAGATTTGATGTTAAAATTCCACAAACTGAATTTTTTTTTAAAAAAAGACATTTACTCAAATATTAGCACAAAATCTCCTTACAACTAAGAAAATGATGTATTCAAGGCTTATACTCGAATATTCGCATAAAATATTCATCTAACAAAGAAAATGATGTACTCAAGATCTATAACTCGAATAATCGCACGAAATCAAAATTTATTAAAAAATCGAAAAACGTGCTTAATTGTAAAAATTGCTCAAAAGTTTCATCCAACCAAGAAAATGATGTACTCAAGACATATACTTGAATGAATATTCACACAAAATAGAAATTTATCAAAAAATAAAAAAAACATACGTAATTTTTGAATATATTTTAATAACATCTTCCATCTAAGAAAATGATATACTCAAAAATATATACTTGAATATTTGGACAAATCGAAATTTATCAAAAAATTTTAAAAAAAAACTTCCGAAATTCTGAAAATTTCGCAAAACCTTCTTTCCAAATAAGAAAATGGTGTACTAAAAAGAGTAGATGTTAAAATTCTAATATCTGAATTGCTTTACGAAGACATATACTTAAACATTCACACGAAAATGAAACTAATGAAAAAAAATAAAAAAATCTGTAACTGTGAAAATTGTTCAAACACTTTTTCTAACAAAGAAAATGATGTATTCAAAATACATAATCGAATATTCGCATGAAATCAAGATTTCTAAAAAAATCAAAAAACTTACGTAATTTGTGAAAATTTCTCAAAATCATCATCCAACCAAGAAAATGTACTCAAGATTTGATGTTAAAATTCCACAAATTAGAATTTGTTTACGAAGGCATATACTCGAATATTCGCACAAAATCTTCATCCAACAAAGAAAATGATGCTCAAGTCCTATACCCGCACAAAATAGAAATTTATCAAAAAATCAAAAAACATATGTAATTTGTGAAATTATCTTAATAATTTCTTCCAACTAAGAAAGTGATGTACTCAAAATAAATATTTGAATATTTGGCAAATCAAAATTTATGAAAAAATAAAAAACCAACGAAATTCTGAAAATTTCCCAAAACCTTCCTCCAAATAAGAAAATGATGTCGCACGACTAGATGTTAAAATTTCACAAATTGAATTGGTTTACAAAGGCATATACTCGAATATTCACACAAAAAAGAAATTAATGAAAAAATAAAAAAACTCCCGTAACTATGAAAATTGTTCAAACACTTTTTCCAAAAAAGAAAATGATATTTGGGAAAATTTCTGAAAATCATCTTCCAACCGAGAAAATGTACTCAAGATTTGATGTTAAAATTCCACAAAATAAATTTTTTTACAAAGACATTTACTCAAATATTAGCACAAAATCTCCTTACAACTAAGAAAATGATGTACTCAAGGCTTATACTCGAATATTCGCATAAAATCTTCATCCAACAAAGAAAATGATGTACTCAAGATCTATAACTCGCATATTCGCACGAAATCGAAATTTATTAAAAAATAAAAAAACGTGCTTAATTGTAAAAATTGCTCAAAAGTTTCTTCCAACCAAGAAAATGATGTACTCAAGACATATACTTGAATGAATATTCACACAAAATAGAAATTTATCAAAAAATAAAAAAAACAAACGTAATTTTTGAATATATCTTAATAACTTCTTCCATCTAAGAAAATGATATACTAAAAATATATACTTGATATTTGGACAAATCGAAATTTATAAAAAATTTAAAAAAAAACTTCCAAAATTCTGAAAATTTTGCAAAACCTTCTTTCCAAATAAGAAAATGGTGTAATAAAAAGACTAGATGTTAAAATTCTAAAATCTGAATTGCTTTACGAAGACATATACTTAAACATTCACACGGAAATGAAACTAATGAAAAAAAATAAAAAAACGTCTGTAACTGTGATAATTGCTCACACACTTTTCCTAACAAAAAAAATGATGTATTCAAAACACATACTCGAATATTCGCATGAAATCCAAATTTCTAAAAAAATCAAAAAACTTACGTAATTTGTGAAAATTTCACGAAATCATCATCCAACCAAGAAAATGTACTCAAGATTTGATGTTAAAATTCCACAAATAGAATTTTTTTACGAAGACATATACTCGAATATTCGCACAAAATCTTCATCTAACAAAGAAAAGGATGTAATATACTCGAATATTCGCACAAAATAGAAATTTATGAAAAAATCAAAAAACATATGTTATTTGTGAAATTATCTGAATAATTTCTTCCAACTAAGAAAGTGATGTAATAAAAATAAATACTTGAATATTTGGGCAAATCGAAATTTATCAAAAAATAAAAAAAAACCTACGAAATTCTGAAAATTTCTAAAAACCTTCCTCCAAATAAGAAAATGATGTACTAAAGACTAGATGTTAAAATTCCACAAATTGAATTGGTTTACAAAGACATATACTGGAATATTCACAAAAAAAAGAAATTTATGAAAAAAATAAAAAACGGTCGTAACTATGAAAATTGCTCAAACACTTTTTCCAACAAAGAAAATGTTGTATTCAAAACACATAATCAAATATTCGCACGAAATCCAAATTTCTAAAGAAATCAAAAGACTTTCGTAATTTGGGAAAATTTCTGAAACTCATCTTCCAACCGAGAAAATGTGCTCAAGATTTGATGTTAAAATTCCACAAACTGAATTTTTTTACAAAGACATTTACTCAAATATTAGCACAAAATCTCCTTACAACTAAGATAATGATGTACTCAAGGCTTATACTCGAATATTCGCATAAAATCTTCATCCAACAAAGAAAATGATGCACTGAAGATCTATAACTCGAATATTCCCACGAAATCGAAATTTATTAAAAAATCAAAAAACGTGCTTAATTGTAAAAATTACTCAGAAGTTTCTTCCAACCAAGAAAATGACGTACTCAAGACATATACTTGAATGAATATTCACACAAAATAGAAATTTATCAAAAAATAAAAAAAACATACGTAATTTTTGAATATAAGTTAATAACTTCTTCCATATAAGAAAATGATATACTCAAAATATATACATGAATATTTGGACAAATCAAAATTTATCAAAAAATTTAAAAAAAAAACTTTCGAAATTCTGAAAATTTCGCAAAACCTACTTTCCAAATAAGAAAATGATGTAATAAAAAGACCAGATGTTAAAATTCTAATATCTGAATTGCTTTACGAAGACATATACTTAAACATTCACACGGAAATGAAACTAATGAAAAAAATAAAAACACGTCTGTAACTGTTAAAATTGCTCAAACACTTTCCTAACAAAAAAAATGATGTATTCAAAACACATATTCGAATATTTGCATGAAATAAAAATTTCTAAAAAAATCAAAAAACTTACGTAATTTGTGAAAATTTCTCCAAATCATCATCCAACCAAGAAAATCTACTCAAGATTTGATGTTAAAATTCCACAAATAGAATTTGTTTACGAAGACATATACTCGAATATTCGCACAAAATCTTCGTCAAACAAAGAAAATGATGTCCTATACTCGAATATTCGCACAAAATAGAAATTAATCAAAAAACATATGTAATTTGTGAAATTATCTTAATAATTTCTTCCAACTAAGAAAGTGATGTACTCAAAATAAATATTTGAATATTTGGGCAAATCGAAATTTATCAAAAAATACAAAAAACCTACGAAATTCTGAAAATTTCTCAAAACCTTCCTCCAAATAAGAAAATGATGTACTCAAGACTATATGTTAAAATTCCACAAATTGAATTGGTTTACAAAGATATATACTCGAATATTCACACACAAAAAATTTATGAAAAAAATAAAAAATGCCCGTAACTATAATAAAAAACGCCCGTAACTATGAAAATTGCTCAAACACTTTTTACAACAAAGAAAATTATGTATTCAAAACACATAATCAAATTTGGCACGAAATCCAAATTTCTAAAAAAAATCAAAAGACTTTTTAATTTGGGAAAATTTCTGAAAATCATCTTCCAACCGAGAAAATGTACTCAAGATTTGATGTTAAAATCCCACAAACTGATTTTTTTACAAAGACATTTACTCAAATATTAGTACAAAATCTCCTTACACTAAGAAAATGATGTTATAAGCCTTGAATACATCATTTTCTTACTTGTAAGGATTTTGTGCTAATATTTGAGTAAATATCTTTTTTTAAAAAAATTCATTTTGTGGAATTTTAACATCAAATCTTGAGTACATTTTCTCGGTTGGAAGATGATTTTCAGAAATTTTCCCAAATATTATTTTCTCTGTAGGACAGTTTTTGAGCAATTTTCATAGTTACGGACGTTTTTTATTTTTTTTCATAAATTTCTTTTTTGTGTGAATATTCGAGTATATGCCTTTGTAAACCAATTCAATTTGTGGAATTTTAACATCTAGTCTTGAGTACATCATTTTCTTATTTGGAGGAAGGTTTTGGGAAATTTTCAGAATTTCGTATGTTTTTTTCATTTTTTGATAAATTTTGATTTGCCAAATATTTAAATATTTATTTGAGTACATCACTTTCTTAGTTGGAAGAAATTATTAAGATAATTTCACAAATTACATATGTTTTTTGATTTTTTGATAAATATCTATTTTGTGCGAGTATAGGACTTGAGCATCATTTTCTTTGTTGGATGAAGATTTTGTGCGAATATTCGCATAAAATCTTCATCCAACAAAGAAAATGATGTACTCAAGATCTATAACTCGAATATTCGCACGAAATCGAAATTTATTAAAAAATCAAAAAACGTGCTTAATTGTAAAAATTGATCAAAAGTTTCTTCCAACCAAGAAAATGATGTACTCAAGACATATACTTGAATGAATATTCATACAAAATAGAAATTTATCAAAAAATCAAAAAACATATGTAATTTGTGAAATTATCTTAATAATTTCTTCCAACTAAGAAAGTGATGTACTCAAAATAAATATTTGAATATTTGGGCAAATCAAAATTTATCAAAAATTAAAAAAAACCTACGAAATTCTGAAAATTTCCCAAAACCTTCCTCCAAATAAGAAAATTATGTACTCAAGACTAGATGTTAAAATTCCACAAATAGAATTGGTTTACAAAGGCATATACTCGAATATTCACACAAAAAAGAAATAAATGATACGACCCTCGAGATTCAATGACACACGAGGATAGTATTTCAAACTCTTGTTTTGCCAAGGACTTAAAAATCAAGCAAAAGACGCGGAATTGACAAATAAAAACGATTTGTTGACCCAACACAAAGAACAAAACGACTCAACTAACAAAATGAACACTTACCGTTGCTTATCCAAGCAAGAACCTCGGTATATGATTCGAACCTCGACCCGTTGTCTACGATTGAGACAAGAACCTTGGTATGTAAAATCGCACCTCGACCCATCGCTTAACACGAAGCAAGAAACAAAGGTTTCAACATGCACCTTGACCCACTACTTAGAAAAGTAGGAACCTCGGTATCAACATGACGCACCTCGACCCAGTACTTAGAAAAGTAGGAACCTCGGTATCAAATGACGAACGCCACAAGGAATACTCCTTGATAAGTTCCAAGAATGGGATCACTTGGATCCATGAGAGAAAACTCTCCACAAGCCAAAGAGCCACTTTTTTTGAATGAATGTTGTTGTATATCTCCATTAAAATGATTAAATACAAGTATTTATAGGACCCATTGACTTTCCATGACCTAATGGGCTCATAACAAGCTCAATACAACATTTTTGTTTGCCCATCTAGCAATAATTCGAAAATAACATGATAATAACTTAAATAAAAGCCTACTAATATCTAATTCAATCCAAACTAGCACAATCACTAAATATGAATACAATGATGATCCAAAACATTATGTAGAATCCATGCTCTTGATTTTGGATTGTATGTCTATTTGAAGCTCTTCATGATTCTCACATCATTCTCCCTTTCTTTGAAAAAGATTTGTCCTCAAATCTTGTTTATGCTTCAATGTTCACATCTTATCCTCCCAACATAAAGAATGAGATTGTAATAACTTGAAAGTTTAGGAACCAAATTGTAGAATAAAATTTGAGGGATCTAATTGCAACTTTATGACCTAGTTGGATAACAATTGAAAAGATCAAAGCTCTAGGTCCCTAATTGAAAATTTGGACGAAAATGACACAAAAAATGGAAGGAATAGTAAAAAATAGACATGAGATTATAATATTGATAAGATTGAAAAGATATATAATTTAGGAAATTTAGAGCCCAAAATAAGAAAAAAATCAATCAAGAATCCTATTTGAAGTTAATAAAATTTATGATAGAGATTTTCCTAATCAAAACTTTTCAAAAACCCATTTCCATACATTTTAAAAATATCACATATTCCTTGGACGAAATTCACCTCTCTTTTTTTTTATTGAAGGAGTTTTGACACTCGTTTTTTTTTCGACACGAAACATAAATAAAAAACAAAACGAACTAAGGGATGAATCAAAGACTCGACGAAACAAAGATTGTGCGAAAAAAATGACGACAAGAAGAATCAAAGAATGAGTTTGATTTTTAAAAACCAAGGCTCTAATACCAAATGATACGACCCTCAAGATTCAATGACACGCGAGGATAGTATTTCAAACTCTTGTTTTGCCAAGGACTTAAAAATCAAGCAAAAGACGCGGAATTGAAAAAAATAAAAACTATTATTGACCCTACACAAAGAACAAAACTACTCAACTAACAAAATGAACCCCTACCCGTTGCTTATCCAAGCAAGAACCTCGGTATATGATTCGAACCTCGACCCGTTGTCTACAATTGAGGCAAGAACCTTGGTATGTAAAATCGCACCTCGACCCATCGCTTAACACGAAGCAAGAAACAAAGATTTCAACATGCACCTTGACCCACTACTTAGAAAAGTAGGAACCTCGGTATCAACATGACGCACCTCGACCCACTACTTAGAAAAGTAGGAACCTCGGTATCAAATGAAGAACGCCACAAAGAATACTCCTTGATAAGTTCCAAGAATGGGATCACTTGGATCCATGAGAGAAAACTCTCCACAAGACAAAGAGCAACTTTTTTTGGATGAATGTTGTTGTATATCTCCATTAAAATGATTAAATACAAGTATTTATAGGACCCATTGACTTTCCATGACCTAATGGGCTCATAACAAGCTCAATACAACATTTTTGTTTGCCCATCTAGCAATATTCGAAAATAACATGATAATAACTTAAATAAAAGCCTACTAATATCTAATTCAATCCAAACTAGCACAATCACTAAATATGAATACAATGATGATCCAAAACATTATGTAGAATCCATCCTCTTGATTTTGGATTGTATGTCTATTTGAAGCTCTTAATGATTCTCACATCAGAAATTTATGAAAAAAAAATAAAAAACGCCGGTAACTATGAAAATTGCACAAACACTTTTTCCAAAAAGAAAATGATATATTCAAAACACATAATCAAATATTCGCACGAAATCCAAATTTCTAAAAAAATCAAAAGACTTTCGTAATTTTGAAAAATTTCTGAAAATAATCTTCCAACCGAGAAAATGTACTTAAGATTTGATGTTAAAATTCCACCAACTGAATTTTTTAACAAAGCCATTTACTCAAATATTAGCACAAAATCTCCGTACAACTAAAAAAAAGATGTACTCAAACTTATACTCGAATATTCGCATAAAATCTTCATCCAACAAAGAAAATGATGTACTCAAGATCTATAACTCGAATATTCGCACGAAATCAAAATTTAATAAAAAATAAAAAAAACGTGCTTAATTGTAAAAATTGCTCAAAAGTTTCTTCCAACCAAGAAAATGATTTACTCAAGACATATAATTGAATGAATATTCACACAAAATAAAAATTTATCAAAAAATAAAAAAAACATACGTAATTTTTGAATATATCTTAATAACTTCTTCCATCTAAGAAAATGATATACTCAAAAATATATACTTGAATATTTGGACAAATCCAAATTTATCAAAAAATTAAAAAAAAAACTTCCGAAATTCGGAAAATTTCGCAAAACCTTCTTTCCAAATAAGAAAATGGTGTAATAAAAAGAATAGATGTTAAAATTCTAATATCTGAATTGCTTTACGAAGACATATACTGAAACATTCACATGGAAATGAAACTAATTAAAAAATAAAAAAAAATGTCTGTAACTGAGGAAATTGATCAAACACTTTTTCTAACAAAGAAAATGATGTATTCAAAACACATACTCGAATATTCGCATGAAATCAAAATTTCTAAAAAAATCAAAAAACCTACGTAATTTGTGAAAATTTCTCAAAATCATCATCCAACCAAGAAAATGTACTCAAGATTTGATGTTAAAATTCCACAAATAGAATTTGTTTACGAAGGCATATACTCGAATATTCGCACAAAATCTTCATCCAACAAAGAAAATGATGCTCAAGTCCTATACTCGCACAAAATAGAAATTTATCAAAAAATCAAAAAACATATGTAATTTGTGAAATTATCTTAATAATTTCTTCCAACTAAGAAAGTGATGTACTCAAAATAAATATTTGAATATTTGGCAAATCAAAATTTATCAAAAAATAAAAAACCAACGAAATTCTGAAAATTTCCCAAAACCTTCCTCCAAATAAGAAAATGATGTACTCAAGACTAGATGTTAAAATTCCACAAATTGAATTGGTTTACAAAGGCATATACTCGAATATTCACACAAAAAAGAAATTAATGAAAAAAATAAAAAACGCCCGTAACTATGAAAATTGCTCAAACACTTTTTCCAAAAAAGAAAATTATATTTGGGAAAATTTTTGAAAATCATCTTCCAACCGAGAAAATGTATTCAAGATTTGATGTTAAAATTCCACAAACTGAATTGTTTTTTTTAAAAAAAGACATTTACTCAAATATTAGCACAAAATCTCCTTACAACTAAGAAAATGATGTATTCAAGGCTTATACTCGAATATTCGCATAAAATATTCATCTAACAAAGAAAATGATGTACTCAAGATCTATAACTCGAATAATCGCACGAAATCGAAATTTATTAAAAAATCAAAAAACGTGCTTAATTGTAAAAATTGCTCAAAAGTTTCTTCCAACCAAGAAAATGATGTACTCAAGACATATACTTGAATGAATATTCACACAAAAATTGAAATTTATCAAAAAATAAAAAAAACATATGTAATATTTGAATATATTTTAATAACATCTTCCATCTAAGAAAATGATATACTCAAAAATATATACTTGAATATTTGGACAAATCGAAATTTATCAAAAAATTTTAAAAAAAACTTCCGAAATTCTGAAAATTTTGCAAAACCTTCTTTCCAAATAAGAAAATGGTGTATTAAAAAGACTAGATGTTAAAATTCTAATATCTGAATTGCTTTACGAAGACATATACTTAAACATTCACACGAAAATGAAACTAATGAAAAAAATAAAAAAACATTTTTAACTGTGAAAATTGTTCAAACACTTTTTCTAACAAAGAAAATGATATATTCAAAACACATAATCGAATATTCGCATGAATCAAAATTTCTAAAAAAATAAAAAAACTTACGTAATTTGTGAAAATTTCTCAAAATAAATACTTGAATATTTGGGCAAATCGAAATTTATCAAAAAATAAAAAAAAAACCTACGAAATTCTTAAAATTTCTCAAAACCATCCTCCAAATAAGAAAATGGTGTACTCAAGACTAGATTTTAAAAATTCCACAAATTGAATTGGTTTACAAAGGCATATACTCGAATATTCACACAAAAAACAAATTTATGAAAAAAATAAAAAAACGCTCGTAACTATTTAAATTGCTCAAACACTTTTTCCAACAAAGAAAATGATGTATTCAAAACACATAATCAAATATTCGCACGAAATCCAAATTTCTAAAAAAGTCAAAAGACTTTCGTAATTTGGGAAAATTTCTGAAAATCATCTTCCAACCGAGAAAATGTACTCAAGATTTGATGTTAAAATTCCACAAAATGAATTTTTTTACAAAGACATTTACTCAAATATTAGCACAAAATCTCCTTACAACTAAGAAAATGATGTACTCAAGGCTTATACTCGAATATTCGCATAAAATCTTCATCCAACAAAGAAAATGATGTACTCAAGATCTATAACTCGCATATTCGCACGAAATCGAAATTTATTAAAAAATAAAAAAACGTGCTTAATTGTAAAAATTGCTCAAAAGTTTCTTCCAACCAAGAAAATGATGTACTCAAGACATATACTTGATGAATTCACACAAAATAGAAATTTATCAAAAATTAAAAAAAACATATGTACTTTTTGAATATATCTTAATAACTTCTTCCATCTAAGAAAATGATATACTAAAAAATATATACTTGATATTTGGACAAATCGAAATTTATAAAAAAATTAAAAAAAAAACTTCCAAAATTCTGAAAATTTCGCAAAACCTTCTTTCCAAATAAGAAAATGGTGTAATAAAAAGACTAGATGTTTAAATTCTAAAATCTGAATTGCTTTTCGAAGACATATACTTAAACATTCACACGGAAATGAATGAAAAAAAATAAAAAAACGTCTGTAACTGTGATAATTGCTCAAACACTTTTCCTAACAAAAAAAATGATGTATTCAAAACACATACTCGAATATTCGCATGAAATCAAAATTTCTAAAAAAATCAAAAAACTTACGTAATTTGTGAAAATTTCTCGAAATCATCATCCAACCAAGAAAATGTACTCAAGATTTGATGTTAAAATTCCACAATTAGAATTTTTTTACGAAGACATATACTCGAATATTCGCAAAAAATCTTCATCTAACAAAGAAAAGGATGTCATATACTCGAATATTCGCACAAAATAGAAATTTATAAAAAAATCAAAAAACATATGTTATTTGTGAAATTATCTGAATAATTTCTTCCAACTAAGAAAGTGATGTACTCAAAATAAACACTTGCATATTTGGGCAAATCGAAATTTATCAAAAAATAAAAAAAACCTAAGAAATTCTGAAAATTTCTCAAAACCTTCCTCCAAATAAGAAAATGGTGTACTAAAGACTAGATGTTAAAATTCCACAAATTGAATTGGTTTACAAAGACATATACTCGAATATTCACAAAAAAAAGAAATTTATGAAAAATAAATAAAAAACGGTCGTATGAAAATTGCTCAAACACTTTTTTCAACAAAGAAAATGTTGTATTCAAAACACATAATCAAATATTCGCACGAAATCCAAATTTCTAAAAAAATCAAAAGACTTTCGTAATTTGGGAAAATTTCTGAAAATCATCTTCCAACCGAGAAAATGTACTCAAGATTTGATGTTAAAATCCCACAAACTAATTTTTTTACAAAGACATTTACTCAAATATTAGCACAAAATCTCCTTACAACTAAGAAAATGATGTACTCAAGGCTTATACTCGAATATTCGCATAAAATCTTCATCCAACAAAGAAAATGATGTATTCAAGATCTATAACTCGAATATTCGCACGAAATCGAAATTTATTAAAAATCAAAAAATGTGCTTAATTGTAAAAATTGCTAAAAAGTTTCTTCCAACCAAGAAAATGATGTACTCAAGACATATACTTGAATGAATATTCAAACAAAATAGAAATTTATCAAAAAATAAAATAAACATACGTAATTTTTGAATATATAACTTCTTCCATCTAAAAAAATGATATACTCAAAAATATATACTTGAATATTTGGACAAATCGAAATTTATCAAAAAATTAAAAAAAAAAACTTTCAAAATTCTGAAAATTTCGCAAAACCTTCTTTCAAAATAAGAAAATGGTGTAATAAAAAGACCAGATGTTAAAATTATAATATCTGAATTGCTTTACGAAGACAAATACTTAAACATTCACACGAAAATGAAACTAATGAAAATAAAAATAAAAAAATGTCTGTAACTGTGAAAATTGCTCAAACACTTTTTCTAACAAAGAAAATGATGTATTCAAAACACATATTCGAATATTCGCATGAAATCAAAATTTCTAAAAAAATCAAAAAACATACGTAATTTGTGAAAATTTCTCGAAATCATCATCCAACCAAGAAAATGTACTAAAGATTTTATGTTAAAATTTCACGAATAGAATTTATTTACGAAGACTTATACTCGAATATTCGCACAAAATCTTCATCCAACAAAGAAAATGATGTCATATACTCGAATATTCGCACAAAATAGAAATTTATCAAAAAATCAAAAAACATATGTTATTTGTGAAATTATCTGAATAATTTCTTCCAACTAAGAAAGTGATGTACTCAAAATAAATACTTGCATATTTGGGCAAATCGAAATTTATCAAAAAATAAAAAAAACCTACGAAATTCTGAAAATTTCTCAAAACCTTCCTCCAAATAAGAAAATGATGTACTCAAGACTAGATGTTAAAATTCCACAAATTGAATTGGTTTACAAAGACATATACTCGAATATTCACAAAAAAAAGAAATTTATGAAAAATAAATAAAAAACGGTCGTAACTATGAAAATTGCTCAAACACTTTTTCCATCAAAGAAAATGTTGTATTCAAAACACATAATCAAATATTCGCACGAAATCCAAATTTCTAAAAAAATCAAAAGACTTTCGTAATTTGGGAAAATTTCTGAAAATCATCTTCCAACCGAGAAAATGCACTCAAGATTTGATGTTAAAATTCCACAAACTGAATTTTTTTACAAAGACATTTACTCAAATATTAGCACAAAATCTCCTTACAACTAAGAAAATGATGTACTCAAGGCTTATACTCGAATATTCGCATAAAATCTTCATCCAACAAAGAAAATGATGTACTGAAGATCTATAACTTGAATATTCCCACGAAATCGAAATTTATTAAAAAATCCAAAAACGTGCTTAATTGTAAAAATTGCTCAGAAGTTTCTTCCAACCAAGAAAATGATATACTCAAGATATATACTTGAATGAATATTCACACAAAATAGAAATTTATCAAAAAATAAAAAAAACATACGTAATTTTTGAATATAAGTTAATAACTTCTTCCATATAAGAAAATGATATACTCAAAAATATATACATGAATATTTGGACAAATCAAAATTTATCAAAAAATTTTAAAAAAAAAACTTTCGAAATTCTGAAAATTTCGCAAAACCTACTTTCCAAATAAGAAAATGATGTGATAAAAAGACCAGATGTTAAAATTCTAATATCTGAATTGCTTTACGAAGACATATACTTAAACATTCACACGAAATGAAACTAATGAAAAAAAATAAAAACACGTCTGTAACTGTTAAAATTGCTCAAACACTTTCCTAACAAAAAAAATGATGTATTCAAAACACATATTCGAATATTTGCATGAAATAAAAATTTCTGAAAAAATCAAAAAACTTACGTAATTTGTGAAAATTTCTCAAAATCATCATCCAACCAAGAAATTGTACTCAAGATTTGATGTTAAAATTCCACAAATAGAATTTGTTTACGAAGACATATACTCGAATATTCGCACAAAATCTTCGTCCAACAAAGAAAATGATGTCCTATACTCGAATGTTCGCACAAAATAGAAATTAATCAAAAAACATATGTAATTTGTGAAATTATCTTAATAATTTCTTCCAACTAAGAAAGTGATTGTGATATCCCCGAAATGATTATGTGGGTAATCATGCAATTAAGGATTGCTAATTATGAACCTATGTGTTAAAAGGAGTTTTGTATGTGGGAACGATTTATTTAATTGATGATGTGGTTTAGGGAGCATTTTACGTGTTTTTAAATTGTTGTGATGATGTGGTAAAATAATAAAATATCAAGGAGAGATATTTTTATACATCGTATGAAATACCGGGACACAATTAAACACCACAAAACCACCCTAGATGCAACAACCCCACCCCCACTTGCTGCAAACCCACGCCCCTCCCCTGTTTTCTGGAAAGCTGAATGACTAAGCAAGCCACTTTACACAAAGATATTTTCACCTTGGCTCTTTCAAAAAGTTTCCTTCTTCTTCCCTTCATTTCTTCTGCAACTTGGTCGGTGTCCAGGAGAAAAGTGATCGGATTTCATTCACCCTTTCATATAGAAAATCGAAGGGCAAAAGTGGTGAGGAGTCACATGTTCTTCCCAGTTTTCAGTTTTCTAGCATGCATGTTCCTTGTAGCAGATTTGGCATGCTAGTTTAGGGTATAATGTTATATTGTTATGAGTACCTTTATGTGATGTTTGTGAAGCCCTTAGCATGTTTAGTTAAGTAACTTGCATGCTTTATGTGCTAGATTTGTAGTAGAGAAAAGGGTTCCTCGAACATCCGAGCAGGGAAGTGCTCTGTTTTTCATGTTAGGAAGGGTTTTACCATGAATATTTGAAGCATGCTAACTTAGGTTTTGGTTGAACCTTTGATGTGCTTTTGTGTATGGTAGCTTGTTGAAGGTACCAGTATATTTCTTTGAGCATGTTGCATGTATTATGTGAAGGATTTAATCATGTGAAAGGCAGTGTTCGAAAATTCTGGGCAAGGTTCAAGTGCCCTGTTTTCTGGAAATATATGTGTGGGTAGTGTTTTTATGAAGGCATTATCATACACGTCAAGCTTAGGTTTTGGTAAAACTTTGATGTGAAAATATGCATGGTAGTTTTGTGAAGCCCATGGCATGTTTGTTCGAGCTTTCTTTATGCTATATGTGATAGTTTTAATAGCATGAAGTGAGGTGCTCAAGAAATCTAGAAATGAATATGTTACCCTGTTTCCAGAAAAGTTGATCCAGTACTTGTTTAAATGATCGACGTTTATGCATGTAGGCTTATGCTTAGGGTGTAAATTTGAATTTAATACACTCAGGGTAGTGTGGTGCAACTTCTAGCTTGTTGGTCTTGGCATGTATTATGTCTTACATGTTAATTTTAAGGGTATGATTATGGGTGTTGAGTAATTCTGGAAAATCGCTCAAAGGAACAAGGTTGGCGATCGATCGCCAAAGAGGCAAGATCGATCGCGACGTTCCAGTGAGTTGTGGCGATCGATCGCCAATATTGAGGCGATCGATCGCGGATTGTTTTTTTTTGGCATGCGAGGCAGTAGCATCTCGCGATCGATCGGGGCTCATGGGCGATCGATCGCGAGATGATATTGTAGGATAAATTTGGTTTTTAATTTGGTTTTGCTTCCGGATTATTATGAGGTGCCTAATGTTGTGTTGTGTGGCTATGTAGAACCATCTCAGGTGCCAGCACAACCGAGGAGATAAAGTCGATTGACTCCTCTATCTTTTGGAAAGGTACGTAAGCGACGTACGGGCATCCCAACGGTAACATGTACTTTATGTTGTCTTTTTGACACATGATGAATGCAATGTGGTGCATTAAGGTTATGATATATGTTATTGTGCATTGTTTTTGCATATGCATGTTGTGAAATATAAGAGGTGTATTTCACGAGTCAAGGTTATCTTAGTAAGGATTTTAATTGCTTACGCTAAGGTCCATTGGATGCGAGGAAGAATTCCGCTTACATGGAGTAGCAAGAAGCATTAAAATGTACTAATGATAAGGGCTCAGGATTGAAATAAGGATTTAAGGATGAAGGATGTCATGACATTTATTTGTGAAACCATACATTCTTATAATGTGTTTTTATTATGAATTATGGTACAGGGACAACCAATGGGCGTTATAAATGCTGGAAATACAGGAAGGGCTTGTGTTTAAGATTGTGCATTTATGCCTTACTTTCATATTATGTTGAATATGAATTGTGTTATGCTCATGTGTTGGGGGTTGTCTTTGTAGGTGCTTTTGTTGACGAGAACCAGGGTCGGGGTTGATATGCTGAGCTATAAGGAGTGCTACAGGATTAGCATGTTAGAGAAAATTTTTGTATAGCTTCTACTGAGTAGAGTAAGACTATAATGTAGTACCTTTGTAGGAATTGTGTCTTTCCTTTTGAAACATTTTGGTACTGTAATCTCTAAAGCTCAGGTTAATCAACACGGCACGTTACTCTGATATATTCACATGAATGTTTAGTTCTCTAAATTGCACCTTAATATCTTGATGTGATAACGGGGTCTCACATTTAGTGGTATCAGAGCAGTGGTTAGATAACCAGGGAAGAGTGAAGGGTAGCCTTTAGGAACAAGTTGGCTAGGTATTCATTTGGGCATGCTTATGCATGTGATGCATATGGTTGTATAAGTGTTATACTAACATGCTTTGAATATGATACTCTTGTTATCTAACGGCTTATATTATGAACTGCTTTTGGTATTGTTGTTAACTATTGTGTTACAGCATGGCGAACCTCAATGAAGAGGTAGGGGATATGGACAGTAGAAATGCCAGTATTTCTCAGCCGAACCCTTTACCACCACCTGTTGTGGGCGTGGAGCCCAGTGTACAGATGTTACTGCCAGGGGAGCTCAGTTTGAAGCAGTTTCTGAGTTTCCATCCGCCCATGTTTGAGGGAATTGAGTCTGGTGAAGTAGCTGAGGAGTGGTTGGAACGTATAGAGCAGATACTTGTGACTGCACCCTGTGCACGCACGGCATGGCTCAGGTTAGCCGAGTTTCAGATGGCTAAGAAGCCTGCTATGTGGTGGAAGACCACCGTGATAGAGCTGAGAGCTCTAGGTATGGCAGTTGACTGGACTGTATTCCGGACCCGGTTCCTTAACCGGTATTTCTCTGCAGCTGCCAGACAATTAAAGGAGGATGAGTTCAACAGTTTGAAGCAGGGTAGCATGTCAGTGGCAGACTACGCTATGCAGTATTCCTCACTGCTGAGGTATGTACCTCATATTGCTGTCAGCAGCCATGCCAAGATGAGGAACTTCCTGAACGGTCTGAGGCCAGAGCTGTTTGATCGGGTTATCTCCAACAACCCCAGCTCATTTGATGACGCCCTGACACGGGCAGAGTTGGCGGAGATTGCCGTGGACGCGTACAAGGATGTTGTACCCCCTTCAGTACCACCACAGAGGCCTGTTACCGATAGTCTGAGGCCACGAGGGGATCAGTTCAAGGCTCGTGGGGCCTCATCATCTTCCAAATTTAGTGGGAAGAAGCCTCAGGGACAGAAGCACAACAACCGGGGACCCACGCAGGGGAGCAAGGCAGGGGGGACCAGGTGTACCAACTGTGGAGGATGGCACTTGTTACGTGACTGTCTAGGTTGCTATATTTGTGGCAAGATGGGCCACATGGCTCGAGGTTGCCCAAATCGGGCAGTTCAGACAGACTCAGGGCCGAATAGGCCAAGGTTTGATGCTGGGAGGGCACCACAGAGACAGCAGTTTGCACCACGACCACAGGGAGGTCAGACGGCAGGACCGCCGCAGGGACAGGTGTATGCACTGACCAGGGAGCAGGCTGAGGCAGCCCCAGAGGAGGTCATTGCTGGTACGTGCCATTTATTTACATACCCTGCACTTATATTGATAGATACAGGTGCTTCCCATTCCTTTGTATCTACTGCTTTTGTGGAAGGACACCGCTTGTGCTCGTCTCTGTTACCCACGCCTCTCATGGTCTCGACACCCACGTGAAAGCATGTGATTGCGGATCGGCTGTTATCTGATTGCCTCATTTATTTTGAGGGCAATGATCTGAGGGCCGATTTGATTCAGTTAGAGATGGTAGACTTTGACTGCATTATCGGCATTGACGTGTTGAGCAGATACCGAGCTATGGTAGATTTCCAAAGGAGGATGGTTCGTTTTCTGTCTGATCAGGGGTTCCAGTGGACTTTTTATGGGGACGGCTCTCGTCCAAAGATACCAGTAATCTCGGCGGTTAAGATGTCGCGGTTATTGGAACGCGGCCACTGGGTACCTTATTTATGCCATGGATACTTCAGAGGAGAAGGAAGTGAGACCCAAGGACATTCCAGTCGTGGTGGAGTTCATTGATGTGTTTCCAGATGAGATTCCGGGATTTCCGCCTGTCAGGGATGTTGAGTTTGCTATTGAGCTGCTGCCAGGGACATCAGCCATTTCTCGTGCCCCATACAGGATGGCACCGGCAGAGCTAAGGGAACTGAAGCTACAGTTACAGGAGCTCCTCGACAAGGGATACATCCGTCCTAGTGTATCGCCTTGGGGTGCGCCAGTCTTGTTCGTGAAAAAGAAGGATGGATCAATGCGTCTGTGCATTGACTACAGGCAACTGAACAAGGCTACAGTGAAGAACAGATATCCGCTTCCGAGGATTGATGATCTGTTCGACCAGCTTCAGGGTACAGAGGTGTACTCCAAGATAGATTTGAGGTCAGGCTATCACCAGGTGCGGGTTAGAGCTGGTGATGTCCAGAAGACGGCTTTTAGAACTCGGTATGGGCACTATGAGTTCTTGGTGATGCCGTTCGGTGTGACAAATGCACCTGCAGTCTTTATGAGCCTGAACAGAGTATTTCAGGAGTACCTCGATCAGTTTATGATCGTGTTCATTGATGACATCCTGGTCTATTCAAGGAGTGAGGAGGATCATGCCGATCATCTAAGGATAGTGCTCCAGATCCTCATGGATCATCAGTTGTACGCCAAACTCAGCAAGTGTGAGTTTTGGCTGAGCAATGTTGCATTCTTGGGCCATATCATATCACGAGAGGGGATATCAGTAGACCCGAGGAAGATAGAGGCAGTTATGGATTGGTCTCCCCTACTTCAGTCAGTGAGATTCGAAGTTTTCTTGGTCTGGCTGGCTATTATCGACGTTTCGTCGAGGGTTTCTCAAAGATCGCCAAGCCACTTACACAGCTGACTCAGAAGGGAGTCCCATTTTGTTGGTCAGAGGCTTGTGAGCAGAGTTTCCGGGAGTTAAAGCACAGACTGACTACTGCACCAGTTCTAGTGATTCCCAGAGAGAACAAAGGATTTGTTCTCTATACGGACGCATCGTTACAGGGCCTAGGGTGCGTACTGATGCAGGACAGACATGTAGTGGCGTATGCTTCGAGACAGTTGAAGCCACATGAGACGACGATTTGGAGTTAGCGGCTATAGTGTTCGCCTTGAAGATATGGCGACACTACTTATATGGTACCTCATTCACCATCTTCCCTGATCACAAGAGCCTGAAGTTCTTGTTTACGCAGGCTGAGCTAAACATGAGGCAGAGGAGATGGATGGACCTGCTGAAGGACTACGACTGTGAAATCGAATATCACCCGGGGAAGGCAAATTTGACAGCCGACGCTTTGAGCCGGAAGGTGAGGAGCACAGCAGAGGATGCTATGTCTCTATCAGCTATGTTTGGCTCCTATTGCCATTTGGGTTTTGATTATGATGTATCCTCTTCACCAGTACTGTGGGGTCTTCCCACCTTAACAGTGATTAAAAGACATAAGAAGGACTAATCATGCATTAAGGTAACATCTTAAGGTTTTGGTTGTTACACGAGCTAACAGGATTACAGGCCAAAATACAAAACTTCAAAAATAATTCATTACATTCTAAAAGAATATCATTTAGATTTACACTACTCCTAGAGTAGATACTAATCAAAACTTGAATCCTATGCATTCCTGTGTCCCTAGTAGCTCACTGCCTCAACCCGACCCTTAGTCCTTTCGTCCAAAAGTGTACCTACAAGGATAACACATCATGTAAGGACCCCGTATACTTAACCCTTGATTAGTGTGATAATCATTATGTGTGGCACATGCTTTCAATGAAAAACCAATCAGGAAGCTCAGATGATACTTTACCGTTGAATGGCAACAATAAAATTCCTTTAATGTTCAACGTTATAAAATCATCTCTACTAACATATAGACTCATTGAGTCGCCCATTACCATCCCCATTTTGCCACTTTTCACATTGTGGACTTTTATAAAAATTTGGGCAGAGTCTCCCCATAAATTGAGCTATCCCCAAAACACAAGCACATCACATAATATAATTCCCGGCCAGGGAATACACGATACTCAACAGAATATAGTACACAAAGTAAATTCCCAGCCAGGGAAGACATCACACATATGACGACATACATGGGTCTCAACACCCACACAATACACCCATGAACCCTCTTATCATTAGCAATTCTACTCTTAATTGCATGAAACATAGAATGAAAGAGAGAAAGGCTCATGCCTTTATATACAACACATATACAAGCATAACCGTGCTCACATGCGAGCATCATAAATGTGTATATAAACCTCATGGGTATATGGGTACTCTATACGATACCGTGCTCTGTCAAGCCCTGGTACCACGATCCTGGGAGTACATCCAATCAACAGCTCGAGCTCATCTCCAAAGCCATCGATGTACCTGTTCACCTGTTCCAACAGAGACAGCCCCCAACGGGGTGAGCATAACAATTCCACAATTTCATAATCATAATGACATAATAAATAATTTACGAAAATGTAAATATTGTGGAACATATGTGATACTTCCTGGATGGTATCATCCTCATCATAGCGTACCCCTGTAATAACCCTGTTCTCAAAACAGATAATTCATCAAATCTTGAATATGCAGTTAAACATCATATTGGTTAACCCTAGCCAGTCCCAAATCAGTAACCTTTCATAACATCTTACTTTATTTGGCAATGAGTAGTAACATTTCATAACATCTTACCTTATTTGGCAATGAGTAGTAACATTTCATAACATCTTACCTTATCTAGCAATTATCATAATTCTAGACATCATATTGAGATTTCCTTAACTTTCGATACTAGTTAATCACTTCTCTGATTAACTACGTCTCTGTTCCTATTTATTACCAATATATACAGATATCCTAGATATCTAATCAAATACCACATCTTCGTTTCTTACTTCAAAGTAGCATCATACTATCGGTGTTTGCTCCGTAGCAACCACACCCCATCATTTGCTCGCTTCATAGCGGCACTAAGCATTTCACCATGTGAATCAATCATAACGTAACCAAGTCCCAGTACCATCATAGTGAACATTTCATGTATTTTAAATCATGCATCATACTTGGAAAAACATCATTTAAACTATGCTCGTACGTTAAACGTACCTTAAATCCTCGAAGTCCGAGTCAAACCTTGCTCGAGCTCCATGCCCCGAGGAACGATGTGCTAACACAATAAATAATTCACAATTACTTACGAACATGTAACCCATGCTCAAGCACATCCATAACCCTCAAAATATCGTCAACACACGACAATAAATCATTTAAAAGACCCGGGGCAGGGTACATGCAGGGAGGGAAAACGAATGCGACATCGAAAAATTGCCCAAGAACATCTTCAATAATTCGAACCCTAGCATCACGATTCGAACCCAACTAACCGTCATAAATCATCTAAAACATGAATTAATCATTTAACAACAACAATAATCGCCCCACATGCCAAAACCCCCAAAATTCGAATTCAAGCCCTAACTTCAAATCCGATTCCTCAATTTCGAACACAATCAAGCATCATAATGCATTTCAACATGAAATAATCGAATAACAACATGAATCATCATCCTCATACCAAAAACCCAAATTTTCGAAACCCTAAGTCACGAAATCAGTGTTCAAATTCGAAACCATAAGCAACAAATTTTCGACCCATGAAAGTATGAAATCATCGTCCCAAAAGCAGCATAAAAACGCCCCAAAAACATCAGAAAAATCGTACCAAAATCATACCAAAATCGCGCCCCAAAATCGGATGAAATCCAGTTTTCGAACCCTACGGTTTTCTGGCAAATCCGAGCTCGATTCTTGACCAAACTTCAAATTGTTGGTACGTATAGAAGCGCCTGGAAGAGACGATCACGGCGGCGGGTCGGACGCGCCGAACGGCGGCCGGACGGCGGCGGGCGCACGCCTGGAAGCGGCGTGGGTCAAAAGGGGATCGAGAATGGCGCGGCTACGGGGAGAGAGAAGGAGGGGAAGAAAATGGTTCCGATAATAAAAATCTCGGGTTCAACTGGTATTTATAGCAAAAATACCCCGAAATACTAATATCCCCACAAATACATCATGATTCATTAAAAATCATCTGTTTTCAATAATTCTCTCTCTAACTCAAAAACTCCCTACCGGTGCCCACACACAGCACCCGAGATTCTGAGTCCTACTAAAAACCCAACTCACAGGTTTTCACCGAAACGAGAATACGATCTCAACCTCGGGATCCAACGATCCCAACTACTCAAATAGACGAGCCCAGAAGGCCCGACACCTCGATTAAACTCCAATTCGCCACGTAAAACAACTTTACGGGTTATTAACACTCCGGGATTAACACCTATAATCCCTGGTCATCACATTATCCCCCACTAAAAGAATTTCGTCCTCGAAATTAGCACCGGTGTATCACGTAACACCCAGGCTACACAACAACCTGAAGCCATAACCTCGATTCCTGACCATATCAGAATCGTCTTAAAAACCTTGAGAATACCTCACATCAAACTCTGAAACAGAGCGACATAACAAAACCAACACCAACTCATCACCCAAGAGGCAAAACGTACCTCGATGCGGTTCATCCCAAAAGTCAGTCCCTCACGACTGTAAAACAACCAATACTTATGACCGTAGATCGGACAGTCATCCTTCGTTCTAATACCACTAGTAAGAACGCATCATGAATGACACCTCAACCGTGAGAATGTTGACCTCGTGTCAACTCTGAAGTGGAATAGACTTCCAAATCCATCATAACGTCAAAAAGCGTCAGCGCAACCCAACGCTAACAATCCAAAAGCAGTTAGTCAACTGAAACTGCGAGGATCTGAATCGCTCCCGATTCCATCGTAGATATCATTCAATGACATCTCTTGTTGGTACTTCAACATCATGAGCTGTCCCAGACAAGTCTCACCAAGGTTTAAACATAAACATCTATACGTTCAGTGAGGCATACTCAACTTCAACTTCAAATGATGTGGTGACTACCAGAGTCCACCACAATCCACCTCGTATAACCTTACGATTTACCAAACTTGGTTCCAACGAGCAGTATAACGGCTCTAGCAAGCCCATCATGGTGCTGCATACACGCGGCAGACAAACTAGTCGCTGCCTCACTAGGTTTCACCTCAAACCTACCAATCAGATGGACGTTTCCGCACGGCATACCATACCATGGGAAGAAAATCAATAGAGTAGTGGGTCTTTACCCAACATTCCTCCAATGCTGAAATACCCTGGACACTCCAATGTCCCCATGCACTTAACATAACCTGATCCTACTTCCTTAGGACCCATCTTACATTCTCATGGTTGGTGTGACCATGTCTACCATATGTCCTATCAATAGCAAGCGAGTAATTCCTCCACGATTATTCCTGTCGTCAAAAACATGGCCAAAAGCCATTCCAACGAGCCTACCTCAAGGGTATCACCACTCGAAATACGATTACTTCAAACAATTTCTGCGGTACAATCACATGTACAGTGCGTCCATCCATTCCTCGAGCAACCCGCTCGGTATAAGGGCCACGTTAATCGGTGACGTACACACCACCTTGTGCCCGACATTGGCACCCAAGGCATACAACTGAAAACGTATACTCAACGCATTGTTCATCGTAATGATGATGCATGTCTAATAAGACATCTCCTACACTATCGTCATCGTCATCCTGTGACGACACAGGCCAACTCATGGTATCTAAGGCATTGCCAACTAGTGACAATACATGTCAACAATGACATCTAAACAACCCAGTCAACTCGTGACGGTCCATGCACATCAGCGTATGTCATCCACCATCATGCTAGTAAAATAGGCATAATAAAACATGTATATCAACGCAATACAGCTACAATAAAGCTAATAGAATAGCAATATCTCGTACCTCATCGTTAACAAGATAGCGGCATACCTGTCTCCGTCGCTAGATAATAGTGCGAAATCAGCACTCATCGCTCGAAGGCGGCATAATCCTGTGCTGAGTACATAGCGGCACTATCCATCGCTATAGAATCGACGGCATGATACCTCGTCATATAATAAGTGGCATGAAACCTCGCTATACACCTGAGCCTGAATCATCGTCTACATAACAGCGGAAAGAGGCATCGCTATCAACATATCTGGTGGCACCAATCATCGTTAATCCTCATAGAAGAATGAGTCATCGTAAATCCACATAATAGCGGAATGGGACATCGCTATTAACATATCCGGCGGCATAAACCATCGCCAATCTTCGTAAAAGAGTGTGTCATAGTAACATAGCGGAATGAGGCATCGCTATCATCATATCCGGCGGCATAAATCATCGCCAATCCTCGTAAAAGAGTGTGTCATAGTAACATAGCGGAATGAGGCATCGCTATCATCATATCCGGCGGCATAAATCATCGCCAATCCTCATAAAAGAGTGAGTCATCGTAACATAGCGGAATGAGGCATCGCTATCATCATAAACATCATCATAATCATCATATCATCTTTACTCATCATAAACATCATCATAAACATCATATTCACATATATACTCACAACAAACTATGTTAATTAGAAATGGGACTGTCCCGGTTCCATTATGACAGCGGCACAATTGGCCCCCTCGCTCGACATAGCACATCGTATGATACCCATCGCTACGCCTTGATAGCGGATGTATCTCTTATACAGCGGATGATACCCGTCGCTACACCTTGATAGCGGATGTACCCCATCGCTCAGCGGATGATACCCATCGCTACACCTTGATAGCGGATGTACCCCATCGCTCATCAGCTATGTGAGCGGCAAGACCTTCCTCGCTTGCCCATAATAACCACCGGACATTCAACCATTCTAAGTAACATAGTGAAACATACATTATCATCTTGTAACATCATCATCATATAAGCATTATCATCTTACAGCATCATTATCTTAGAGATAAAACAGTAAATGTACGAAATCATAGTTGAGTAAGCTTGCTGGTTATTCATTAACTTCTTTTCATTTTCCCTAGTTCATATTCATGCATATGGGCATCTTACCCTGTGGCATCTTACCACCTTATAAACATCATATCATTCTATAAACATCATATTAACATCATCATTACTTATCATAGTCGTCATCGTAAACGTCATATCATCTTCATTTATCATAACATCATCGTAAGTATCTTGTCATCTTTATTCATTATAAAATCATCTTCACCGTGAACTTACTTATCATAACATCATCTTAAACATCTTATCACTTTTTCATTCATTAAACACATCATCATGGCATCGTAAATTCTCATGCAGTCATAGTATGATCATAATATAGGAGTATGGCCTCTTACCATATGGGCATCTTACCACATCATAACATCGTAACACATCATCATAATCTCACTTGTCATAAACATCGTCATCATAGCATATTCGTCATAAACCTACTTATCAAAATCATTATCATCATAACATTATCATCATAATCATCATCATCATAAACATCATAAATACTTATGCATCCAATGCATAGTCAAAGTTAGGAGTGTGTTACCGTCCGATGCCGTACGCTTCTTACGTACTTTCCTTGCTTGAACATTACATGAACAAACACATTAGTATATTCAATAATAATTGAGACCATACCGAAGTAATCCACTGTCGGTTGTCTACCCAGTCTGTCCTCAGACAATACGTCATATCTTTCTTTTCCCTGATTTTCTTCCAAAATCAGGTTCCTCGGCACGTAGCATATAGAGTGTTAGACATCACTATGAATGTCATCCTATCGTGTTCCACACGATTTCCTGCAACCACAATGGTTAGCAATACCACTTTTCATAACATAAAAGCACATAAACAATTAGTCATGTCGTATAACATTAATGCCATCATGCATAAAGATGTGCTATCAATAACTTCCTAGGCCCTCAACAGCCCCAACGAGCAACCACTGCTCTGATACCACTAATGTAAGGACCCCGTATACTTAACCCTTGATTAGTGTGATAATCATTATGTGTGGCACATGCTTTCAATGAAAAACCAATCAGGAAGCTCAGATGATACTTTACCGTTGAATGGCAACAATAAAATTCCTTTAATGTTCAACGTTATAAAATCATCTCTACTAACATATAGACTCATTGAGTCGCCCATTACCATCCCCATTTTGCCACTTTTCACATTGTGGACTTTTATAAAAATTTGGGCAGAGTCTCCCCATAAATTGAGCTATCCCCAAAACACAAGCACATCACATAATATAATTCCCGGCCAGGGAATACACGATACTCAACAGAATATAGTACACAAAGTAAATTCCCAGCCAGGGAAGACATCACACATATGACGACATACATGGGTCTCAACACCCACACAATACACCCATGAACCCTCTTATCATTAGCAATTCTACTCTTAATTGCATGAAACATAGAATGAAAGAGAGAAAGGCTCATGCCTTTATATACAACACATATACAAGCATAACCGTGCTCACATGCGAGCATCATAAATGTGTATATAAACCTCATGGGTATATGGGTACTCTATACGATACCGTGCTCTGTCAAGCCCTGGTACCACGATCCTGGGAGTACATCCAATCAACAGCTCGAGCTCATCTCCAAAGCCATCGATGTACCTGTTCACCTGTTCCAACAGAGACAGCCCCCAACGGGGTGAGCATAACAATTCCACAATTTCATAATCATAATGACATAATAAATAATTTACGAAAATGTAAATATTGTGGAACATATGTGATACTTCCTGGATGGTATCATCCTCATCATAGCGTACCCCTGTAATAACCCTGTTCTCAAAACAGATAATTCATCAAATCTTGAATATGCAGTTAAACATCATATTGGTTAACCCTAGCCAGTCCCAAATCAGTAACCTTTCATAACATCTTACTTTATTTGGCAATGAGTAGTAACATTTCATAACATCTTACCTTATTTGGCAATGAGTAGTAACATTTCATAACATCTTACCTTATCTAGCAATTATCATAATTCTAGACATCATATTGAGATTTCCTTAACTTTCGATACTAGTTAATCACTTCTCTGATTAACTACGTCTCTGTTCCTATTTATTACCAATATATACAGATATCCTAGATATCTAATCAAATACCACATCTTCGTTTCTTACTTCAAAGTAGCATCATACTATCGGTGTTTGCTCCGTAGCAACCACACCCCATCATTTGCTCGCTTCATAGCGGCACTAAGCATTTCACCATGTGAATCAATCATAACGTAACCAAGTCCCAGTACCATCATAGTGAACATTTCATGTATTTTAAATCATGCATCATACTTGGAAAAACATCATTTAAACTATGCTCGTACGTTAAACGTACCTTAAATCCTCGAAGTCCGAGTCAAACCTTGCTCGAGCTCCATGCCCCGAGGAACGATGTGCTAACACGATAAATAATTCACAATTACTTACGAACATGTAACCCATGCTCAAGCACATCCATAACCCTCAAAATATCGTCAACACACGACAATAAATCATTTAAAAGACCCGGGGCAGGGTACATGCAGGGAGGGAAAACGAATGCGACATCGAAAAATTGCCCAAGAACATCTTCAATAATTCGAACCCTAGCATCACGATTCGAACCCAACTAACCGTCATAAATCATCTAAAACATGAATTAATCATTTAACAACAACAATAATCGCCCCACATGCCAAAACCCCCAAAATTCGAATTCAAGCCCTAACTTCAAATCCGATTCCTCAATTTCGAACACAATCAAGCATCATAATGCATTTCAACATGAAATAATCGAATAACAACATGAATCATCATCCTCATACCAAAAACCCAAATTTTCGAAACCCTAAGTCACGAAATCAGTGTTCAAATTCGAAACCATAAGCAACAAATTTTCGACCCATGAAAGTATGAAATCATCGTCCCAAAAGCAGCATAAAAACGCCCCAAAAACATCAGAAAAATCGTACCAAAATCATACCAAAATCGCGCCCCAAAATCGGATGAAATCCAGTTTTCGAACCCTACGGTTTTCTGGCAAATCCGAGCTCGATTCTTGACCAAACTTCAAATTGTTGGTACGTATAGAAGCGCCTGGAAGAGACGATCACGGCGGCGGGTCGGACGCGCCGAACGGCGGCCGGACGGCGGCGGGCGCACGCCTGGAAGCGGCGTGGGTCAAAAGGGGATCGAGAATGGCGCGGCTACGGGGAGAGAGAAGGAGGGGAAGAAAATGGTTCCGATAATAAAAATCTCGGGTTCAACTGGTATTTATAGCAAAAATACCCCGAAATACTAATATCCCCACAAATACATCATGATTCATTAAAAATCATCTGTTTTCAATAATTCTCTCTCTAACTCAAAAACTCCCTACCGGTGCCCACACACAGCACCCGAGATTCTGAGTCCTACTAAAAACCCAACTCACAGGTTTTCACCGAAACGAGAATACGATCTCAACCTCGGGATCCAACGATCCCAACTACTCAAATAGACGAGCCCAGAAGGCCCGACACCTCGATTAAACTCCAATTCGCCACGTAAAACAACTTTACGGGTTATTAACACTCCGGGATTAACACCTATAATCCCTGGTCATCACACATCATGAGCATATATAATCTTACTTAACATCATAAAACATCATAGTAAATGCATGAAACATTGGTTAAGTAAATATGCTGGTTATTCATTCACTTCTTATTGTTGTCCCTGATTTAGAATCATGCATATGGGGCATCTTACCCCCGTGGCATCTTACCACAATATCATCGTATGGCCTCTTACCATATGGGGCATCTTACCCCGTGGTATCTTACCACAATACATCGCATGGCCTCTTACCATGTGGGGCATCTTACCTCGTGGCATCTTACCACAATACATCGCATGGCCTCTTACCATGTGGGGCATCTTACCCCGTGGCATCTTACCACAATACATCACATAAATGTCATCATATAAGCATCGTATAAACAATAAACATCATATGAACTTCATCGTATAAACATCATATAAACATCATCGTGTAAACATCGTATAAACACCGTCATTTCATCGTGAATACTCATGCAATAAAAGCATAGTCGTAGTATAGAGATGTGTGTTACCGTCCGATGCCCGTACGCTTCTTACGTACCTTTTCAAAAGGAGGAGGAGTCAACAGACTTTATCTCCTTGATGGTGCCGGTACCTGGGATGGTTCTACAAGATCACATAATACCATATTAGATGCCTCAAAACCATCTCACATCATAAACTTAACAAAATAAAACATCATTATATTTTTCAACTTTCTGCCTGTCTCGATCGATCGGCCAAAAGTCTCGATCGATCGAGACACTGTGCACTAACAGTTCCTTAGCTTCCTGCCATCGCTCGATCGATCGAACATTTTACCGATCGATCGAGGAGCTTCACCGATCGATCGAGAAATCCTTCGATCGATCGGCACTAAAATTTTGAAAACATGCTTAGACCTTCTGTCTCGCTCGATCGATCGGGACCAAATCTCGATCGATCGAGAACTTTGAAAAATCGGGATTTTCCCCAGATTTTTGAGTACCTCTTTTCACACCATCTTTTCTACTTCATAACATACATAAGATGCCTAAAAAAGAATATCAATAACTTCCTCATACTTCCATTCATGTATTAAAATCAAAGGTTCAATCATAACTTAAACCGACATGCATTAAAATACCCCATCTTTATCAGTGCCCAATCAACTTGTTCAGAAAACAGGGCATAATACACAGCCCAGAATTCTTGAACACACATCTTTATAGCAATGAAACTACTACATATCCCGTAGTTTATGCTTAAACAAATATGTTGGCATGTTCACCAAACTTTCGTGTATGTAATCATGCCAAAGGTTTATTTATAACCTAAGCTAGCATGCTTCAAATCTTCATAATAAAAGCCCTACTTATCATAAAAACAGAGCACTTCCTTGCCCAGATTTTCGAACACCTAGTTTCAAGCCAACAAATCTACCACATAGCACATATATCATGCTCATATAAACATGCTAGGAACTTCATAAAAACATCATGAATGAGCTTGAATCGAAGGTTTGACAAAACCTAACCTAACATGCCATTTTTATACCAAGTAAAAACATTAACCCAAACAAAACTTAAACCAAACAGAATGTGGTTTCTCACCCTCCTTTGCTCCGATTTTTGGAAGGTTTCTTGCAAAGAATTTTGAAGTTTCTTCATTCCTACCTGCTAAGCTGGAGCTAGATTTTTTTTTTGGACAAAAAGAGGCGAGATTGGAGTGATGGAGGTGAAGTGAAAGAGTGGGGGAAAAGGCATGGGCAACCAGCCACTTGCAGCATGGGTTGGTGGTAGGTGGTGTGGGCTGGGGTGCCATGTGGTGTTTAATTGTATCCCGGTATTTCATACGATGTATAAAAATATCTTCCCTTGATATTTTATAATTTTGATACATCAATACAACAATTAAAACACGTAACATGCCCTCTAAACCATAACATCATATCATAAATATAACCCCCAATTAAAATACTACGACCCTCTTAAATACATCATAGTTCATCGTCGTAGCACATAATCATATATCATTTCATCATCGTATCATATAATCGAACGTCTTAAATTAAAAGGCGACTGACTCTTCCACTTCTACATGAACCATCCGCTCATATAACATTTCGGGGGTATTACATTACTCCCCTACTTATAAGATTTCGTCCTCGAAATCCACATGCATCATCATAACGGAACTAAACATAAATACATACCAGAGAATAGTTCCGGATAGTGCTGCACCATATGCCGTTCCGTCTCCCACGTAGCCTCCTCGACACCCCGACGATCCCACTGAACTTTGACCATTGGTATAACTTTGCTCCGTAGTCTGCGATCCTCTCGATCCAGCATTCTGATTGGTCGTTCTTCGTAGGACATATCTGAGTCTAACTGAACTTCTGTAGGCTGTAAGACATGAGACGGATCTGGCTCATACTTTCGTAACATAGAGACATGGAAAACATCGTGTATGCCAGACAAGGATGGCGGTAGAGCCAAACGATACGTCAAAGTACCGATACGCTGTAACACTTCATATGGCCCAACATACCTTGGAGATAACTTTCCCCGCATCCCAAAACGAACCACACCCCTGAAGGGCGAGATCTTTAAGAAGACCCTGTCTCCTAACTGGAATTCTAGTGGTCGTCGCCGCTTATTGGCATAGGCCGCTTGCCTATCTTGGGCCGCTTTCATCTTTTGGCGTATCATCTTAATCTTACTTTCCATATCCTTGATCATATCCGGTCCTCCGACCGCTTTGCTAGTCAAGTCCTCCCAATACAGTGGTGATCTACATCGTCGTCCATACAGAGCTTCAAAAGGGGTCATTTGAATGCTCGCCTGATAACTGTTATTATAGGAGAACTCCACCAGCGGCACTGAATCCTGCCACGGAGTATCAAACTCCAAAATACAAGCCCTCAACATGTCCTCGAGCGTCTGATTGGTACGCTCTGTTTGGCCGTCTGTCTGAGGGTGATAGGCCGTACTCAGTCTCACCTCTGTGCCCAAAGCTGTCTGGAGACCCTCCCAGAAATGTGAAGTGAACCTCGGGTCCCTGTCAGACACTATCGAGACTGGAATACCATGCAACCTCACCACATCCCGTATATACATCTGGGCCATCTTCAAGTATGTATATGACATACTGTAAGGGATGAAATGAGCCGTCTTCGTCAGCCTATCCACGATCACCCAGATCGCATCAAATCCTGAGGCCGTCCTAGGTAAGTGGATCACAAAGTCCATAGATATATGCTCCCACTTCCATTCAGGCACCTCTAAGCTCTTCAGCTCACCACCAGGCCTCTGCCTCTCTGCCTTTACCTGTTGACAGATCAAACATCTTTTAACGAAAACGATTACCTCACGCTTCATGCGTCTCCACCAGAATTGATCGCATAGATCCTTGTACATCTTCTTTCCCCCTGGGTGGATACTGAATCGACTACTGTGAGCTCGCTCCAATATTCCTCTACGCAGTTCTGGTGTATCTGGGACTACCCATCGGTTTCCCAGTCTCAAGGAATCATCCTCAGCCACTCTAAACTTGGATGGTTGGCCTTGAAGTACCAATGATGTCCACCTCTGAACCTCACTATCCGACTTCTGGGCCTTCCTGATCGCCTCAAATATGTCTGGCTCCGCCAATAGGGTCGACACTCGCACAGGCGACGTGTCTACATCGAAATCATAGCCCAGTTGGAAATAAGACGTCATCAAGGCTGACAAACACATAACATCCTCTGCAGTACTCTTTACCTTCCGACTTAAGGCGTCTGCTATCAAGTTTGCTTTACCTGGATGGTACTCAATTTCACAATCATAATCTTTGAGCAAATCCATCCATCTTCTTTGCCTCATATTCAACTCTGCCTGAGTGAATAAGAACTTCAGGCTCTTATGATCCGTATATATAGTGAAGGATGTGCCATACAAGTAATGCCTCCAGATTTTTAAGGCAAATATGATGGCCGCCAGTTCTAAATCATGCACTGGATACCTGGCTTCGTGTGGCTTCAGTTGCCTCGATGCATAAGCCACCACATGCTTATCTTGCATCAACACACAGCCCAAGCCCTGTAATGACGCATCCGTGTACAAGGCGAACCTCTTATCCTCAGACGGAATCACCAGCACAGGCACTGTAGTCAAACGACGCTTCAGCTCTTGGAAGCTTTCCTCACAAGCTTCGGACCAAAAGAAGGGGACTCCTTTCTGAGTCAGCTGCGTCAGGGGTTTGGCAATCTTCGAAAAACCCTCGACGAAACGTCGGTAATATCCTGCCAAACCGAGAAAACTCCTTATCTCAGGTACAGAAGTGGGTGCAGCCCACTCCATCACAGCTTCAATCTTCCTTGGATCCACAGATATCCCGTGGCTAGATATGACATGGCCTAAAAATACCACGCTGTCCAACCAGAACTCGCACTTACTAAGCTTCGCATACAGCTGATGATCCCTAAGGATCTGAAGTACTATCCTCAAGTGCCTTACATGCTCTTCTTCAGTCCGAGAGTAAATAAGTATGTCGTCAATGAAGACTATGACGAACTGATCCAAATATGGCTGGAACACCTTGTTCATCAAACTCATGAAGACAGCTGGGGCATTCGTCACCCCAAAAGGCATGACCAGGAATTCATAGTGCCCATATCTAGTCCTGAAAGCCGTCTTCTGAACATCATCTTCTCTTACTCGAATCTGATGGTACCCCGACCTCAGATCGATCTTACTATAGAGCCTCGTACCCTGCAACTGATCGAACAAGTCATCGATCCTCGGAAGTTGATACTTGTTCTTTACTGTAGCTTTGTTCAACTGCCTGTAGTCAATGCATAGACGCATCGATCCATCTTTCTTCTTAACAAATAAGACAGGCGCACCCCATGGCGATACGCTAGGGCGTATGTAGTTTTTTGTCTAGGAGCTCTTGCAATTGAATCTTTAACTCTCTTAGCTCCGCTGGTGCCATCCTATACGGGGCACGAGAAATTGCAGACGTCCCTGGTAGCAACTCAATCCCAAACTCGACCTCTCTCGTCGGTGGGAATCCGGGAATCTCCTCCGGAAAGACATCAGGAAACTCCGCCACTACGGGCACATCCTCAACCTTTAATTCCTTCCTCTTATCCGTCATGTCAACAGCATAGATAAGATATCCCGCATGACCTCGTTCCAATAGCTGTGTCATCTTGACAGCAGATATTAACGGAATCTTCGGACGGAAACCATCCCCATAGAATGTCCATTGGACTCCCAATACAGATCTAAATCGGACAGTCCTTTGCCTGCAGTTTACCACTGCCTGATACTTGTTCAGAACATCGATGCCCACAATGCAATCGAAGTCTGTCATTCCCAACACAATCAAATCTGATCTTAACTCATTATCCTCAAAATAAATGAGGCCATCATAAATAATCCGATCCGTAGTCAAACTTCTTCCAGCGGGGGTCGAGACCATAAGAGGCATGGGGGACGGAGAAGTGCATATGTGGTGCCTTTCAACAAAACTCGTCGACACAAAGGAGTGTGACGCACCTGTGTCTATCAATATAAGAGCAGGGTGCGTAAATAAAAGACACGTACCCGCTATAACTTCCTCCGGGGCCGTCGTAGCCTGCTCCATCGTCAAAGCATATACTTGTCCCTGAGGTGGCCCCGCGGGCTGACCTCCATACTGTCTTGGCACAAAGGGTGGCCGGTGTTGTGCCGTTCTGTCCGCAGGTCTCTCCCCATAGAGCTCTGCTGTCTTCCCCTGTTGGGACACCGCCGAGCAAAGTGGCCTCTGTCGCCACAGACATAACATCCTACGCAGTCCTTTGCCAAATGTGGTTGCCCAACAAAGAGTGCACTGAACTCTTCCAGATCTGTCTCCCTGAGACTGTCCTCTCCCGGATGGAGCATCATTCCTACCTTTCCCTTTCCATCGATTCTCGGGCCTCTTGCCACTGAATCTCGATGCTGAAGTGTTCCCCCTAGGCTTAAACTGATCACCCCTGGGCTTCAAGTGGTCAGAAGTGAATTTCTGAGGGGGTGCTGGAGGTGGCACTGCATCAGGATATGCACCAACTCCCAGTTCAGCTAGCTCAGCTCGTGAGAGTGCATCATCAAAACAAGCAGGGCCATAAGTGATCACCCTGTCATACAGTTCAGGCCTCAAGCCCTTCATGAAGTTCCGCATCTTCGCTTGAGTGCTTGCAGCAATGTGTGGCACATATCGTAGTAAGGAACAGTAATGCAAAGCATAGTCAGATACAGGCATGGTACCATTGTCTTAAACTGGTAAACTCATCCTCCTTGGCCTGTCTTGCAGCGGCTGAGAAATAGCGGTTCAAAAACCGCGTTCGGAACATCTTCCAATTTACGTCCTGTCCCAGAGCCTCTTGCTCAATCACTGTGGTTTTCCACCACATTGACCTTCTTGGACAGCTGAAATTCTGCTAATCTGATCCAGGCCGTCTTTGCACAAGGCGCTGCCACAAATATCTGTTCGATCCTCTCTAACCATTCCTCAGCTTTCTCTCCTGATTCAGTTCCCTCTAACATCGGAGGTCGATACATCATAAACTGAGCCAAGCTCAATTCCCCAGGTAGCAACTGCTGTTCAGAGGGTTCCTCGCCCAAGGCTGGTGGTGGCAATGGATTCGTACGCCCAGCGCTTGCATTTACACTAATGGCGTCACCCACTTCTATATTTGCTGCCATTCTGCAACACAAGGGTTAATAACAACACCAAAAGCAGTTCATAAGCACATCGTTAGATAATTAAACATGTTAGCATAACATAGAAACTTCATATGCAACATACATATAAAACATGTTCAAAAGTAAGTACCTAGCCAACTTATTGCTAAGGCTACCCTTCACTCATTCCCGAGTTATCTAACCACTGCTCTGATACCACTAATGTGGGGGTCTTCCCACCTTAACAGTGATTAAAAAATACATAGAAGGACTAATCATGCATTAAGGTAACATCTTAAGGTTTTGGTTGTTACACGAGCTAACAGGATTACAGGGCCAAAAGACAAAACTTCAAAATAATTCATTACATTCTAAAAAGAATATCATTTAGATTTACACTACTCCTAGAGTAGATACTAATCAAAACTTGAATCCTATGCATTCCTGTGTCCCTAGTAGCTCACTGCCTCAACCCGACCCTTAGTCCTTTCGTCCAAAAGTGTACCTACAGGGATAATACATCATGAGCATATATAATCTACTTAACATCATAAAACATCATAGTAAAATCTGAAACATTGGTTAAGTAATATCTGGTTATTCATTCACTTCTTATTGTGTCCCTGATTTAGAATCATGCATATGGGCATCTTACCCCCGTGGCATCTTACACAATATCATCGTATGGCCTCTTACCATATGGGGCATCTTACCCCAAGTGTGCCCCGCAATCTTACCACAATACATCGCATGGCCTCTTACCATGGGGGGCATCTTACCCCGTGGCATCTTACCACAATACATCGCATAAATGTCATCATATAAGCATCGTATAAACAATAAACATCATATGAACTTCATCGTATAACATCATATAAACATCATCGTGTAAACATCGTATAAACACACCGTCATTTCATCGTGAATACTCATGCAATAAAAGCATAGTCGTAGTATAGAGATGTGTGTTACCGTCCGATGCCCGTACGCTTCTTACGTACCTTTTCACAAGGAGGAGGAGTCAACAGACTTTATCTCCTTGATGGTGCCGGTACCTGGGATGGTTCTACAAGATCACATAATACCATATTAGATGCCTCAAAACCATCTCACATCATAAACTTAACAAAATAACATCATTATATTTTCAACTTTCTGCCTGTCTCGATCGATCGGCCAAAAGGTCTCGATCGATCGAGACACTGTGCACTAACAGTTCTTAGCTTCCTGCCTCGCTCGATCGATCGAACATTTTACCGATCGATCGAGGAGCTTCACTCGATCGATCGTCGAGATCCTTCGATCGATCGGCACTAAATTTTTGAAAACATGCTTAGACCTTCTGTCTCGCTCGATCGATCGGACCAAATCTCGATCGATCGAGAACTCTGAAAATCGGGATTTTCCCCAGATTTTTGAGCACCTCTTTCACACCATCTTTTCTACTTCATAACATACATAGATGCCTAAAAAAGAATATCAATAACTTCCTCATCTTCCATTCATGTATTAAATCAAAGGTTCAATCATAACTTAAACCGACATGCATTAAAATACCCCATCTTTATCAATGCCCAATCAA
>CAJQUN010000732.1:0-217810 GCA_907163345.1 Haberlea rhodopensis | reverse complement strand
GGGATGTCACAATAACATCAATACCCATTCTCTCTATTTATAGGCAAAATGAAGGAAGAAAAGTACAAGGTGGGATAATATTTTATTCAAAGAATAACCACCATCTTGACTTTTCTCAATCATGCATCCAGCTGTCTTGCAGCCCCATTTGACAACCTTACCCTCCGAATCTGACTTCGGCAAAGCATTAAAGTTGTAGACCAGGTTTTTACGTAAACTTGGTATAATGAAGTTTTTCATTCGACCAAGTCTTCAATGAGATACAGTCCAAATACATAGGTATAGCCAAACAGATTTTCTTTGTTGCATCTTTCTTTGTTGTAATTTTTTCTCCCAATTGTAAAATCATTTCACTTCCATGTATTCTCCAATGTTGTAGATTGAGCTTAGCTTTATATAGGTTCAAGAAGCACCTCAATCCAAGTTTTCAAACTCGAGTTATGATTTTTTTATCGAACCTGCAAAACAACTTATTAAAACTATAATACAACAATCATATTTAACTACAAAAGGTATTAAAAGATGCAAACTAGGGAATTTTAGAAACTTAGAATGTAAAATGAACTTTCAACATTATAAGTGTACATTTTTCAGTATTCACAAACATCAGGGTAGTGTATGGTAACTGCTAGCATGTTTCTTTGGGCATGTTGTTGTCTTACATGTAGATGAAAAGGGGGGTGGGGATTAAATATCTGTGATATCCCCGAAATGATTATGTGTATTTAAACATTAATCATTGTTGTGAAATTTATGGTACTAATTCTTGTGATGAATTAATAATATTGGGAGATGCATGTAAGGGTGCATGTGTTACATGTTGGGATTTTGGGGATTGTGGCATGTTTAATTTGGGGTGTGTGTAATCGTTTTGGTAAAGTATATTTTAAATAAGAATTGAAGTATTTTAATGAGAAAATACTATAAAATATCATGTGAGGATATTTTAATACATCGTGCGAAATACCGGGACCAAAACATAACACATCACATAAACCCCCACAAACCACCCCCCCTTGACCCATACCCTGCTGCCAGCTGCAGCTTGCCCATACCTCTTTCCTCATCTCCCACTCCACCTTGTCATAGCTGAAATCACTCCATTCTCTCCAACTTTTTCGTCCAACATCTGGTAAGGGAAAACAAGAGGAGATCCACCATTTTTCTTGCTTGGAAAGCTTGCAAAAATCGGAGCCAAAAGGGGTGAGGAACCATTTCTGGGTTTGAAGTTTTTGTTGTTGAGTTCATACTTTGTTTAGTGTGAAAAATGGCATGTTAGGTTAGGTTTTGTTAAACCTTCGATTCATGTTCATTTATGGTGTGTTTATGAAGCTTCCAGTATTTTTCCTTGAGCACATACATGTTTTATGTGGTAGATTTAAGCATGTAAAGTATGGTGTTCGAAAATCTGGGTAGATATTTTCCCTGTTTTTCTGGAAATATGTGATCTGGGGAGTGATATTGAAGGGGTGGTGGTAATATGCATGTTAGAAGGGTTTTTGAATGAACCTTCGATGTGAAAATATGCATGGTAGTGTAGTTTGATGAAACCCTTAACATTTTATTCGAGCAAATTGCATGACTTATGTGGTAGATTTCGTTGCTTGAAAGTGTGTACTCAAAAATCTGGGCAGGAAGACAATGCCCTGTTTTCAGAAAATGTTGAATGAGTACTGATGTTCATGGGTGTGTTTTAATGCATGTGGGGTTTGTGGTTGGGGTACAATCTTGATGTAAATACACTCAGGGTAATGTGTTTTAAATACTAGCATGTTGGTCTTGGCATGTTGTATGTCTTACATGTTAGAATGAAAGGTGTGAATATCGGTGTTGAACATTCTGGGAAAATTATCGCGCACAGACCAGGTGGCGATCGATCGCCACAAAGCGCGATCGATCGCCGAGGTCCAGTAGCCAAAATCAAAGCCACGCGATCGATCGCCATGAAAGGCGCGATCGATCGCCATGGGACAGTGGAGTTTGGCGATCGATCGCCAAGGGGTAGCGATCGATCGCCAGAAGCAAAATCTTGAAATATTGTTTTTTGTTGGATTTTGATTTTGGATCATATATTGGCATCATAATGTGTTGTACACTGGTGTAGAGCCTTCACAGACGGCTACACAACGCAGGGGATAGAGTCCCACCACACACTACTTTTTGGAAAGGTACGTAAGCGACGTACGGGCATCCCAACGGTAACATGTATTTATTTTGTCTGCATGACACATGATGAATGCAATGTGATGCATTATTGAGTTGATACATGTTATTATGCATTGTTGTTGCATATTATGCATTGTTGTTGCATATTGTGATGTGGGATAAAGAGATGTATCCACGAGTCAGGGCGATCACGGTTAAGGTGTTAATGCTTACGCTTTACCGCTAAAAATGTGGAGCGGGAGGGGGGGAGGCTCGCTTGCACATGGAGGCGGGTATACGGGTATATACTATACTGAGCGAGGATGAGATACCGCTAGTATAAAGAAGCGAGGATGAGATACCGCTTGTTTTGAGATTATAAAAGCGGAGAAGTATTAAAAACCGATGATGACTGACTCAAGAAAAAAGAGGAAATGTCATGACATTCATTTGTGAAACCATACATTCATATAATGTGTTATATTATGAATCATGGTACAGGGACAACCAGTGGGCATTGTAAATGAGATGGAAATACAGGAAGTGATTTGTATTTTATGATTGTGCATTTACGCCTTATTTTCATATTATGTTGAATATGAATTGTGATATGCTCATGTGTTGGGGGTTGTGTCTTGTAGGTGCTTTTGATGTTGAGAACCAGGGTCGGGGTTGAGAAGCTGAGCTATAAGGAGAGTTACGGGATTAGCTACAAGATTTGAGAAAATTTTATATAGCTTCTACTTGTGGTAGAATAAGACTATAATGTAGCACCTTTTGTAGGAATATTGTGAATCCCTTTTGAAACTTTTGCTACTGTATTCCTTAAGCTCAGGAAAATCAACATGACTCTTTACTCTGATTTATTCATATGAATGTTTAGTTCTCTTAATCGCACCTATTAGTATATTGAGATATCGGGGTCTCACATTTAGTGGTATCAGAGCAGTGGTTAGATAACCAGGGAAGAGTGAAGGGTAGCCTTTAGAGACAAGTTGGCTAGGTATTCATTGTTGGGCATGTTATGCATGTGATGCATATTGTTGTATAAGTATTATACTAACATGCTTTTGGATATTATACTCTTGTTATCTAACGGCTTATACTATGAACTGCTTTTGGTATTGTTGTTAACTCTTGTGTTGCAGCATGGCGGCTATTAACCCGGAGAACCTCAATGAAGAGGTAGGGGATATGGGCAGTATGAATGCTAGTGTTGCTCATGTGAATCCTTTACCGCCACCTGCTGTGGGAGTAGAGCCCAGTGCACAGATGTTATTACCCGGGGAGCTCAGTTTGACACAGTTTCTGAATTTCCGTCCACCCATGTGAGGGGACCGAATCTGGAGAAGGGGCCGAAGAGTGGCTAGAACGGATAGAGCAGATACTTGTGACTGCGCCCTGTGCACGTACCGCATGGCTGAGGTTAGCCGAGTTTCAGATGGCGAAGAAGCCTTCTATGTGGTGGAAGACCACTGTGGTGGAGCTGAGAGCTCAGGGCATGGTAGTAGACTGGACTGTATTCAGGACCCGGTTTCTTAACCGGTATTTTTCTGCCGCTGCTAGACAAGTCAAAGAGGACGAATTCACTAACTTGAAGCAGGGAAACATGTCAGTTTCAGACTTTGCCTTGCAGTATTCCTCACTGTTGAGGTATGTCCCCCATATTGCTGTGAGCAGCCATGCAAAGATGAGGCATTTCATGAAAGGACTCAGGCCAGAACTATTTGACCGGGTTATCTCCAACAACCCTAGCTCTTTTGATGACGCCCTGACACGGGCAGAGTTAGCAGAAATTGCAGTGGGAGCATACAAGGATGTTGTACCCCCTCCAGTACCATCACAGAGGCCTGTTGCTGATAGTTTGAAACCACGAGGAGATCAGTTCAAGACTCGTGGAGCCTCATCATCTTCCAGATTTAGCGGGAAGAAATCTCAGAGTCAGAAACAGAGCAATCGAGGACCTACACAGGGGAGTAAGGCAGGAGGGGACAGGTGTGACCGCTGTGGAGGATTTCACTTGTCACGTGACTGCCGAGGCTGTTATGTTTGTGGCAAGGTGGGCCACTTAGCTAGGAACTGTCCCAATCGGGCAAGTCAGACAGACTCAGGGCCGAATAGGCCAAGATTTGATGCTGGGAGGGCACCACCGAGACAGCAGTTTGCGCCTCGACCGCAAGGAGGTCAGGCGGCAGGACCACCGCAGGGTCAGGTGTACGCACTGACTAGGGAGCAAGGTGAGGCAGCCCCAGAGGAGGTCATTGCTGGTACGTGTCATTTATTTACGTACCCTGCATTTATTTGGTAGATACAGGTGCTTCTCTATTCTTTTGTATCTGTTGCCTTTGTGGAGAGACAACCACTTGTGCTCGTCTCTGTTACCCACGCCTCTCATGGTCGTCGACACCCACGGGGAAGCATGTGATTGCGGATCGGCGGTTGTCTGATTGCCTCATTTATTTTGAGGGCAATGATCTGAGGGCTGATCTGATTCAGTTAGAGATGGCAGACTTTGACTGTATTATCGGCATTGATGTGTTGAGCAGATACCGAGCTGTGGTAGACTGTCGGCAGAGGACTGTTCGTTTTCTATCTGATCAGGGGTTCCAGTGGACTTTTTATGGGGACGGCTCTCGTCCAAGGATTCCAGTGATCTCAGCGGTTAAGATGTCGCGGTTATTGGAGCGCGGCCACACGGTTACATCATTTATGCGGTGGATGTATCTGAGGAAAAAGAAGTGAGAGCCGAGGACATTCCAGTTGTGGCGGAGTTCATTGATGTGTTCCCAGATGAGATTCCGGGATTTCCGCCTGTCAGGGATGTTGAGTTTGCTATTGAGCTGTTACCGGGGACATCAGCCATTTCTCGTGCCCCATACAGGATGGCACCGGCAGAGCTGAGGGAACTAAAGGTACAGTTACAGGAGCTCCTTGACAAGGGATACATTCGTCCTAGTGTATCGCCTTGGGGTGCACCAGTCTTGTTCGTGAAAAAGAAGGATGGATCAATGCGTCTGTGCATTGACTACAGGCAATTGAACAAGGCTACAGTGAAGAACAGATATCCACTCCCGAGGATTGATGATCTGTTCGACCAGCTTCAGGGTACAGAGGTGTACTCGAAGATAGACTTGAGGTCAGGCTATCATCAGGTACGGGTTAGAGCTGGTGATGTTCAAAAGACGGCTTTTAGAACTCGATACGGACACTATGAGTTCTTGGTGATTGCCTTTCGGTGTTGTAACAAATGCACCTGCAGATTTTATGAGCCTGATGAACAGAGTATTTCAGAAGTACCTCGATCAGTTTGTGATCGTATTCATTGATGACATCCTCGTCTATTCAAGGAGTGAGGAGGATCATGCCAATCATCTGAGGATAGTGCTCCAGATCCTCAGAGATCATCAGTTGTACGCTAAACTCAGCAAGTGTGAGTTTTGGCTGAGCAGTGTTGCATTCTTGGGCCATATTATATCACGAGAAGGGATATCAGTAGACCCGAGGAAGATAGAGGCAGTTATGGATTGGTCTACCCCTACTTCAGTCAGTGAGATTCGGAGTTTTCTTGGGTTGGCTGGCTATTATCGACGTTTCGTCGAGGGTTTCTCAAAGATCGCCAAACCACTTACACAGCTGACTCAGAAGGGAGTCTCTTTTTGTTGGTCAGAGGCTTGTGAGCAGAGTTTCCGGGAATTGAAACACAGACTGACTACTGCACCAGTTCTTGTGATTCCCAAGGAGAACAAAGGATTTGTTCTTTATACCGACGCATCGCTACAGGGCTTAGGATGCGTACTGATGCAGGACAGACATGTTGTGGCTTATGCTTCGAGACAGTTGAAGCCACATGAGACGAGGTATCCAGTCCATGATTTGGAGTTGGCAGCTATAGTTTTCGCCTTGAAGATATGGCGACACTACTTATACGGTACCTCATTCACCATCTTCACTGATCACAAGAGCCTGAAGTTCTTGTTTACACAGGCTGAGCTGAACATGAGACAGAGGAGATGGATGGATCTATTGAAGGATTATGATTGTGAAATCCTATACCATCCCGGGAAAGCGAATTTGACAGCCGACGCTTTGAGTCGGAAGGTGAGGAGCACAGCAGAGGATGCCATGTACCTATCGGCTATGTTGGGCTCCTACTGCCATTTGGGATTCGATTACGATGTGTCTACTTCACCAGTACAGGTTTTGACCTTGCTAGCTGAGCCGGTTATTTATGATCACATCAGGAAGGCTCAGGGGACCGATGTAGAGATTCAGAGATGGATGTCAGTGGTCCATTCAGATCAGCCATCGAGATTCAGAGTGGCTGAGGACGGTTCTTTGAGACTTGGCGATAGATGGGTGGTTCCAAATACACCGAGTTGCGCCAGGGTATCTTACAGCGAGCTCATTGCAGTAGGATGAGTGTTCACCCAGGCGGGAAGAAGATGTATAAGGATCTACGCAACCAGTTCTGGTGGAGGCGTATGAAACAAGATGTCACCTCATTTGTCAAGCGCTGTTTGATTTGTCAACAGGTGAAGGCTGAGAGGCAGAGGCCTGGAGGTGAACTAAGGAGTTTGGAGATACCCGAGTGGAAGTGGCAGCACGTGTCGATGGACTTCGTGACCCACTTACCGAGGACTGTTTCGGGTTTTGATGCCATCTGGGTAGTCGTGGACAGATTGACTAAAGTGGCTCATTTCATTCCTTACTGTATGACATATACGCACTTGAGGATGGCACAGTTATATGTCAGAGATATAGTGAGACTACACGGGATTCCTGTTTCGATAGTGTCTGATCGAGATCCACGGTTCACATCTCACTTTTGGGAAGGTCTGCAGAAAGCTCTAGGTACGGAGTTGAGGCTGAGCACAGCCTATCACCCTCAGACAGACGGACAGACTGAGCGTACGATACAGACGCTCGAGGATATGTTGAGAGCTTGTGTGTTAGAGTTCGACATATCATGGCAGGACTTGATAGCCTTGGTAGAGTTCTCTTACAACAACAGCTACCAGGCAAGTATACAGATGGCTCCTTTCGAGGCCCTCTATGGTAGGCGTTGTAGGTCACCCTTGTGTTGGGATGACTTGGACCGTAAGTCGGTTGGAGGACCAGAGTTGGTTCAGGAAATGGAAGAGAAAGTTAAGGTTATCAGACGAAAGATGAAGGCAGCTCAGGATAGGCAGGCAGCATATGCCAATCAGCGGCGGAGACCGTTGGAGTTTCAGTTGGGCGACAGAGTTTTTCTGAAGATCTCACCCTTCAGGGGTGTGGTACGGTTTGGTATGCGGGGAAGTTGTCTCCTAGATACGTGGGGCCGTATGAGATCTTACAGCGTGTGGGTACTCTGGCGTACCGTTTGGCCTTACCGCCTTCTCTGTCGGGTATACACGATGTATTCCATGTGTCTATGCTGAGGAAGTATGAGCCGGATCCTTCACATGTGTTACAGCCTTCTGAGGTTCAGATTGAGTCCGATGTTTCCTATGTGGAGCGGCCTATCAGGATTTTGGATAGGGCAGATCGCAGACTGAGAAACAAAGTTATACCTATGGTCAAAGTTCAGTGGGATCGTAGGGGTGTCGAGGAGGCCACGTGGGAGACGGAGCGACACATGGTGCAGCACTACCCAGAACTGTTTTCTGGTATGTGATTTACGTTTCATTTATTTTGGGTAAGTGCATGCTGATTTCGAGGGCGAAATCCTATAAGTAGGGGAGTATTGTGATATCCCCGAAATGATTATGTGTTATTTAAACATTAATCATTGTTGTGAAATTTATGGTACTAATTCTTGTGATGAATTAATAATATTGGGAGATGCATGTAAGGGTGCATGTGTTACATGTTGGGATTTTGGGGATTGTGGCATGTTTAATTTGGGGTGTGTGTTAATCGTTTTGGTAAAGTATATTTTAAATAAGAATTGAAGTATTTTAATGAGAAAATACTATAAAATATCATGTGAGGATATTTTAATACATCGTGCGAAATACCGGGACCAAAACATAACACATCACATAAACCCACCACAAACCACCCCCCCCCTGACCCATACCCTGCTGCCAGCTGCAGCTTGCCCATACCTCTTTCCTCATCTCCCACTCCACCTTGTCATAGCTGAAATCACTCCATTCTCTCCAACTTTTTCGTCCAACATCTGGTAAGGGAAAACAAGAGGAGATCCACCATTTTTCTTGCTTGGAAAGCTTGCAAAAATCGGAGCCAAAAGGGGTGAGGAACCATTTCTGGGTTTGAAGTTTTTGTTGTTGAGTTCATACTTTGTTTAGTGTGAAAAATGGCATGTTAGATTAGGTTTTGTTAAACCTTCGATTCATGTTCATTTATGGTGTGTTTATGAAGCTTCCAGTATTTTTCCTTGAGCACATTACATGTTTTATGTGGTAGATTTAAGCATGTAAAGTATGGTGTTCGAAAATCTGGGTAGATATTTTCCCCTGTTTTTCTGGAAATATGTGATCTGGGAGTGATATTGAAGGGGTGGTAATATGCATGTTAGAAGGGTTTTTGAATGAACCTTCGATGTGAAAATATGCATGGTAGTTTGATGAAACCCTTAACATTTTTATTCGAGCAAATTGCATGACTTATGTGGTAGATTTCGTTGCTTGAAAGTGTGTACTCAAAAATCTGGGCAGGAAGACAATGCCCTGTTTTCAGAAAATGTTGAATGAGTACTGATGTTCATGGGTGATTTTAATGCATGTGGGTTTGTGGTTGGGGTTCAATATCGATGTAAATACACTCAGGGTAATGTGTTTTAAATACTAGCATGTTGGTCTTGGCATGTTGTATGTCTTACATGTTAGAATGAAAGGTGTGAATATCGGTGTTGAACATTCTGGGAAATTATCGCGCACAGCCAGGTGGCGATCGATCGCCACAAAGGGCGCGATCGATCGCCGAGGTCCAGTAGCCAAAATCAAAGCCACGCGATCGATCGCCATGAAAGGCGCGATCGATCGCCATGGGACAGTGGAGTTTGGCGATCGATCGCAAGGGGTAGCGATCGATCGCCAGAAGCAAAATCTTGAAATATTGTTTTTTGTTGGATTTTTGATTTTGGATCATATATTGGCATCTAATATTGTGTTGTACACTGGTGTAGAGCCTTCACAGACGGCTACACAACGCAGGGGATAGAGTCCCACCACACACTACTTTTTGGAAAGGTACGTAAGCGACGTACGGGCATCCCAACGGTAACATGTATTTATGTTTTGTCTGCATGACACATGATGAATGCAATGTGATGCATTATTGAGTTGATACATGTTATTATGCATTGTTGTTGCATATTATGCATTGTTGTTGCATATTGTGATGTGGGATAAAGAGATGTATTCCACGAGTCAGGGCGATCACGGTTAAGGTGTTAATGCTTACGCTTTACCGCTAAAAATGTGGAGCGGGAGGGGGGAGGCTCGCTTGCACATGGAGGCGGGTATATACTATACTGAGCGAGGATGAGATACCGCTAGTATAAAGAAGCGAGGATGAGATACCGCTTGTTTTGAGATTATAAAAGCGGAGGAGAAGTATTAAAATAACCGATGATGACTGACTCAAGAAAAAGAGGAAAATGTCATGACATTCATTTGTGAAACCATACATTCATATAATGTGTTATATTATGAATCATGGTACAGGGACAACCAGTGGGCATTGTAAATGAGATGGAAATACAGGAAGTGATTTGTATTTTATGATTGTGCATTTACGCCTTATTTTCATATTATGTTGAATATGAATTGTGATATGCTCATGTGTTGGGGGTTGTCTTTGTAGGTGCTTTTGATGTTGAGAACCAGGGTCGGGGTTGAGAAGCTGAGCTATAAGGAGAGTTACGGGATTAGCTACAAGATTTGAGAAAATTTTTATATAGCTTCTACTTGTGGTAGAATAAGACTATAATGTAGCACCTTTTGTAGGAATATTGTTGAATCCCTTTTGAAACTTTTGCTACTGTATTCCTAAGCTCAGGAAAATCAACATGACTCTTTACTCTGATTTATTCATATGAATGTTTAGTTCTCTAATCGCACCTATTAGTATATTGAGATATCGGGGTCTCACAATATCGGTGTTAAGAATTCTGGAAAAACCTGGGTTGAAACAGAGCGACCGATCGATCGGTGAAGAACACCGATCGATCGGCAAAAGCCGTAGACTTTTTAATAAATTCGAACAGTTCACCGATCGATCGGTGATAAGGTCCGATCGATCGGTTAGTGCCTTTTTTTTTAAATGTGGAATTTGTTTAATTTTTGATATTGGATTGTAATGAGACATCTAATATTGTGTTGTACACTGGTGTAGAACCTTCACAGACAGCTACACAGCGCAGGGGATAGAGTCCCACAACACACTACATTTTGGAAAGGTACGTAAGCGACGTACGGGCATACAAACGGTAATATGTACTTTATGTTTGTCTATTTGACACATGATGAATGCAATGTGATGCATTAAGAGTATGATACATGTTATTATGCATTGTTGTTGCATATTGTGATGTGGAATAAAGAGGTGTATTCCACGAGTCAAGAGAGATCACAGTGTATGTTTAATGCTTATGCTTGTTCTGTAGTAATGAAGCGGGGAAGATTGTACCGCTCATTATGAGGTTTTGTAGTAATGAAGCGGGGAAGATTGTACCGCTCATTATGAGGTTTTGTAGTAATGAAGCGGGGAAGAATGTACCGCTCATTATGAGATTTTGTAGTAATGAAGCGGGGAAGATTGTACCGCTCATTATGAGATGTTGAAGCAAGAAGCATTAAAATAACTGTTGATATATGACTATGTAAAGAAAGAGGTGATATGTCATGACATTATTAAAGGATCCATAATTTCATATAATGTGTTTATTATGAGTTATGGTACAGGGACAACCAATGGGCGTTGTAAATGCTTGGAAATACAGGAAGTACTTTGTATTTATGATTATGCATTTACATCTTACATTCATATTATGTTGAATATGAATTATGTTATGCTCATGTGTTGGGGGTTGTCTTTGTAGGTGCTTTTGATGAGAACCAGGGTCGGGGTTGAAATGCTGAGCTATAAGGAGTGCTACAGGATTAGCATGATAGAGAAATTTTTTGTATAGCTTCTACACGAAGTAGAGTAAGACTATAGTGTAGTACCTTTTGAGTAGGAATATGTGTAATTCCTTTTAAACTTTTGGTACTGTAATCTCTTAAGCTCAGGATAATCAACACGACACTATTACTCTGATATATGCGCATGAATGATTAGTTCTCTTATCGCACCTAAATATCTTGATTAATAACGGGGTCTCACAGAGTATATATGTCTGAGTATGTCACTTGAGGAAAACATCAGCATTGTCCGAGAAGAAGAAATATGATATTATGAAGAAGTGTATCGACTAAAGGTAGTTGAATCGGACTATTGTCAAGAATAAATACCCACTGCCTAAGATCGAGAAGTAATTGATCAATTGTTAAGGAACTTGGATGTATAAGAAGAACGATTTTCACTCTGGTTACCATCAGTTCGAGTCAGAAGAGAAAAATGTTCTCTAAGTAATTGGTCAAACCAGATATAGGCATTTTGAATTTTTGGTAATACCGTGGTGGTTTGACAACTATACCAGTAGAGTTATGAATTTGATGAATAGAATATTCCGTAACTTTTAATGGAATTGTAATAAAATTCATCAGTGGTATACTAGTGTATTCGAGATCTAGAAGGAACAACACAAAACATCTACGATTGGTTCTTCAGACACTTCGTGAAGCTCAAATTGTATACCAAGTTATCGAAGTGTAAATCTTGGTTGAATCAAGTGTTATTTTGGGATAGGTCGAACCAGCTCACATGATACCTGTTGATCCTAGTAAAGTAAAGGTAGTACTAATTTGGCCAGTACTAACATTTGTACTCAAGATACAAAGTGTTATGAGTTTTGTCAGATATTACAGGCTTTTATGGAAGAATGAACCAATTGACCAAGAAGAAATTTGAGTTTCGTTTGGTCAGATAAATGTGAAAGCGGTTTTCATAACGGAAATGGAAATGAACTACAGCCCCAATGTTGATTTGTTGAACTAGTTCATGGGGATATGTAGTTTGTGCAAATACGTTGGTCAAAGATTTGAGATATGTTCAAATGTATCATGAGGAGATAATTGCATATGCTTGATATACTTGAAGCTGAAAGAATCATGATATCCTATTCATGAACCTGAGCTTGTAGCCATTTTTGCCTTGAGATGTGGCAACGTATCTGTGTGGCGAACAATTCATAATATACTCTGATTTTTTTTTTGAGTTTAAAATATCTATTATTCAGTCAGAGTTGAACATGAGATAGAAACGATGACTAGATTTGTTAAAGAATTTGACTCTGATAGTCAATATCAATCAAGGAAAATAAAAACTAGTAGCAGATGCACTGAACCAAAAAGTGCAAGGTGCAATGGTCGCATCAATATATGTTTGCAGTTTGAGTCACCTTTGATTTCAAAGATCAGAATGACTCGAAGGAGCGACTCATACAGATATTGATTGAAGAAATTGGTTATATCTCATCAACCGACTAGATTTTAGTATGACATTTAGTGGCGGATTGCGACTGAACAATTAGTAAATAGCATCGAATCCTACTGATTCGAAAGAATTATTACTGCAGAAAGCACACTATAGATGACATAGTGTTATTTTGGGAATGATGAGGTGTATCATTCTTGAGATCCTATTTCTGACGGGATGGTATAAAGAAAGAAATTTTGGAATTTCGTTGCAAATTATTTGACATGTCAGCATGTCAAGATAAAAATACTAGACCTAATGGAGTACTACAGAATTGTAAGTGCCACAATGAATTTGGGAAATTTCTAGCTTTGAATTTTATAGCTCAAATTGTTTAGATCAAACAAAGATTGTGAAACAAGTTGAATCGGAGTTGATTGACTATTCACTACAAGATATTGATTTCATATGATAGTCTATATGTCTATGAGAAAAGACATGTTTGATATGTGGATAATGTGGTTTAGTTACAGTGAGTATTCTGTAACAACTGTATCTGAATGAGATCCGAAGATAATATTAGAATTCGAAAACTATTTTCAGAATGTCATGGATACTAAATTAGCAATGAGTATTGCTTATCATACCCAGACAGATGGACAAACTGAGAGAATTATCCAGACTTTGGAATCTATATCCCGATTAATAGTGATGAATTTAGTGGGGATTGATAGAAATCATTATTCATTAGTAGAATTTTCCTATAATTTAAGTTTCAGACAACTTTTTGGAATGGTATCAGTTCAGGTTTTGTAGAGCCAGAATTGTCGATCGCTGATATGATGATATGAAATTGATAATGAATTTTTGAGCACAACTTGAGATTAAATGCCAGGAATGATAAATTATCTGCGAAAGCGATTGAAATTGGCTTAAGGTAAGCAGATTTGCTACGCCAAAGAGAAATATATTGTTAGACTTTGAGTTGAGAATCAGGTAAACATGAAGATATTACCTTTGCGATGATCAATAAGATTCGTTAAATGAGGTATGATGTTGCCTCTATATTTTTGAACTTTGTGGAATCACAGAGAAGTTTGGTTCAGTGGTATATCGTTGACACGACCACAACAGTTGGCATTGATACATGATGATTCTTATGTATCTATGAATGAGATTGAGACATCTCATATGATTTAATTTATTGAGTTATAATTAGTTTTGTGATTTCGAGGAAGAAATCTTTTTAAGAGGGGAAGAAGTGTAAGGCCCCCGATGCTAATTAATCTGGATTAACGATGATTAAGCAAACCCGGGTGATCATGTGAATTAAGGTGTTCCGGAACACAACACCTTATTTTTAATCAAGATAAAATACATCAAAAATTAAAAATATGGGCATCAAATTTCGGCCATGCCATGCCTAAAACACCATCAAATCACCATCTTGGACACATGGTGGAATCTTGACCCAAAAATCATTAAAAAATTCCATTCCCCAACATAGTTTCCATCGCCTATGTCATATTAAATCATGGCATGGGTGTTGCCATTTTATTAAACCTCTCAATCTGATTTTCTCCTCTCTCTTCCATCCTCTCAAACTCCTCTCCTCTTCCCTACAAGAATTCGAAACTCCTCCCCTTTTTCCTCCATCAAAGCATGCTCCAATCTTGCATGCGATCATAGAAATGAGTAGGAATCAAGAAGAGCTTCAAGGCGTTGGGAGTGTTTGAAAGCTTTGGAGGTATATCGTCACCTTTATATATTTAACTTAGAATTTATACTGGTTGGGTCGATTTTTAGAGTTTTGATATGAAATAAGAAGTGTAACACATGCTGTCATAAGTTTCAGCAGAAACTATTGATGCATGCAGTAGATTGTTCTGTATTTTCGATTTCCTTAACATCTGAATATGACTTTGAGCCTCAAACAAAAGTTGTAGATATATGAGTCTTCGTCCTGTGGTTAAATGTTGAGACCGTTTGGACTTTAAATGAGTGAGATATACTTATTTTGCTAAGAGGCGCCAGATTCGACTCTGCATGTGCTGAAGATGCACATGTAGTGTAGAATTCCGAACTTTTGACAAAATTAATATTCAAATTTTTTGTTGGTATTCAAATACAACACCTAGATATTTTCATTTTCTTGAGTTTTAAAAAAACGAGGACTCAATTTGGACTTATGTTTGAGTATTTATGAATTTTATACTTTAAAGTGTTCAACCAATGTCCTGCATGTGAGCGAAAATCCCATGCAGTGCGTTATCCGAGTCCCTGAGCATTTTTGGCTAGGAATTCCGGAAAATGTCCAGAAATAAGTATTTTAGTACTTTGATTTGTCTGTCGTTTGCCATTAAAATCACCCAATTTGAAGTAAAAGTGAAAAAGATATGGCGATGTTACTAAAACTGCTCGAGCTGGAAAACAGAATTTCAAAGCTACGTTTTTAGTGTTTTTACTACATTTAAATGTAGGAATTAGCTCGACATCATTAGAGAATAAAATGAAGTACTTTGAACTTTAAGCATTGGAATTGGGTCATTTGGACATCATATGAATTTATTATGAATTTGAACGAAAACTGGTAAGTTTGAATTTTGAATGAAAATCACTAGGAACCATCCTTAAAACTTGTTGTAGCTATTGTGCCTACTTAAGCACTTAGTGATAATTTTTAGTATATATGACCAGGTTTAATAAATCCAGGGCTGTTGAGGAGCACTCGGTATAGTTAGTGCTGGTCCGAGGTACGTAGAAAACCGGTTCTATCACGATGTCTGGCAAAGACATGTGATGTTCCCGGTGCATGATTTACTTGTCATTACTTGCTACTTATGTGACTGTATGACATGTTGAACTGCAGTATGTGAAGTACATGATACATTGACTGCATGATATATGATGATGATACATTGAGATGCATCACATGAGATTATGATATTGCATGATGCATTGACACGCATGTACATTGAGCATGTCATGTTGATCTTATCGATTCTTTCGTTGATACCCATACCTTTCCGTTGGTATCTGTGATGCGTGTCTTGGGATGATGGGCACGCCGATGGCTCGGCGGAGAGAGTGAGCTGAGTGATGCTGTAGCGATGTGTGTGCCGACGTTGCCCAGACACGAGGGATGATGGACCGCTGATGGCTCGACTGAGAGAGATGTCGTAGCGACGAGCGTGTCGACGCCCTGCTAGAGCATGATGATTGATTGATGATCTTTCCTTTGGACTCCGGAGATCTTGATATTGGAGACTTGATACCCTTCATACGCATTTGCATTCATGCACGGCATGCATCGCATGTTACTTTGTCATACATTGTGATTTTACCTGTTTCTCGTACTGGGTTCTGACCCCCTTTACAAGTGGGGTGCTGTCATGTCTTTGTATGGGCATGATAGGTGGTACATGTGGACATACTGTGGATGCTCGAGATGAAGCATCGATGAATACCAGAGCTCTTTGAGAGCGAGCTCAGGTATATGTTTTATGTTTTAAGACTCAGTAATTGCTAGAGTACTTTTTAACTACATTTTAAATTTCCGGGGTATGCCCCGAGTATCTGTATTTTAAGTATTCTATTACTGGTTGGTTGTATACTTGCTTATATAATGAGTAACATGTTGAATTGGAAACTGGAATTACATATTTTCAGTACCATTATATATGTATCACTTAAAAAGTGAAAACATTTTAGGGCCATTTGACAAGACATTTGAATTAAATCTTCCACTGTTTACGTAAAATTAATCATTGTGTGATAATTAAGCGCATTATTAGGACCAGACCCTCACATTTAATATTGTACCGAAGAAGTTGGTTCATCATATGACATCGTCTCACCCCCTGAAGTAAAACGAGATGAGAGTATTGAATCTCGTTATCGCCTCGAGGTAAAATCCGCATTCTGACCTCCTTTGGAGTTTCCCCCCTTTTCTCCTGCCTGATTATCCCGCCCAATTTTCAAAGTATCTCGCAACATTTGGTTTCCCGAGATATATTATTAATTGTTGATCATATTTCTATCCGGCGGTTCAGATTTGACGAAGGGTCGTATGGTCCCCACTATAAATACGTGACCCCCTCATTTTTTTCTCACTTGCTTCTCTCTGCTTCCGAGCTAGCATCAAGCGACCGAGCACTCTTTTTTTCTTTCAGAATTTCCAGCACCCGATTAACCAGTATGTCTTCCTTGTCAGCCGACTCATCTATGCGAGAAATAGATTAGTACAATACTTATATGTGAGAAGGGGCTCCTCGTCTCCCTTCTTTGTCTTCCTCCTCGAATAGTGAGGAGACACTGAGTATTTTTGACTCCTCGGCTGTTCGAGTGGAGGATGAGCAAGATGCTATTGAACATGCTTAGTTGCGACGAAGGTCCCTTGGTATGAAATCTTTGAATCGAGAGAGTTCATACTAGCCAACACCTCTCCCGCATCCGAGCCAGATGGGATATTTCTGAGGATACTTCTACATTGCTTCTTCCTCAGGGTCACATCCCCACTTGCCCACCGAGGGTGTTAGTTCTAGATTTTAAAGATGACAAAACATATCAGACCGGATCGAGAGAAATCAGACTGACCAGATCGATCGCTCAAAACAGATCAAGCTGATATGGTATATCGCAAAACAGAACGGATCGATGGAAATCAGCCTGACCAGATCGAAGCTTCAGATCGATCTCAACTTCTATCAGATCAGAGCAGTCAAGGCTGAATAAGATTGATTCTTCAGTCCGAATCATTAACGGCTATTTATTGAAGCATTTAATGTTGCAATTAATGCTGAAAAAGACCAAGGACTGAAGATTAGCATAAAAGGTAAGAAGACAAAGAAGTGCCTACCTGACAGTCGCCGAAAGCATGAACCAGAACGGCAAGTACCCTAAAGAAGAAGACTGCAGCTTACTCAGAGTTTAAGCAGAGTCAAGAGTTGCACATTAAGGGAAATAATGTCGTTGGTACATGAAACTATAAAAGGATGCAACAGAAGAGCTCAAGACAGAGTCTGATCAATCGAAAATCGCACAAGAAAGCAAAACAGCACAAGCTTACAAGCTCAGACATTCTCGAGCTGAAAATCTTCATAAGCACAAGTATATTGTAATATTTGATCATTTTAGGATCATTGTGTGCATAGACTAAAGTCTATCTTGTACATTCTGTATTGAAATATAGAAGTGAAAAACAATTGTAACTGTCAGATAGAGTGTGTCTGAACAGATCGAGAGACTAGGAGTTTCAGTCTGGTAGTGAGGTAAATCCAGCTGAATCGGGTTTGTACAACAGGATTGTATAAATCAAAGTCTTATAGTGGAATCCTTCCTTAATTGGAAGAAGGGGAGACGTAGAAGGATTACACCACCTTCGAACTTCCAGAAACATATTCTGTCTTTTATCATTCTGCACTCGTTCTATTATTCAAGACATCAAGCCGTTTTACTAATCTAAGAACAGACCGTTCCGCACTAAAATATTCAGTGGTCTGTTCTGCGAAAGAGTTGATTAAGAAACAGATTTCTTTCACTAATCCGAAAGAAATCACAAGGGATTAATTTTTAATAGGAGTGTTCATTTACCCCTCCCCTCTAAACACTCCGGACCGATCCTAACAAGTGGTATCAGAGCAGGTCGTCTTAATCAGCACAAAGACACTTGAGTTGATGGCATCATTCAACAAAATTCCTATGTTCTCAAAAGAAGACTATGATGATTGGAGAATCAGAATGCAAGCTCATCTGGCAGCACAGGATGACGATATGTGGTTCGTCATCACTGATACACCAATCAAGATTCTGAAAGTCAATACAACAGTCTCCATTACTGGTGGTGAACCCCAAATGGTCGAGAAGGACAGATCCCTCTGGACGAATGAAGAAAGAAAGAAAGCAAACCTCGACAACGTTGCCAAAGACATCTTTTTCAAGACATTGGACAAGAATATGTTCAGTAAAATCAAAATGTGCTCTACTGCCAAAGAAATTTGGGAGAAGATAGCACAGCTATGTGAAGGGAACGACCAGACCAAGGAAAACAAGTTGACTGTTGCTCTTCAAAGATTTGAGAGCATAAAAATGAAGATTGGAGAAACTCTATATGAGTTTGATGAAAGAGTTACTGGTATCATCAATGAACTGAATGGTCTGGGCAAGGAATACTCAAACAGAGAGATCGCTCTGAAAGTTATGAGAGCCCTGCCAAAAGAATGGGATGTTAAGACCATTGCAATGAGGGAGTCCAAAGATCTGAACAAAGTTGAACTTCATGATCTATTTGCAGATCTTAAGGCATATGAGTTCGAACTGATCACCAGAGGTGAAGCAGAGCCATTCATCTCTCAACCAAACAAAGCACTGGCAGCCATTCTAGACCAGACCGCCCCCACAACAGATCGATCTATCGAACAGATAAGTAATGATGCTATGTCATTATTTATCAAGAAATTTGGTAAATTTATGTTTAAAAATAAAAGAAATTTTAAACCCTTTCATCATTATAAATCAAGAAAGGACAATGCTGTTAATGATCAGGCTTGCTACAATTGTGTTAAGACCGGACATTTCATTGCAGATTGCACCAAACCGAAGAAAGAAGAACGAAAAGAGAAGCATTGTGATGACAAGAAAAAGAAGCACTACAAAGATCGTAAAAGTCATCATGGGAAGTCCCAAAAGGTCCTAGTAGCAGAAGAAGGAAACAGCAAGTGGGCTCAGACTGATTCAGATTCATAAAGCTCTGAATATTCTTCCAGCGAAAGCGAAGAAGATATTCAATGTCTAATGGCAGACGAAGATATGAGTCAAACAGACGAGGTATTCGATCTTGACTCAAATGAATTTACACGTGAAGAGCTCATGTCCGCACTGCAAGACATGGCTAATGATTATAGACTCTTAGCTGAATCATTTGAGAAAAATAAAGCTAAAGCCAATGATCAAATGGATGAGCAGATCAAACCAAGCTGCTCTGAGCTGGGCGAGTGCAACAATCTACAGATCGAGCTGAATAAGCTAAAAATCTCTTACGATCAGCTCCATGAAGAAAATGAGAGAATTAGCACACAAAATGCTAAGCTTTCTCATATCTTCAAAACATGGACAAAATCCAGAACATCATTAGAAGAATTGCAAGAGGTACAAAGAAATGTCGGTGATGTTACCGGCATAGGCTTTGATATCAAAGACTGTACCAAAGATGAATCTGAACTGTTGCTGGTAAAGAACAAAATCAAACAAATGACATTTGTTAAATCCAGCACAATATATGAGACTGAAGCACCTACAATTCAAACGGGAGTCTCTTTCGTGAATCAAGGTTTGAGAAAAGGGATTGGATATGTTAACCAAGCCAAAGAAAAGGCACCAGCAAGCTTTGCGTCTTTCAGACCAAATCTAAAGGTGCAAGATCTAAGGCAAGGAAGACAATACAATTACTATAACTCAAAACCAGTTCAACGAAGATATAGACTACCTCATAAGAATCAAAGGTTTCCATATCGCACACATTATCACTCACAACATCGAAACAGATCAGCTCACAGCACACCAGACACACACAAGCCATTAAAGATGATACAGGTGTGGGTTCCCAAAGGGCTAATCCGTTCTTGACCCAAGTAGGATTGGGTACCAACAATAATTATGTTTGATGACAGGTACCGAAGAAACTTGCATCAGATTGGTACTTAGACAGTGGGTGTTCTCGTCACATGACTGGAAACATCGAGCTGCTGTCTGAAGTCACAGAATGTACTGGACCCAAGATCATCTTCGGAGATAACTCAAAGGGTAAGACCGTGGGCAAGGGTAAGATTGTCCATGGTAATGTTATTATCAGTGATGTGCTGTTAGTTGAAAATCTATGCTATAATCTGATTAGTATAAGTCAACTATGTGATAATGGTTATGCTGTAGAATTTCACAAACACACTTGCACTCTTAAATCGTCAGACGGTATGACCATGATTGTAGGAATCAGAAATGGAAATACATATAAGATTAACTGGAACTTTGCTCAACCTGATAATCCTACTTGCTTCATCGCTAATAATGATAATAAACACTGGCTATGGCGTAAACGCTTGAATCATCTCAATTTTAAGACTATTTCTAGCCTGTGTAAACATGATTTAGTTGTCGGTCTAGCCCAAGATCGACTTTGCTAAGGATAAGATCTGTGAAGCCTGCCAAATGGGCAAACAGATCAGATCATCCTTCAAAAACAAGAATGCCAAATCCTCCTCACGCTGCTTAGAACTATTGCATATGGACTTGTTTGGTCATATACCAATAACAATTTTAGGGGGAATGTGGTACACTCTTGTTGTTATTGATGATTACTCACGTTTTACTTGGACTATATTTTGAGCAGTAAAGATCAGACCGGTCCGAAATTGATCAAGCTGCTGAAACGCACTCAGAATGAGAAATCATCAAGCATAGACAGGATTCGAAGTGACAAAGGCACTGAGTTTTCAAATCATAATCTTGAATCCTCTCTAGAAGATCAAGGAATTAAGCATGAATTTTCAGCCGCCCGAACTCCCCAACAAAATGGAGTTGCAGAACGAAGGAACAGAACGCTTAAAGAGGCAGCAAGGACAATTGCTGATTCTGGCATTTCGCAAAAGTTTGGGGCAGAAGCTGTAAATACTGCGTGCTACACTCAAAATCGGTCTATGATTAACAAGAAGTTGAATCTTACTCCATATGAAATATGGACTGGTAACAGACCGTCTATCTCTCACCTTCATGTATTTGGTTGCAAATGTTTCGTTCACAATAATGGTAAGAATCATCTTACAGCATTTGAAGCTAAATCAGATAATGAGATATTCTTAGGATATTCATCTAATAGCAAAGCTTTTCGCGTTTTCAATAATCGCACTTTAACTGTAGAATAATATGTTCATGTAGTTTTTGATGAATCTTTATGTATTGAGGGTAGCAAGGAATCAATTCAAAATCAGATGGAAAATATCCATCTCGAAGCTAACAGTGATGATGAGATTGTAGATAACAGGTCAAGAGACAATCCACCGGAACCTGAAGTACCAGACAGACCGGATCATGGCAATGAAGCTCCTTCAGATCGAGCCGATCCGGATGTTCCTCACTCTAATGTAAAATCAGATGCTGATAACGCCGCTACTACTCATCCGTCTGGACCAGACAATCCAGAATCGAGTTATCGATGGACAAAGAGGCATCCACCTGATCTAGTAATTGGAAGTCCTTCTGCACCGATTAGAACTAGAGGACAGATGATGGATGAATTCACTCATGCTGCTTTCATATCAAATCTGGAACCTAAAAAGATTGATGAAGCTTTGACTGATTTCAACTGGATTAAAGCCATGCAAGAAGTGCTTAATCAATTTGAACAAAATCAAGTTTGGAGTCTAACCCCCAGGCCAAGTGATGTGCCTATTATTGGAACCAGATGGGTGTTCAGAAACAAGCTAGACGCAGATGGAGTTGTGGTTAGAAACAAAGCCAGACTGGTGGCCCAAGGATTCCGACAAGAAGAAGGAATTGACTTTGATGAATCTTTTGCACCAGTCGCCAGACTTGAAGCAATCCAAATATTTCTTGCTTATGCTGCTTTTAAAGACTTCAAGGTATATCAAATGGACGTTAAGAGTGCCTTTCTTAATGGTAAGCTTCAGGAGGAAGTCTACATTGAGCAACCTCCTGGATTTCAGAACCACTCATTTCCAAATCATGTATATCTACTGAATAAAGCAGTATATGGTCTGAAACAAGCCCTAAGAGCCTGGTATGACACTCTATCTCAATTTCTGCTGAACCATGATTTTCAGATCGACTCAGTAGATAAAACTCTATTTAAATTTATTAAGGGGGAACATACTTTGTTAGTTCAAATTTATGTTGACGATATCATTTTTGGGTCAACTAACCCCAAATTATGCGAGAAATTCTCTAAGTTAATGCAGGGACAGTTTGAGATGAGTATGATGGGAGAACTTTCATTCTTTCTGGGTCTCCAAGTCAAACAGCTCAGCAATGGCATTTCCATAAATCAAACCAAGTATACCAAAGAGCTTCTCAAGAGATTCGGAATGGAAACGTGTTCAACTGCATCAACTCCAATGAGTCCTACAATAAAGTTAGATAAAGACGAAGGGGGAACAACAGTTGAAGTATCTATGTATCGAGGACTGATCGGATCGCTCTTGTATCTTACAGCGAGCCGGCCTGATATTATGTTCTCAGTATGTATGTGCGCTAGATTTCAGTCAGAACCAAAGCAATCACACTTTTATTGCTGCTAAGCGTATTCTGAAATACTTGAAAGGATCTCAGAACGTTGGTCTTTGGTATTCCAAAGATTCAAATTTCAGCTTAATCGGATATTCAGACGCAGACTATGCTGGCTGTAAGATTGATCGTAAAAGCACCAGTGGAACATGTCAATTCTTAGGTGAAAGATTGATATCTTGGTTTAGCAAGAAGCAAACATCTATTGCCACATCTACAGCTGAAGCAGAATATCTTGCCGCTGGAAGTTGTTGCGCTCAAATGCTCTGGATTCAACACCAGCTCAAAGACTATGGCATTCAAGCTGTTGAATCTCCGATATTTTGTGACAACACAAGTGCAATTGCTATAACGTATAATCCAGCTTTGCACTCTCGAACAAAGCACATTGATATAAGACATCATTTTATTCGAGATCATGTTGGCAAAAAGGAAATTCGGATCGAGCATATTTCAACAGAACAGCAAGCAGCAGATATCTTCACCAAACCACTTCCTGAGGCTAAGTTTAATTATTTTCGTCAAATTCTTGGTTTAATAGACTTATCTTGATGTTTTAGAAGTATCTTTCTTTTAGTTATTTTTTAAAGATTGTATGCTGGCACAGATCGATAATACAATGATCAGAACGACACAGACCGGTCCGAACTTTCAGACCGATCTATGTCAAATCTGATGTTATCCCATGATTTGTCTGGTCAACAAATCTTTAAATAAAATAATTGTTTAAAACAGCCCGGACTGATCGCAATTTTAACCGCCTTATCTCTCTTTCATCCTGACCGTTTATTTTGAATTATTTAATTATCAGTCTTCGAGATAAAGACACGTGTCTTCTCTCTCTTATTTAGCGGGCTGAACATTTCATTTTCATTCACTTTTTACGAATTACCGCTGTCTGCTCTCTAACTCTCTCATCTTTTTTCAAACTCTTCGTATTTTTCCATTACACTCAAATGGCTACTATCACTCACAACTCTCTTTCTGTTGAGTTCCATGATATCTACAGGGCTGAAGATCCCTGAAATGGTCTCTATATTCAAGTCCTTAGAATCTTCTGGTTTAAGGAATTTTCTGGAATGTTGAACGGTGGTTTACGAGTCGGAGATTCGAGAACTGTTCGCCAATGCTGTATCACAGAAGTCGTTCATCTCTACCACCGTCAAGGGCAAATCTTTTGAAATCTCTCCGTCGACGCTGGCAAAGACCTTTGGTCTTCCCAACTCCGGACTGACTGAGTTTGACCAGATTCCTCAAGCTTCCCTCACGGATCTTCAAGGGAAGGTATCCATCTTTGGCCACCGCCTGCAGCCTTCGATCAAGAAGAAGGAAATGTTCTTTCATTTCCAGGTGTTATGCGAGATTGTTGGCAAGCCATTATTGGGCAAAGCCGGAAGCTATGATGCTGTTACTGCTGAGAAGTTCCGGGCCATGGCTGCTATTCACTCAGCGCAGAAGATGAATTGGTCTGCAATCTTATTTGGAGTTTTGCTTGAGACAGTCATCGCCTCCAAACAGGCTGTCTGTTTTGCTATTCCTTTAAGCAAACTACTGGAGACGCTGGACATCAAGCTGGGGAAGCCGTCTGCTCTAAGTCCGTTTAAAATTCTCAACTCCAAGGGATTGGCTCTCTTGAAGTCCAAGAGTGCTCCACCCACTCCTACCGATCTGGTGGCTGTCAAGATTGAGAAAGGAACAGAACAGACTGCTGCTCGAAGACCTCGAGTCAAGCACAAATTAACCATTCAGACTGACTCCGAGGAAACTCAGTCTACTCCTTCATCTCCAGCCAAGCCCCCTCCCAAAAAGCCCAGAACCCAGATCACCAAGCCAATCAAAACCCTACCTCTCAAAACCCTACCCATATTGCCTTCCACAAAAGCCACCCCTGCACCCCAACCTTCAACTCAACATTCAACAGCTTCAACCACTGTACCCAAAGTAACCATCAGAGTCCCCTCTGCCATCCCTGTGGTCAAAGGGATTGTTATAACTGAATTGGGAGACTACACCCAATCAGGGATCAAGTCCCCATCTTCCACCGGCAAAGGCAAGGCCATTTTCACTGAACCACTCTCCTCAAAACCCAAATCTGCCGCGCAAACAACCATCGACATCGCTATGGAGGATGTTGAAGAAAAGGTGGAGGCGCTCATTGTGGTAGTTGATGAATATGTCGAGTACAGAACGATCAACCACATTGATATGTTCTTCGGCAAACTGAGACGCCTACAAAAGATGGAAGAAGAAGTCCTTAAGGGGACAGAGACAGACGATGCTAGAATTGCTGTACAACGCAAAGATCTATTTCAGGCCAACCAGAGATTCAGACTGGCAACTTTGCTCTTGGCCGCTAAGAAAGCAAATTTCGATCCGAGCACTCCAACTGCCAAAGATGATGGTGCTGTTATTGCTCAACTGGAAATGGATATTCATGCTCTTCACTTAGCTGTTGGTAGCGCTTATCGCGTACGCCCAAATTAACCCTTCTTCAGTTAATAGCAAAAATATGTAGTATCGGAAGTAGGGATCGATCCCACAGGGAAGGTGAATTTATTTCGTGCCAATTATCAAACAAATAGTGACAATGGGAGTTTGGATTGGATTACTACTACTTAGCGAATATCAAACTAATAAACGAGTTTAACTAAAACGATTAAAACTTATGGGATTAAAGCGATTCTTGGTTTTCAGGTAACCGTACTTTTGGAAAATTATATTTTAGTCATCAAATCAAAACATTCGAATTCTTTTGATTATCTATCGACTGGAAATTCAATTCCTACTCATCTTATTCGTAGTCAAAGAGAAAACAGCATTCAATTCAACCCTTACCAAATCTCTAATCACCACTACAGCCGTTAATGATTAAATCAATGATAGTTTTCAAAACTAATGAGTTCGATAAATCTAATCAATGAAAACTACAGCCGTTAAAATTGATTACTCAACCGTTTCTCCTAAGAATTCAATAATACCTACAGCCGGTTAATTATTGATCTTAGTTGTTTCTTAACAAACTATCGATTATGTACTCGAATATTAGGTGATCGGTCTAATACACAAACACAACAATCATGGAATTCAAAATTTGAGAAACAAATTGAAATCAAAATCTAATTCAACTAATCAAACCGAATTCTCATAAAAGATTCAAATCCAAAAGTAGGTATCCCTTCAACCAAGAGTCAAAGGGTTTTAGCCTAGCATAATTGAATCTAAAATTAACAGAATATCATTCGAAAACATTAAATAAATAAAGGAGAAGAAATTACTAATAATAGTCACTATTCCGGCTTGTCGATTCCGGTCCCGTTCTTCGTTGTTCTTGACAAAACTTCAAAGAAAAATTAATCTAAAATCTCCAATTATTTTAAAAGTAAGAAAAACTATCAAAAACTGCTGCTAATGAGGCTTAGTCTCGAGTTTTAGGGTATGTGAGTGATAAAAATGGGATACAATCTTTTAAACATGGTAAAAGACTCAATTTCCTAATTTCCGGACTCTTCGGCGATCGATCGCCTGATGTGTGGCGATCGATCGCTAGTTTATTTTTTTTCAGAGAATTTCTTGAGGCGATCGATGACCACTTTATCGCGATCGATCGCTGGGCTCTAGTAGACTTTGGCGATCGATCGCCTGGCATTCGCGATCGATCGCTGACCCGTGAGTTTTGTTGCAAAAGTTTCTGTCCATAGGCGATCGATTTCCTCTTCCAGGCGATCGATTGCCACCTCCAAAATTACATTTTTGCCCTTTTCTTGATCGACTTTGAGTCCTTGTCATATCCATGTCTCTTCTTGGTCTTTACACATCATTTTTAGCTCGTTTTCTTCGATTGTACCTACAATTACACAAATATACGATTAGGTAGCATACGTATCAAATTATCTATCAAAACCTACCAAATCGTAGACAATTAAGCACTAAAGATGTGTCTATTTCTAGTCACATCAAACTCCCCCATACTTACTCTTTACTCGACCTCGAGTAAACAAATAAAACTACAATATTTTTGGTTGGCTCATAGGTTCATAACAAAGCAACTTGTTCTCACTTTAATGCCTCAACAATTTTAACATGCATAATAATGAACGGCGGTGAAAAGTTAACAGTGGAACAAGTTCAATCCTAAACATTTCGTACCCAACGAAGTAGTGAACGTGTGTGTGTGGTCATAAACAAGTGTTGTGTACAAATTATAGATCCAAAATATGCAAAGCCATAATAGTTCAAGTCATACACTAACACAAGTATAAGCTCACTTGCACACTCTTCTCCACTATCTTAGCTACTTTGCAAACACAAATCAAGTAGGTCTTTATTAGCTTGTAGCTTGGCCTAGGTATTGGCTTATGAAAGAAAGGGTAAGGATATTCAAACAAGAGAGTATGATGAAATGCATACTAAAAGCTTCTCTTCTTGCATGAATTTTTCAACTTTGATCCTTTTCTCAAGGTTTATTTCAACACTTTTCTTCATTTGTGCCTTGGCTCCCCTTGGAGTCATATTTTTATCTATTTTTTTCAAGGCATCCCTTTTTCTTTCATGCATTCCATTCTTTTGACAATTAAGCTCACAAATATACTTCAATGATTCCCAAGTGCATTTGAATGAAATACATCATACTCCCTTAAAAGGTATGGATTAAAATCACATTTAGGCTCATTAGGGAAGGATGATAAGTTAATCAAGGAATGTTGAATGGGGGTCTTGAGTATGCTTAGCATACTCCCATTCTTTTACATTAAGGCTCAAAAGGGTACTAGAGATTGATGTGTGGCGATCGATCGCTTGTTTATTTTTTTTCAGCGAATTTCTTGAGGCGATCGATCGCAACTTTATCGCGATCGATCGCTGGGCTCCAGTAGACTTTGGCAATCGATCGCCTGGCATTCGCGATCGATCGCTGACCCGTGAGTTTTGTTGCAAACGTTTCTGTCCATAGGCGATCGATTTCCTCTTCTAGGCGATCGATTGTCACCTCCAAAATTACATTTATGCCCTTTTCTTGATCGACTTTGAGTCCTTGTCATATCCACGTCTCTTCTTGGTCTTTACACATCATTTTTAGCTCATTTTCTTCGATTGTACCTACAATTATACAAATATACGATTAGGTAGCATACGTATCAAATTATCTATCAAAACCTACCAAATCGTAGACAATTAAGCACTAAAGATGTGTCTATTCCTAGTCACATTAGTTGTCCGCTTTCAACGACAGAAGCTCAGCATATCCACTCCAGTACCCAGCCCGGATCATCCATCTGGGAGCAAGACTCTGGCCGAACCTTTCATAGAGACTATTCCCTCTGAAGTAGCGGATCAGACAGCAGAACAGACAGCGGAGCAGACAATGACTAATGCTCCGTCTGCTGCAGCAGATGAACCCTTGAATGTTTTGTTGGACTCCCCAACAACGTCTATTCCTCTGGGATCATCCGTCTCCCATGTTCAACTCAGTCCAACCGCAGCACCTACAACAGTTGTCTCGCCAGCTTTCGTCGATCCGGATCTGATGGTCTCAACCGTTGTTGCAGCTTTACAGGTTGAGGAGCCTTCGAGACCTAGCACTCCTCCCGAACAATCTGCTGAAGATATGGCATTCATAGAAGAATTTTCTTCGGACTTGGTCACCTTGATCCGGTTCGAAACACGCCAAGCTGCTTTATCTTCAATTATACCCATTGCTGCAGAAGCTGACATGCCTTGTCGTCATCAGATCACTCTCCAAGCCAGTTATCTGATGCAGCTCCATCCTTGGCAAGGTCCCTTCAGCACCTCTCTGATAACTGTCTATCTCTCTCTCAACGAGTCATAGAGGTTCATCAAAGTCAGAGGACTACGTCTTTGGACTTTGATTCATTTAAAGAGAAGACTGTTGGGATATGCCCTAAGACATATCATTAGATGATTTTTTGTGACATACAATGTAATATGATTTTATGAATGGCAATTCATTATTATATATTATTCTTTTAACTGTGCAATATGGATTAATATATATGTTAATGTCCTTAGAATAATATTGTATTATTCTTAAAGATGTCCCTAGTCAAGTATTATCATGAATAGGGATAATGATAATACGTAGAGACTAGTATGTGTTGATTGATGAATTGTTCATTGATATGAGATATCAAATCAACACATGGGTACATGTTAGAGAACGATGTACTGGACAGACCCACCATGAGAATGCAACATGGATAGTTATATGATCGTCATATGCAATTCTCATAGTGATAATAATGTATGTAATCCTTACGACTTGTGATCATCAGAGATCCCAACATAAGGAGTTATGTATCTTGATATCGTCAAACGTTACCCGTAACAGGGTAATCTATAAAGGCGACTATTGGATACACTACGAATTATGTAGAGGGATGTTGACTGATCGAGATAGGATTTGTCCCTCCTATATAACAGGAGATGTGTTTGGCCCTTGATCAAGTGAGAACTAAAATGCATGGCCATGCTCGAATGAGTCGATATGAGATATCGAGCTTATTCGTTTATTCTAGTTCTACTTGGGGATCAAGAAATAGAGATTGAATATACGAGTATGACTATTCCATGACTCGTGTTCAATCTAAACACAAAGGACAAAGGGATTAAGTTACATGGTTAATATTATCACAAGTTCTAAAGGTTATGTCGAGTCATTGACATTCTTGTAATTTGGGTAGCCTCGATGTGTTGCTAGACACCGCTCTTTGCTTGTAACGTAAAATGAGATTTTATGTCACTGCCAACATTACAAGATCCTATCGGGTCGCACAAAAGATTAAATCGATATAGGGAATTAAATTCATTGGATGAATTAATTAATTAAGAAGAGTCTTAATTAAATAATTGTGAGGATTTAATTAAATCATGGGCTTGAGCCCATGAGGCTTTGTGAAAGCCTTTAATTAAATTGTTTATAATGATAACAAGGTAATTAATTAGATTAATTCATTCCTTGATAACATTTTATATGATAAAACCTAGCCTCACTCTACAAGCTCTCTCTCGGCCGCCTCCTTGAAGCCGTGAGCTTCTCCATCGCCGCCGTGGTTTCTTGGTGGTTCGTGGTGGTCGTCGATCAGTTATTGTAACCGTGAGTCTTGTTTGTTCAAGAATAAGCATAGCAACTTGTTCTTGAACGTCCCTTGTTCATTTAATCGTGTGGATACCGTTGAGGCAAGACCTTGGAGGTGTTGCTCGTGACTCGGGATCGTTGGACGTAGTGCACCGTGGAATCTGCTCAAACACGCTACAAGGGTGAGACTTTTGTATTCCTTTATCCGATATGAAATCCTATGTATAGATCTGGTGTTTAGTAATCCATAAAATTTTATTCCGCTGCGTTGTATGCTCATTGGATTACTTACAGTGGTATCAGAGCCGTGTACAAGGCTCATATTGGATTTATGTGATTAAAGTGTGTTAATCATATTAGAACTAATATTGCATGCTTTAAAACTGTATTTTCATATATGATATGGAATAAATCGAGTTTGTGAAAATCATCGTATAATATTAATATGATATAATTGACGGATCGAAATATATGATAATTCGTGATCAAAACCGGAACATTGGCTCGTGCATGGCTCACGGCCGCCACCACCAAAGGGCTAGGGTTTCGAACCCTAGTCACCATGGCTCGGCCGCCGCCTCCAAAAGGCTAGGGTTTTGAATCCTAGTCACATCAACTCTCGGCCGCCGCTTGGGCTAGGGTTTTTCGAACCCCTTGGCTCGAGATGGTTAAGCCGCCACCGTCATGAACCGTCCATGGTTGGACCGTGGCTTGTGGCTCATGAATTTTGGTGTTTCGAGCAAGTTGGCTCGATGAAAAATAAAGATGGTGCGAGGCGGCTAGGGTTTGGAACCCTAGCGCGCCGCCGCTCGGTCATGGTTCGGCCATGGGCTAGGGTTTTGAACCCTAGGCCCATAATTGGTCCAGCCGTGTGCTTTTGTGGATCGAACCATGGTGGTTCGTGATTTAGTCGTTTTAGTTCGTGGCATGTGATGTCCCGAGCGTACGATATTTTTCAAAATTCTATTTTACAGTTTTAATTAGAATTAAATTTAAATTGTTTAGAATTTAATTAATTAAATGTTAATGTATGCTTTATGTGTTGTTTGAGCATGGTGCGTGGTTATAGCCCTTTGACCTATTAGATAGGATTTGTGGATGTTTGTAATATATAATATGACCTGCGTGTCGTGCCTTCTCTATTTCATTCTAAATGTAATCCCTCCCCTATGTTCCCCTCGAATGTGAATCGAGAAATTCTATATCTTGTAAATATTGTAGTTTATTTTATTGATGGTGATCAATGAAGATGGAGCATCGTGCCGGGATGAGGAGGCCATTCACAAATTGGAGCCAAAGGAAGGTGCTTGTGAAGTTACCTTAGGTTGACTCTTAGGATTTTCTCATTGGCTTGAGAGAATCGTTAGTAGGGGCTATAACCATGTCACGTTTAATTATGTATGTTGATGCATGATTTATCTTATGTTTTAGATTGATAATTGTATTACACATATATGTAGATATGTATACAACTATATGTAGTGGACATATTTTAAATTATCAAACTAATCATGAGATCAATAAATCCCTCTAAAATATTAAGTTTTAGATGCCTTCCAAAATTAAAAGTACTCGTCAATAACTTCGATTGTACATGTGTGGGTTTGCCAAAGCAAAGCACCGTGGCAATCTTAGTAAGGCGCGAAAGGATAAAAGTGATATCCGTTATACTTTAAATTGGGTACGACTTAACTAAGTTATCTCAATAGGATTGGGAACTTAGAGGCATGGGTTGGATTATAATTCATTTGATGAATTGAACAAAGTGTTGTTCGTCCAACTATCCAAGAATTACATGTGATGTAATTGACAAAGTGTTGTCTACCTAAATAACCGAGTCTTGGGCGATTAGCCAAAGCTAACTCAAGATTAGGCGAAATATGGATCTTGGCCCACTAAAGGTTTTGAGGGTTGATATTTTTTAAACAAAATAGTGGGAGTATCATTTAATATAAGACCATGTTAAATGATTAAATCATAAACTTATTTTGCATATTTATATTGTAGATATCCATGGCAACTAACAACGTTACTAGCACTTTATCACTGCGATTGGTCCTTGAAAAGGACAAATTAAATGAGACAAATTTCCTAGACTGGCATGGGAACTTGAGGATAGTCCTCAAACAAGAAAAGAAACAATATGTCCTAGAGGAACCCTTGCCCACTGAGGAACCTCCCCTAACGGCTACAAGAGCCAAAAAAGATGCTTATAAGAAGCATCAAAGTGACGCACTTGATGTTGGGTGCCTTATGCTTGCAACCATGAACTCTGAGCTTCAGAAGCAACATGAGGAAATGGAGGCGTTTGATATGATCGAGCACCTTAAGCAATTGTACCAACAGCAAGCAAGACAAGAGAGGTATGACGTCTCTAAGGCGTTATTTCAGTGCAGGATGGTAGAGGGAAGCCTAGTTGGAACTCATGTGCTCAAGATGATTGGGTACATTGAGAATCTGGACAAGCTGGGTTTTCCATTGGACCAAGAGTTGGCCACCGATGTGATCTTGCAATCGTTGCCTGAGAGCTTCAGTCAATTTGTAGTAAATTACAATATGACTGACATGGAAAAGACTCTACCACAATTGCTTGGTATGTTGAGAACATATGAAGCAAATACAAAGAAGACTAAGGCCACAAATGTTCTTATTGTGAATAAGGGCAAAGGAAAGGCCAAAGCTAAAGGCAACAAGAAAGCAAAGAAGGTCTTTGTTAAATCTAAGCCAAAGTCTTCTGCACTAAAGCCAAAAGGGGGGATAGCGAAGGAAGGGAACTGTTTCCATTGCGGTGAGACAGGCCATTGGAAAAGAAACTGCAAAGTATATCTGGAGGATCTAAAGAAAGGAAGTGTGACTTCCACTTCAGGTATTTTTGTTATAGAAGTCAATTTATCTACTTCTTCATCATGGGTATTAGATACTGGATGTGGATCTCACATTTGTGTAAATGTGCAGGACCTCAAAATGAGTAGATTATTGGCGAAAGACGAAGTAGATCTCCGAGTTGGAAATGGAGCAAGAGTTGTTGCATTAGCTATAGGAGATTATTGTTTAGCTTTACCTTCTGGTTTATCGTTGATTTTAAAAGACTGTTATTTTGTGCCATCTATTACTAAAAACATAATTTCTATTTCTTGTTTAGACAAGTATGGTTTTTCATTTATAATAAAGGACAACTGTTGTTCTATTTATTTAAATGATATGTTTTATGCTAGTGCACAAATGGTGAATGGTCTTTATGTATTAAATCTTGATATGCCTATCTATAACATAAATACTAAAAGGATTAAAAATAATGATTGTAATCCGACTTATCTCTGGCACTGTCGCTTGGGCCACATAAACGAGAACCGCATATCTAAACTTCATAAGGATGGAGTATTAGATTCATTTGATTTTGAATCATATGAAACATGCGAATCTTGTTTAATGGGCAAGATGACTAAAGCCCCTTTCAAGGGACATGTTGAAAGGGCAAATGTTTTATTGGGACTAATACATAGTGATGTATGTGGACCAATAAGTACACAAGCTAGAGGTGGTTTTCAATACTTCGTTACATTTACTGATGACCTCAGTAGATATGGGTATGTGTACCTAATGAAGCATAAGCATGAAACCTTTGAAAAGTTCAAAGATTTCAAGAATGAAGTACAAAACCAACAAGGCAAAAGTATCAAAATCCTTCGATCAGATCGAGGAGGTGAATACTTAAGCCAAGAGTTTCATGACTATCTAAAGGAATGTGGGATAGTCCCACAACTCACTCCTCCGTATACTCCACAATGGAATGGTGTATCGAGAGGAGAAATCGAACCTTGTTGGACATGGTTAGATCAATGATGAGTCATGCAGATCTTCCGATATCGTTTTGGGGACACGCTCTAGAAACATCGATTTTCTTACTGAACCGTGTTCCATCTAAATCAGTGGAAAAGACACCATATGAGATATGGACTGGGAAGCGTCCTAGTATGTCTTTTATGAAGATTTGGGGTTGTGAGGCTTTCGTTAGACGTCACGCCACTAACAAACTTGGACCCAAATCTGATAAGTGTTTATTTGTGGGGTATCCTAAGGAAACGAAAGGATATTATTTCTATTATCCCACGGAGAACAAAGTAGTTGTTGCTCGGACTGGTGTATTTCTTGAAAGAGAATTTATTTCTAGAAAAACCAGTGGGAGAAAAATAGAACTTAGTGAAGTTCAACCACAAGAAAACACTGAACCTGAGATTGAGATGGAAACAGAGCAGGCACCGCAAGCTGTTGTGGAAGAAGCACCTGCTCAAGAGACACAAGCCCAGCGTAGGTCTGTAAGAGAACACCGGGAGCCACAGAGATATGGATTTCTTATGACTCAACAAGGTGACTTACTACTTATTGATGAGGATGAGCCGTCATCTTATCAACAAGCTATAATGGGCACTGATTCTGAGAAATGGCAAGAGGCCATGAAATCTGAGATGGAATCCATGTACGCAAACCAAGTATGGACTTTGGTTGATCCACCTGAAGGGGTACGACCCATAGGGTGCAAATGGATTTTCAAGAAAAAGACCGATATGGATGGTAACGTACAAACCTATAAAGGTCGGCTGGTTGCAAAAGGATTCAAACAAATTCATGGTATTGACTATGATGAAACCTTTTCACCAGTGGCCATGGTTAAATCCATAAGGATCTTACTTGCAATAGCTGCATTTCATGATTATGAAATCTGGCAGATGGATGTCAAAACAGCTTTCCTTAATGGAAATCTGCTCGAGGATGTGTACATGACACAGCCCGAGGGTTTTGTCGATCCAAAGGATGCTGGAAAGATATGCAAGCTACAACGATCCATTTATGGATTGAAGCAAGCTTCTCGGAGTTGGAATCTTCGATTTGATGATGCAATCAAAGAGTTTGGTTTTATCAAAAACGAAGATGAACCTTGTGTCTACAAGAAGGTCAGTGGGAGCGTAATCATTTTCCTAGTGTTGTATGTAGATGACATACTTCTCATTGGAAATGATATCCCTGCCTTGCAATCTGTAAAGATTTGGCCAGGGAACTGCTTTTCGATGAAAGACTTGGGAGAAGCCACCTATGTATTAGGAATCAAGATCTATAGAGATAGATCGAGAAGGCTTCTTGGTCTAAGTCAAAGTACATACATAGACAAAGTGCTTAAAAGGTTTAGCATGCAAGAATCAAAGAAAGGATTCGTGCCTATGACGCATGGCATTTATCTCTCGAAGGAACAGTGTCCTTCAACACCAGATGAGAGACAAAGCATGAGTAAGATTCCATATGCATCAGCTATTGGATCTATCATGTATGCCATGATATGTACTCGTCCCGATGTATCGTATGCTTTGAGCATGACGAGCAGATATCAAGTTGATCCAGGTGAAGGTCACTGGATTGCTGTCAAGAACATCCTGAAGTACTTGAGAAGGACTAAGGATACATTCTTGATTTATGGAGGTGAGGAAGAGCTCAATGTAATGGGTTACACTGATGCAAGCTTCCAAACTGACAAAGATGATTTTCGATCGCAATCTGGATATGTGTATTGCCTAAATGGAGGTGCTGTGAGCTGGAAGAGTTCAAAGCAAGAAACAGTAGCCGATTCTACAACGGAAGCTGAGTATATTGCTGCCTCGGATGCAGCAAAGGAAGCGGTTTGGATGAGGAAGTTCATTTCTGAACTTGGAGTGGTGCCTAGCATTAAAGATCCGATAGAACTCTATTGTGACAACAATGGAGCGATCGCATTGGCTAAGGAACCAAGATCTCACCAAAGATCCAAGCACATACTTAGGCGTTTCCATTTCATTCGAGAAATCGTTGAAAGGGGAGATGTTAAAATATGCAAAGTACCAACAGATGATAATGTATCTGACCCATTGACGAAGCCACTGTCACAGCAGAAGCATGATCGTCATACTAAATCTCTAGGCATTAGGTATATGTCTGAGTGGTCTTAGTGCAAGTGGGAGATTTGTTGGGATATGCCCTAAGACATATCATTAGATGATTGTTTGTGACATACAATGTAATATGATTTTATGAATGACAATTCATTATTATATATTATTCTTTTAACTGTGCAATATGAATTAATATATATGTTAATGTCCTTAGAATAATATTGTATTATTCTTAAAGATGTCCCTAGTCAAGTATTATCATGAATAGGGATAATGATAATACGTAGAGACTAGTATGTGTTGACTGATGAATTGTTCATTGATATGAGATATCAAATCAACACATGTGTACATGTTAGAGAACGATGTACTGGACAGACCCACCATGAGAATGCAACATGGATAGTTATATGATCGTCATATGCAATTCTCATAGTGATAATAATGTATGTAATCCTTACGACTTGTGATCATCAGAGATTCTAACATAAGGAGTTATGTATCTTGATATCGTCAAACGTTACCCGTAACAGGGTAATCTATAAAGGCGACTATTGGATACACTACGAATTATGTAGAGGGATGTTGACTGATCGAGATAGGATTTATCCCTCCTATATAACAGGAGATGTGTTTGGCCCTTGATCAAGTGAGAACTAAAATGCATGGCCATGCTCGAATGAGTCGATATGAGATATCGAGCTTATTCGTTTATTCTAGTTCTACTTGGGGATCAAGAAATAGAGATTGAATATATGAGTATGACTATTCCATGACTCGTGTTCAATCTAAACACAAAGGACAAAGGGATTAAGTTACATGGTTAATATTATCACAAGTTCTAAAGGTTATGTCGAGTCATTGACATTCTTGTAATTTGGGTAGCCTCGATGTGTTGCTAGACACCGCTCTTTGCTTGTAACGTAAAATGAGATTTTATGTCACTGCCAACATTACAAGATCCTATCGGGTCGCACAAAAGATTAAATCGATATAGGGAATTAAATTCATTGGATGAATTAATTAATTAAGAAGAGTCTTAATTAAATAATTGTGAGGATTTAATTAAATCATGGGCTTGAGCCCATGAGGCTTTGTGAAAGCCTTTAATTAAATTGTTTATAATGATAACAAGGTAATTAATTAGATTAATTCATTCCTTGATAACATTTTATATGATAAAACCTAGCCTCACTCTACAAGCTCTCTCTCGGCCGCCTCCTTGAAGCCGTGAGCTTCTCCATCGCCGCCGTGGTTTCTTGGTGGTTCGTGGTGGTCGTCGATCGGTTATTGTAACCGTGAGTCTTGTTTGTTCAAGAATAAGCATAGCAACTTGTTCTTGAACATCCCTTGTTCGTTTAATCGTGTGGATACCGTTGAGGCAAGACCTTGGAGGTGTTGCTCGTGACTCGGGATCGTTGGACGTAGTGCACCGTGGAATCTGCTCAAACACGCTACAAGGGTGAGAGTTTTGTATTCCTTTATCCGATATGAAATCCTATGTATAGATCCGGTGTTTAGTAATCCATAAAATTTTATTCCGCTGCGTTGTATGCTCATTGGATTACTTACAAAGATGACAGCCAGTATTAGCAGCATTCAGCGAGGACTGAATGATATGTTCTCTCAGCAAGCTACGTATAAAAACAGTCTGAGAAAAGAGCAGATCGAGCTGGCCACTGAAGTTAGAGCATCCGTCGCCAATTCCCTTCGCGCTCAAGACACTCGTCTTGACGCTATCAGCGCTCAGCTAGCACAGGTTGTCGATTTTCTTCAAGAGATTGCTGCTGACAAAAAGGGGAAAATAGAAAAGGCTTCAAGCTGCATCAGTCTCAGTATTCAAGAAAGTAGCAGTTTCTTTGTTTAAGTCAGACTGGTCTGTATATAAGATTTTTGTGATCAATAAAAATCTAAGTTCTTAGTTAAGTCCTTGTTCATTTATTTTGAACTAAAAACGACTTAATCAATCCGAACTATAACTTAACTATGTTCATTTATTTTGAACAAAGAAATAATCGATCCGCAATTATACGCTTCAGAGTTCTTTAAAGACTGGATAAAAAGATTTAGAAGCTAAGTTTTGTCATCATCAAAAAGGGGGAATTTGTTAGTTCCGGATTTTAAAGATGACAAAACATATCAGACCGGATCGAGAGAAATCAGACTGACCAGATCGATCGCTCTAAAAAGATCAAGCTGATATGGTATATCGCAAAACAGAACGGATCGATGGAAATCCGCCTGACCAGATCGAAGCTTCAGATCGATCTCAACTTCTATCAGATCAGAGCAGTCAAGGCTGAATAAGATTGATTCTTCAGTCCGAATCATTAACGGCTATTTATTGAAGCATTTAATGTTGCAATTAATGCTGAAAAAGACCAAGGACTGAAGATTACCATAAAAGGTAAGAAGACAAAGAAGAGCCTACCTGACAGTCGCCGAAAGCATGAACCATAACGGCAAGTACCCTAAAGAAGAAGACTGCAGCTTACTCAGAGTTTAAGCAGAGTCAAGAGTTGCACATTAAGGGAAATAATGTCGTTGGTACATGCAACTATAAAAGGATGCAACAGAAGAGCTCAAGACAGAGTCTGATCAATCGAAAAACGCACAAGAAAGCAAAACAGCACAAGCTTACAAGCTCAGACATTCTCGAGCTGAAAATCTTCATAAGCACAAGTATATTGTAATATTTGATCATTTTAGGATCATTGTGTGCATAGACTAAAGTCTATCTTGTACATTCTGTATTGAAATATAGAAGTGAAAAACAATTGTAACTGTCAGACAGAGTGTGTCTGAACAGATCGAGAGACTAGGAGTTTCAGTCTGGTAGTGAGGTAAATCCAGCTGAATCGGGTTTGTACAACAGGATTGTATAAATCAAAGTCTTATAGTGGAATCCTTCCTTAATTGGAAGAAGGGGAGACGTAGAAGGATTACACCACCTTCGAACTTCCAGAAACATATTCTGTCTTTTATCATTCTGCACTAGTTCTATTATTCAAGCCATCAAGCCGTTCTTACTAATCTAAGAACAGACCGTTCCGCACTAAAATATTCAGTGGTCTGTTCTGCGAAAGAGTTGATTAAAAAACAGATTTCTTTCACTAATCCGAAAGAAATCACAAGGGATTAATTTTTAATAGGAGTGTTCATTCACCCCTCCCCCCCCCCCCTCTAAACACTCCGGACCGATCCTAACAGAGGGTTATTTTCCTTTTTATATAGACCAAATTTGAGGGGGATTGCTTTTTCCTATTCCTGCTTTCTTTGTTGTTGTTGCGAACTATTTTACTGTTTCGCTCAGCCAACTGTTCCCCAACAACTATAGGTTGTTGGCTGGTTTTTTCGTTGTTCTTTCTTATTTGGGTTTCACCCCCACTCCGGAGTTATTCCGTTGTTTCTTTCAACTCAACAAAAAGGAGGTGGGTCTTTTTTACTTTCTTCCAGAATTGGGGTCGATTTTCTTAAGAACTGCCCCTATTCCATAAAGAACTATAAGAAATTCTACTTTTTTAATCGTTTGTCTCAGCCTTGGGACTGACACATGATGTGGAGGGAAACTCTCCCGAGGGCCAAATCCATCAAGGGTCTCCTCGAGAAAGAATAGTATATGTCCGTTCGTCAGAAACTTGGCGTCCAGTGTTATGAACTGTCGGAGCTTATTGACAATGAACTGCTGTACTTTTTCTTACTGAGCCTGAAGGGCACATGGTTATTCATGCCCCTCGGTGAGTGACTAGAGCATCTTCCCTTTCTCATCCATAGTAATTATCGCCAGGACTAACCTAGTTGTCCCTTTTGCGCAGAGGAGAAAATGGGCAGATCCAGGATGCTCACCAATCTGAAGGGTAAGACCTCGAAGAGCAAAGCTTCGGGGCAGTCCTCGAGATCAAAGGATCCTGCACCCTTTGTTGCAGAACCTCTTCCGGTGGTCCCCCCTACTTCCCCGATCATAGACATCAATGACCAACCCGAGGAGGAACCCTTGGTTACTCGCCCCCGTAAGAGGGAGGCGCCAGAGGGTCAGAGTTCTTCCTACAGAAACCCTCTTGCTAAAAGACCACGCCCGCAACTCCTCCCCCCTGAACCCCGAGCTTCATCCCAACCGGCACCTTCTTCTGCTCCAAGCAACCTTCGCCCTACCCCCCGAAAACATGTTCCCCACTGGGACTATTCCCCTTATGTTCCTTTCATGAAAAAACTTGACCCCCGAAGCTCCCAATCCATCATCTCCTTCTCCCCCAACAGTCCAGACAGAAAGCTTCTCGGGGAGTTAACTTTCAGCAATTTGGTGAACGACTTTTCTACTTCTTTGGTGAAGGCAAGTTTAACCCCTTCCCCCATTTTTTTTTCCAGCAAGCATTTTTGTTCATTCTCCTTATCCCTCTGTATTTTTATGTAGGCCCACATGATGGCGGGCGAGTCCTAAACATATTCCACTCTACTCGGGCGGAGAACGCTGCCTGGCACAAGGAACGAGAGCAGTTCCAACATATGTGTGAGGACTTATAGAAGAATATAACACTTCTCCAGGAGCAGCACAAATCTAACAAAAAAGCTCCGGAAGTGGTCCAAAAGGCTCTTGAGGAAGAGCGAAGAAAGTTCGATGAACTTGGGAAGAAAGCGGTTGAGAGAAAGCTTCTTTTGAAGCTTAGATAGAGGAAATATGGCTGAAGAGGAAGGCCGACTTCGGAAGTCTGAGAAGTACGACAACATGGTGTCTGACTGCGCCTCCAAATTCTTCGAGCATGTGTTTGAAGCTTGTGCTCGCCAATTTGAGGCAAAGGGTTATTGATCGCTATTATTTTAAACAGTATTTTTGAGTGTAGCTATTGCGTACCACAAGTGAACGGTGTCAAATTTTAGTATAATGATATGAAAAGTAAAGATTGTAGATCCCACGAGGACTAGGAAATAATTACCAAACTTGTGATGACCAGGGATTATATATGCTAATCCCGTAGTGTTAATAATCCCTAAAGTGGTTTTACGTAGCGATTTGGAGTTTAATCGAGGTGTTGGGTCTTCTGGGCTCGTTTATTTGGGTAGTTGGGATCGTTGGATCCAGAGGTTGAGATTGTATTCACATTACGGTGTAAAACCTAAGAGTTGGGTTTTTGATGTGTCTCGGAGTCTCGGGTGCTATGTGAGCAACGGTAGAGGGTTTTGGAGTTAGAGAGAGAGTTTTTGAAAACAGATGATTTTTAAGGAATCACGATGTATTTGTGGGGTTATTAGTTTTTCGGGGTATTTTGCTATAAATACCAGTTGAACCCGAGATATTTCATTAAAATTCCATTTCAGCCCTCCAATCTCTCTCTCTCTCTCTCCCCCGCCGAACCCGTCTGCCAGCCCCTGCCCGCGCGCAAAAGCGCTTCGGCCGCCGCCGTCCCGCCGCCGATCGGCGCGTCCGACCTACCCACGGCTTCGTCTCGTCCAGGCGCTCATTTCCCCTCCGGCAATTGAAAGTTTCATCGCGATTTGAGGTCGAATTTTGAGAAAGAGCGGCGATCCCCAATTTCTAGGGTTCATCGGATTTTGGTCGTTTTTCTTCCGATTTCGTTTGGGTAACGTTCCTTACCCCTTTTTCCATGTTTGTGATGTTCTTCCCTGCCTAATTGTGATTTGTGGCTCGAAATTATGTTCGAATTTTAGGGCTTGGAATTCGATTTTGGGGATTTTTGGCATGAGGATGATAATGCTTGTTAGGATTCGATTTATTCATGTTTAAATGAATTATGATGCTTAAGTGGGATCGAATTAAGATGTTATGGTTCGAATTTGCCCTAATTTGGTAAGGATTTAATTTCGAATTTGGGGGTTTTGGCTATGGGTTGATGATTCATGTTAGGGATCATTTATTACATGTTTTAGATGATTTATAATGCTTGGTTGGGTTCGAATTGTGATGCTAGGGTTCGAATTATTGAAGGTGTTCTTGGGCAATTTTTCGATATGTCGCATTCATTTTCCCTCCCTGCATGTACCCTGCCCCGGGTCTTTTAAATGATTTATTGTCGAGTGTTGACAATATTTTGAAGGTTATGAATGTGCTTGAGCATGGGTTACATGTTCGTAAATAATTGTGAATTATTTATCGTTTTAGCACATCGTTTCTCGGGGCATGGAACTCGAGCAAGGTTTGGCTCGGACTTCGAGGATTTAAGGTACGTTTAACGTACGAGCATAGTTTAAATGATGTTTTACAAGTATGATGCATGATCTAAAATACATGAAATGCTTTGCTATGATGGTATCGGGACTCGGTTACGATATGTTGTTTCACATGGTGGAATGCTCAGTGCCGCTATGAAGCGAGCCAATGATGAGGTGTGGTTGCTACGGAGCAAACACCCATAGTATGACGTTACCTTGAAGTAAGAAATGAAAATGTGGTATTTGATTAGATATCTAGGATATCTGTATTTTATTCCCTATGGGTAATAATAGGAACAGAGACGTAGTTAATCAGAGAAGTGATTAACCAATATCGGAAGTTAAGGAAATCTCAATACGATATCTAGAATTATGATCATTGCTAGATTAAGTAAGATGTTATGAAAAGATGTTATGAAACGATGTTATGAAAAGATGTTATGAAAAGATGTTATGAAACGATGTTATGAAAAGATGTTATGAAACGATGTTATGAAAAGATGTTATGAAAAGATGTTATGAAACGATGTTATGAAAAGATGTTATGAAACGATGTTATGAAATGATGTTATGAAATGTTGCTAATCATTGCTAGATAAAGTAAGATGTTATGAAATGTTGCTAATCATTGCTAGGTAAAGTAAGATGTTATGGAATGTTGCTAATCATTGCTAGTTAAAGTAAGATGTTATGAAATGTTGTTAATTTGAAACTGGCTAGGGTTAACCAATGTGATGATTAACTGCATATTCAGGATTTGATGATTTATCTGTTTTGAGAACAGGGTTATTACAGGGGTACGCTATGATGAGGATGATACCATCCAGGAAGTATCACATATGTTCCACAATATTTACATTTTCGTAAATTATGTATTATGTCATTATGATTATGAAATTGTGGAATTAGTATGCTCACCCCGTTGGGGGCTGTCTCTGTTGGGGCAGGTGAACAGGTACATCGATGGCTTTGGATATGAGCTCAAGCTGTTGATTGGATGTACTCCCAGGATCGTGGTACCAGGGCTCGATGAAGCACGGTATCGTATAAAGTACTCATACGCCCATGAGGGTTATATACATATTCATGATGCTCGCATGTGAGCAAGATTATGCTTGTATATGGGTTGTATGTAAAGGCATGAGCCTTTCTCTCTCTTTCATTCCATGTTGCATGCAATTAGAGGTAGAATTGCTAAATGATAAGAGAGTCATTAGTGTATTGTGGGTGTTGAAACCCACTTTTGTTGTCATGTGTGTGGTGTCTTCCCTGGCTGGGAATTTACTTGACATTACTGTATTCTGATGAGTATTATGTTTTCCCTGGCCGGGAATTATGTTATGTGCTGTACTTTTATTTCGGGATAGCTCTATTTATGGGGAGACTCTGCCCAAATTTTTATAAAAGTCCACAAGTAAAAAGTGGTGTAATGGGCAAGCTCTATGAGTCTATTGTTGTTAGGATGAGAGCTTATAACACTGTATGTTAAAGAAAATTTTGTGTTGCCATTCAATGGTAAGGTATCATCTGTGTTTCCCGAATAATTTTATTGAAAGCTTATGCCACACATTAATGATTAGTACACTAATAAAGGGTTAAGTATACGGGGTCCTTACAAAACTCCACAAGTTTAACTATATTTAGCATATGATAACTAGTTATTATTAATTAACTAAATTGACAAATTAACTCAATAATTAACCCAAGAAAAGTGAAGAATAAGAATAAAAATCAATAGAGACAATTATCAAGACTTTCGGTTCACCCATGCAATCCCCATAATTCGCCTATAGTCAAGAATTAAATTCAAACGTTCTAAGGTGACGAGTTTTCCTAAAGCACTTGTTATACCTTGGTCCAGTTACAACAAGTTTAATACTAAGATGCAACAAGGCAATGATCATGCACTTATTTAACACTCAATATTGTATGTTGATTTATGAAAACTTCTAGCTTTCGATTACTAGTAATCTATAGCTATCACAAGTGTATTTGACTTCATCTTTCGATATCAGTCTGAAATCCACGATTTAATTTACTATATCGTATTACAATCTCCTATGGTCAATTCAATTGCAATAAATAATCAATCAATGATATTAATCCATTGAAAGCATGGACAACAATAAATTAAACTCAAAGAATTATAAGAATCAATCAAAACTTAATTAAAATTGTGGGTTCAAAACATGGGATTCTCTAAGTCTTGACAACAAAACTTAGCCTAGAAACATATTCAAAATCAAATGCAAAATTGTGTTTTTCAACATCAAAAGCATAAAGAAATTAAACAGAAACAAACAAAGTTTGGAAATACGCATAAGCTAGCGATGTTGACTCCGCTTCGTCGAACCGTAGCCCCGTCTCTTCCGATCTGTCTTCTCTTCAATGGTATGATGTATGGATGATTGGTGATGAAGGAGTTGATGGTGGCTGAGTTTGTAGGGTGAATTATGAGCCAAGAGTCCACCAATACGTCTGAAAATCTTCTATAAATAGTGATCGCTTATTTTTTAAACAGAAAATTTCTCAGTGTAGCGATTTTAGACCGCAAGTGCACGGTGTCAGTTTTAGTATAGATAGGAAGATACGGATTGTCGAACCCACAGTAACTAACAAGCAAGTACCAAATAAGATGTCTTTTAACTATATTTAACCTACGATAATTAATTTATAATTAACGACTAATTAATTAATATAAACTACTAATCCAACCAAGTCAATAAAAGTAAACGAGAAAAATCCACTAGAGAAGATTATCGAGACTTTGGCCCACCAATGCAATTCCCTACAATTCTCGATTGAATATTCAAATATTTCTAAGGTGACGAGTTCTCCCAATTTATCTAATACACTCTCTCGAGCTATATTAAACCTAACACCGAATTGCAGTAAGTAACTCTCGTTCACTTATTTAACAATTCAATGTTGCAAAAGATCCATGAAAACTCCTAGCTTTCAATTACTAAATATCTATGGCTATCACGCATGTATTTGACGTCATCTCTCGATCTCGGTCTGAAATCCATGATATGAGTTATTAATTCAGTATCATAAAATCATCTCTCGATCTCAATTACGATACTAACATCATTCAAAGGTGATCAATCCTCTAAAAGCATGAAGAACATAAAACATACACAAAGAACTATAAGAATTCAATCATTAAATCATCAAATCGAAGGTTCATAACAAAGGATTCGCCTAGCCTCGAAAAATAAATTAGTTCAACATAGTAAATCAAAACAAATCAAAACTAATATTAAAAGACAAGAATAAACTCCTGATGTCGACTTCGTTCGTAGATCCTTGCTCCTTCTCTTGCTTCCTTCTCGATCGTCTCTTTAATCGCCTTGTTGGGTTGTTCCAATTCCAAGGATGAATATGTGAATGTGGATGATGGTGATATGGAGTATGGAGGTGTGGAGGCTATTCCTAGGGTTCAAAGTCTGATTTGGGTTGTAATTTTCATGTATAATATATAGGGGAAGGGAATCAAGGACTTCCTTGTTGGACACAAACTCTATAAGGAAGTTATTTTTCTGAAAATTCCTTCCGCCGATCGATCGGGACAAAGCGGCCGATCGATTGAGCTTCACAGTAAAAATTTCGTGGCTTTTTCAGCCTTGCTCGATCGATCGTCAATGCTTGCTCGATCGATCGGCAAGACCAGAATGTTTTCTGCGCCTTTTTCAGCTTCTGGCGAGTTTCGTATTTTGGCCGTAACTTTCTTATACGAACTACGAATTTGATGAATCAGCTGTCCACGTGAAGATCAAAGAAAGTTCTATAACTGTTATATGGACCACCTTTCGAAAACATGGAGCAAACATATAGTAATTTGAGGAGAAAGGAGCAACATGTGTCTTGGATTCCGGTTGTTTCCTCTTTTCTTCAACTTTATTCATTCTTTCATCATTTTAGCTTGATTTCTTCACCTTTCCCTACATTTCAACATTGATTCCTGAAATAGAGAAATATATACCATAAACCGTAAAATAGAATCAACACGAAAACATATACATATCATAGCATAAAAATGCGTAATATTCAACCCTATCAACTCCCCCAAACTTATCACTTAATCGTCCTCGATTAAGCATTAAAATCATAAGTTAGAGTTCATTCTTGATATTTGAAACAATTATTTCATGACTTGCTTATTCTCAGAAATCTCATGCACATATACAAAAGTTGACAAGACATGTTTTCTCCTAATTCAAGCAACATATCTCAAAATCGGAATGTCTGTGTGTGCTAATTTCATTCTCAAGTTTCATGCACATATTCAATATCAAATCATGCTAATCAACTCAAAGTCGAGATTATCATCAAGCATTACATAGGCCTATTTTCAAACAACTTCTCCACTAATGATAGTTACTCCTTAGACTTGGATCAAAAGGACTTTTTAAGCTTGTAATGTAAGGCCTTTGGTGTTGGCTTCAAAGAAAAGATAGGATAAGCGCAAAGAAGAGAGTATAATCATTTACAGTTCAAATTTTTCGCACACATCGTGTGATATCCCCGAAATAATTAATTGCAATTTGGGCATTAATTATGTTTATGTAATATTATGGTGATAATTAGATTATGTGATGGGACTAATTATCTTGTTAAATTGCTTGTCACATGGTAGGCGTGACCCGGTAGAGCATTTCAGGGTGCATGTTATACATGTTGGGAAATTGGGTGTTATAATGGTTTAAATGTGTTGGGTTGTAATTTGGGTAAAGCATGATTTTAATGGTGATTTTGGTGCATTGTTGTAAAATGCTTTTAAAATATCATGTTGGGGGTATTCTATATACCATGCTTGTGTTTTGATACACATTTAAATCCCATGTGAGTTGGCAAGGGAGCCACTTGCATACTTTACATCCCATCCACTTTCCTATCAGCTTTATGTCCCCAAATCCCTCTCCTTTCATCTTAGAGCTTCCATTTTCGTTTCTGAAACAAGAGGGGAGGAGAAAGCTTTGAAAAAGGAGTCTTTTTGTGATTACTTGCTAAAAACTTGGAGCTCAAGTGGTAAGCTTTCATTATGGTAGAGTTTTGTTGAGTTTTGGTTGGGTTTGTGGCTTGTTTTTGGGGTTAAAAGGGTGGATTTTGGTCCAACGTGTTGTTTATGTTTGGGGGATGTATTTTAAGGTTGTTTTGTGGTTAAATGTTGAGAATGGTGGTTGATCTTGGTTGTATATGAGTTTAGGTGTTGTTGGAAGCTCATACATGGAAGTTTCTCGCAGGAACAGGGCTGCCCGATCGATCGAGAAATGTGTCCGATCGATCGAGCATGGCAGAGCCTGAACAAGGCGTGAAATGAGCTTACCGATCGATCGAAAATTTGTTCCGATCGATCGGTGTGATGTCTCGATCGATCGATAAAAAGTTTCGATCGATTGGTGGAGGCAGTACTTGGATGCCTATCTTTCTTCACTTAGCGATCGATCGGGGCTTAGGGACCGATCGATCGCAAGGCTAAAAATGTGGATTTTGGGATTTTGTTCTAAATGGTGATGTTTCTGGTAATGGTTCATTTATTGGCTTCTAATATGGATTCATGTGATTGTGTAGAACCATCCCAGGTAGCCACACATCAAAGGAGATAACGTCCCACGACATCTCCACTTTTGGAACTAAGGTACGTAGTGAGACGTACGAGCATCGGACGGTAAAACGAATTTATTACGCTTTGATTGGTTATGCATTATGGTTGCATACATGGTCTTAATTATGCATTATGGTTGCATACATGATTGGATATGCATTATGGTTGCATATATGGTTGGTTATGCATTATAGTTGCATACATGGTTGGATATGCATTACGGTTGCATATATATTGTGAGTCGAGATTATATTGCAGTGATGATAGAATACTTGCCGCTGTCATGTCGAAGCGATGATAGAATACTTGCCGCTGTCTATTTAGCGATGAAGAATAATTGCCGCAAATATGTCGAAGCGAAGGATAATGCCGCTGTCATATTGATGCGAGGGATATTATGCCGCTAATATGTCGAAGCGAGGGGTATTAATGCCGCTGTCATATAAACGCGAGGGGTATTATGCCACTGATAATAAGACTGGAAATTGGCCATTGATATACACGGAATGGATACATGTCATGACATGCATATTGTCATTATAATCCTTTGATTATTATGTGGTACAGGGACAACCAAGGGAGCTTTTAAATGTGTTAAATACAGGAAGTGAATTGTGTGATGACCAGGGATTATAGGTGTTAATCCCGGAGTATTAATAATCCCTAAAGTGGTTTTACGTGGCGATTTGGGATTTAATCGAGGTGTTGGGCCTTCTGGGCTCGTTTATTTGGGCAGTTGGGATCGTTGGATCCGGAGGTTGAGATTGTATTCACATTACGGTGTAAAACCTAAGAGTTGGGTTTTTAATGTGTCTCGGGATCTCGGGTGCTGGGTGAGCACCGGTAGAGGGTTTTGGAGTTAGAGAGAGAGTTTTTGAAAACAGATGATTTTTAAGGAATCATGATGTATTTGTGGGGCTATTAATTTTTCGGGGTATTTTTGCTATAAATACCATTTGAACCCAAGATTTTAAGAGAATTTCATTTAAGCCCCAAAGTTTTCCTCCCTCTCTCTCCCGCGCGATTCCCGTCTGCTACAGGACCCCCGCCGCTTCAAGCGGTGCGCCAGCCGCCGTCCGGCCGCCGATCGGCGCGTGCGACCTACCGCCGTCTTCGTCTCGACGAGGCGCTTCTTTCCCCTCCATCAATTCGAGGTTTCGTCGCGTGTGGAAGTCGAATTTTGCTGGTAAGCGTCGATCCCCAATTTCTAGGGTTCTTCGATTTTCGTTTGATTTTGCTTCCGATTTCGTATGGATAGCCTCCCTTACCCCTTTTGCATCCCTCTCATGTTATTCCCTACTAAATTCGGTGGTTTTGGTTCGAAATTATTTTCGAAAATTGTAGGGTTTGATTTCGATTTTTGGGGGTTTTTGGCAGGGGTATTATTTCGTGCAATTGATCGATTATTGCATGTTTTAAGAGTATTATGATGCTTGATTGAGATTGAATTGAGAAGCTTTGGTTCGAATTTGAAGGATTTTAAGGGTTTGAATTTAAGGGCTTGTTTGGATTCGAAATTATGGGGGTTGAGTTCGAAAATGGGGAGTTTTTGTCAAGGGATGTTGATTCTTGCTTGGATAGCTTAATTGACATTTTAGATGAGTTATGGTATTTAATTGGGTTCGAAATTGTGAGATTGAGGTTCGATTTTTGTAGGGCATTCTTGAACAAATTTCGATTGTCTCATTTATTCCTTCCCTGCATGTACCCTGCCCCGGGTCTTTTAAGAGGATAATTGTCGTGTATTGACAATGTTGTGAGGGATATGGGTGTGCTTGAACATAGGTTACATGTTCGTAAATAATGGTGAATTGTTTATCGTGTTAGCACATCATTCCTCGGGGCATGGAACTCGAGCAAGGCTTGGCTCGGACTTCGGAGATTTAAAGTACGTGCGACGTACGAGCATTACTATATATATGTGAAATGCATAAGGTGTTTTTGATTGCATTGAATGTTTTGCGTATGGTTATACATATATGTTGATATAGCCAAGGAATGACCCAAATCTTGATATCGCCGCTTGTAGCGTGCGTGACACTAGAGTAGGATGACTCTTGCATGATATATGGGGTACTGGGTTTATATGACTATATTATGAGACATTTGAGATGTCTAGGTTTGTAGAATCATGCATTCTTCGTAAGACATTTGAGATGTCTAGGTTCGTAGAATCATGTATTCATTATGAGACATTTGAGATGTCTAGGTTTGTAGACTCATGTATTCATTATAAGACACTTGAGATGTCTAAGTATAATGAAGGATTGGTAAAATAAATGCTAAGGCATTTGAACTATCTGTGATTGATAGCAAGGTTGTGAAATCAGTATTAGATATTGTGATATCTGTAATTGCATGTTTAATGAATTTGTAATCACTATATGTTGATATTCGAGGATCAGGCATGCGATGTGTAAATCAATGTGTTGATTTACTGATTTATGAGATTTGATGAGTTTGATGTTGTGAGAACAGGGACAGTACACGGAATCCCGGATGAGGATGTTGCCATCCAGGGAGTATCATTTAAAATTCATTAGCATTTACCTTTGTTGTAAATTATGAATTTCATTATTATGATTATGGGATTTTGTGTATTGGTATGCTCACCCCGTTGGGGGCTGTCTCTGTTGGGACAGGTGGACAGGTACATCGATGGCTATGGAGCTGAGCTCGAGCTGTTGATTTGAGGTACTCCCAGGATCGTGGTACCAGGGCCTGATGGAGCACGGTATCGTATAGAGTACCTATATATATACACCTGAGGATTTATACATATTCATATTCATGATGCTCGCATGTGAGCACGATTATACTTGTATATGGATTGTATATAAAGGCATGAGCCTTTCTCTCTTTCATTTAAGGTTGCATGCAATTAGGTTGAATTGCTAGAATGATATGAGAGTCATTGGTGTATTATGTGGGTGTTGGAACCCACTTTTGTTGACATATGTGTGGTGTCTTCCCTGGCTGGGAATCTACTTGTATTACTGCTTTCTGTTGAGTATTATGTGTTCCCTGGCCGGGAATTTTGTTATGTGTTGTACTCTGTTTTGGGATAGCTCTATTTATGGGGAGACTCTGCCCAAATTTTTGTAAAAGTTTACAATGTGAAAAGTGGCACCAAGGGGTTGGTAAAGGGCAAACATATGAGTCTTTTATTGACAGGCAATGATTAAGTATCATCAGAGCTTCCCGATTGACATTTTATAGAAAGCATGTACCACACATAGTGGTTAATACACTAATCAAGGTTTTAAGGGCTTGGGGTCCTTACATTAGTGGTATCAGAGCAGTGGTTGCTCATTGGGGCTGTTAAGGGCCTAGGAAGTTATTGATAGCACATATTTATGCATGATGGCATTAATGTTGTATGACATAACACATTGTTTATGTGCTCTTATGATATGAAAAGTGGTATTGCTAACCATTGTGGTTGCAGGAATCGTGTGGAACACGATAGGATGACATTTATGGGGATGTCTGGCACTCCGTGTGTTATGTGCCAAGGAAGCTGGTTTTAAGAAAATCAGATAAAGGGATATTTCCGAGGTAACATGTATTTTACGTTGTCTTGTTGACACATGATGAATGCAAAGTGGTGCATTGAGGTTATGATATATGTTATTGTGCATTGTTTTTGCATATGCATGTCTTGAGTCAAAGTTATCTTAGTAAGGATTTTAATGGCTTATGCTAAAGTCCATATGAAGCGATGAAGAGTCCCGCTTATATGGAGTAGCAACGCTAAAGTCCATATGAAGCGATGAAGAGTCCCGCTTATATGGAGTAGCAACGCTAAAGTCCATTGGAAGCGATGAAGAGTTCCGCTTACATGGAGTAGCAACGCTAAAGTCCAGTGGAAGCGAGGAAGAATTCCGCTTTCCTGGAGTAGCAAGAAGCATTAAAATGTACTAATGATAAGGGCTCAGGATGAAATAAGGATTTAAAGAAGGATATCATGACATTTATTTGTGAAACCATACATTCTCATAATGTGTTTTTATTATGAATTGAATGTGGATGCATAGCGTATATGGCTATTGTTGTTAACCCTGATGGTTGCAGGTTACAGGAAATATGGAGTATAAAAAGGAATGATGATTATGCATTCCAGGAGTCCTGCTTATGACAGTGAGAATTTTTATACTTATGCTTGACCGCTAAAAATGTGGAGCGGGCGGGGATGCTCGCTTGCACATGGAGGCGGGGTATGCCATACGAAGCGAGGATGAGATACCGCTTGTATGAAGAAGCGAGGATGAGATGCCGCTTGTTAGGATGATGATTCATTCCTTTGTGATGACACGGATGATAGCGGTGATGTGTCCCGCTGTGTCGATTTATATTCATTTCTCTATGAGGACACGGTTTATAGCGATGGTTCATTCCGCTATATTTATTGGCGATGGTTCATTCCGCCAGGCGTATTTATAGCGACGGTTCATTCCGCTATATTTATTGGCGATGGTTCATTCCGCCAGGCGTATTTATAGCGACGGTTCATTCCGCTATATTTATTGGCGATGGTTCATTCCGCCAGGCGTATTTATAGCGACGGTTCATTCCGCTATATCTATTGGCGATGGTTCATTCCGCCAGGTGTATTGATAGCGATGGTTCATTCCGCTATATCTATTGGCGATGGTTCATTCCGCCAGGTGTATTGATAGCGATGGTTCATTCCGCTATATCTATTGGCGATGGTTCATTCCGCCAGGTGTATTGATAGCGACGGTTCATTCCGCTATATTTATTGGCGATGGTTCATTCCGCCAGGTGTATTTATAGCGACGGTTCATTCCGCTATATTGATTGGCGATGGTTCATTCCGCCAGGTGTATTTATAGCGATGGTTCATTCCGCTATATCTATTGGCGATTGTTCATTCCGCCAGGTGTATTGATAGCGATGCCTCTTTCCGCTACTATGTGGACGATGATTCATACTCAGGTATATAGCGAGGTTTCATGCCACTTATTATATGACGAGGTGTCATGCCGTCGATTCTATAGCGAGGGATTTTGCCGCTATGTACTCAGCACAGGATTTTGCCGCCTTCGAGCGATGGGTGCTGATTACGCACTATTATTGAGCGACGGAGACAGGTATGACGCTATATCACTAGCGATGAGGTATGAGATATTGCTATTTTATTAGCTTTATTGTAGCTGGCATGCATTGATATACATGTTTTATTATGCCTATTTTACTAGCATGATAGTGGATGACATACGCTGATGTACATGTATCGTCACTAGTGGGCAATGTTTTAGATGCCATGAGTTGGCATGTGTCGTCACGGGATGACGATGACGATGGTGTAGGAGATGTCTTATTAGACATGCATCATCGTTACGATGATCGATGCGTTGAGTATACGTATTCAGTAGTATGCCTTGGGTGCCAGTACCGAGCACAAGGTGGTGTGTGCGACACCGATGGACGTGACCCTTATACCGAGCGGGTTGCTCGAGGAATGGTTGGATGCGCTGTACATGTGATTGTACCGCAGCTTACGATTGGGGGATCATTTTACGAGTGGTGATACCCTTGAGGTATGCTCGTTGGAATGGCTTTTGGCCATGTGATTTGACGACAGGAGTAATCATGGAGGAAAGTACTCGCTTTCTGTCGATGTGACATGTGGTGGACATGATCACACCACCCTTGAGGGTGTAGGATGGGTCCTAAGGGAGTAGGATCAGGTTATGTTAAGTACATAGGGACATTGGGTTGTCCAGGGTGTATCGGCATTGAGGAATGTTGGATAAAGACCCACTACTCTATTGAGTTTTTCTCCCATAGTATGTTATACCATGTGGAAACGTCCGTCTTATTGGTAGGTTTGAGGTGAACCTAGAGAGGCAGCGACTGGTTTGTCTGCCGCGTGTGTGTAGCACCATGATGGGCTTGCTAGAGCCGTTACACTGCTCGTTGGAACCAAGTTTGGCAAATCGTAAGGTGATACGATGTGGATTGTGGTGGACTCTAGTAGTCACCATGTCATTGAGGTTAAGGTTGTTCATGCCTCGCTGAAACGTGTATACGTTTATGTTTGAATCTTGGAGACTTGTCTGGGACAGCTCAGGATGTTGGAGTACCAACAAGAGAGTCATCAGGTTGTTATTGACTCAATCTAAAGGAACCCGTGTATTGGGATACAATGGGTGTTATTGTATCCAGTTTTTCCGAACGATGGTTCGAGACTTGTGGATCTCGAGTTCGATGGCACTTCCCCTGCGAGGAAGAAGGTAGTATTATACCTATTTGGGAATCTTTGAAAGATTCGGTAAGTTGGTACAAGTGGTGTTGATTTTGGGAATCACACCGTGTATTATTAATCGTCGATTATCATCCTCCACTGAGTAAGGAATGACTCAGAATTGACGGTTGTGTTTGGGGCTTAGGGATATATGGTAGATACCCGAGCCGAGTGCATTGAGTATGCATGCGATATCAGTGCTTAGGCAGGTATACCGGTGAGTATACGGATGCCAGTTATTGATTTCCTCTCTGTTAAGCATAGAGTTATGCTATTTTTGGGATGGTTAAATCTCTGATGAGAGATATGGAACACCTTGAGATTGGGAATCTCCATGGCACGATGATTATGAGGAATGATCGTGAAGTTAGTTGACTCCCTTGAGGAGGGATTTTCTTGTGAGGGTTAAGGTACTTCCCTTGTTGGTGTTTTCCTTCGAGTTATGCGACAGCCTTCCCAAGTTTGGATTGTTAAATCCGAGGATTTTCAAGGGATGGCAGGATTTCGGATTGGTTGAGTGTCGCTGACGACACAAGCGTTGCGGATGCAATGGGTTTATTGCATGCCCCTTAAGAAATGTAAACTCTGCGGAGTCTCGGTTGTTATTTATGATCAGGACGTGATTCTTGGAACATCCGGAGGTGGACATCTTGTGAGATGTCTTTTGTTTGAATTTGTGGCCGTGAGTTGCCCAAATTAAGTTGCAATGAGGCGACTACTCCTTCGATGGAGGAAGTTTGAAGTGGAAACCAGGTTTGATATGGGTACACCGTGGTTGTACTAGTGTTTCCTTCGTAACGATGTATGTTAGACATCGTAAGTCATAGTAAAATATCATTGGATGATATCTTCGATAGAATCAAGAGCGATTCGAATCCTTGCAGTTTCAGTTGACTAACTGCTTTTGGACTGTTAGCGTTGAGTTGTGCTGACGCTCTTTGACGTTATGATGGATCTGGAAGTCTATTCCACTCCAGAGTTTGACACGAGGTCAACGTTCTTACGGTTGAGGTGTCATCGGGACGTGTTCGTACTGTTGTATTAGAACGAAGGATGACTGTCTGATCTACAGTCGTAAGTATCAGTTGTTTCGCAGTCATGAGGGACTGACTTCTGGGATGACCCGCATCGAGGTACGTTTTACCTCTTGGGTGTTATGTTGGTTTTGGTATGTCGCTCTGTTTCAGAGTTTGATGAGAGGTAAGTATCCTCGCGTTTATTAATACGATTCTGATATGGTCAGGAATCGATGTTATGGCTTCATGTTGTTGTGCAGCCTGGGTGTTACGTGATACACCAGTGCTAATTTCGAGGACGAAATTCTTTTAGTGGGGGATATTGTGATGACCAGGGATTATAGGTGTTAATCCCGGAGTATTAATAATCCCTAAAGTGGTTTTACGTGGCGATTTGGGATTTAATCGAGGTGTTGGGCCTTCTGGGCTCGTTTATTTGGGCAGTTGGGATCGTTGGATCCGGAGGTTGAGATTGTATTCACATTACGGTGTAAAACCTAAGAGTTGGGTTTTTAATGTGTCTCGGGATCTCGGGTGCTGGGTGAGCACCGGTAGAGGGTTTTGGAGTTAGAGAGAGAGTTTTTGAAAACAGATGATTTTTAAGGAATCATGATGTATTTGTGGGGCTATTAATTTTTCGGGGTATTTTTGCTATAAATACCATTTGAACCCAAGATTTTAAGAGAATTTCATTTAAGCCCCAAAGTTTTCCTCCCTCTCTCTCCCGCGCGATTCCCGTCTGCTACAGGACCCCCGCCGCTTCAAGCGGTGCGCCAGCCGCCGTCCGGCCGCCGATCGGCGCGTGCGACCTACCGCCGTCTTCGTCTCGACGAGGCGCTTCTTTCCCCTCCATCAATTCGAGGTTTCGTCGCGTGTGGAAGTCGAATTTTGCTGGTAAGCGTCGATCCCCAATTTCTAGGGTTCTTCGATTTTCGTTTGATTTTGCTTCCGATTTCGTATGGATAGCCTCCCTTACCCCTTTTGCATCCCTCTCATGTTATTCCCTACTAAATTCGGTGGTTTTGGTTCGAAATTATTTTCGAAAATTGTAGGGTTTGATTTCGATTTTTGGGGGTTTTTGGCAGGGGTATTATTTCGTGCAATTGATCGATTATTGCATGTTTTAAGAGTATTATGATGCTTGATTGAGATTGAATTGAGAAGCTTTGGTTCGAATTTGAAGGATTTTAAGGGTTTGAATTTAAGGGCTTGTTTGGATTCGAAATTATGGGGGTTGAGTTCGAAAATGGGGAGTTTTTGTCAAGGGATGTTGATTCTTGCTTGGATAGCTTAATTGACATTTTAGATGAGTTATGGTATTTAATTGGGTTCGAAATTGTGAGATTGAGGTTCGATTTTTGTAGGGCATTCTTGAACAAATTTCGATTGTCTCATTTATTCCTTCCCTGCATGTACCCTGCCCCGGGTCTTTTAAGAGGATAATTGTCGTGTATTGACAATGTTGTGAGGGATATGGGTGTGCTTGAACATAGGTTACATGTTCGTAAATAATGGTGAATTGTTTATCGTGTTAGCACATCATTCCTCGGGGCATGGAACTCGAGCAAGGCTTGGCTCGGACTTCGGAGATTTAAAGTACGTGCGACGTACGAGCATTACTATATATATGTGAAATGCATAAGGTGTTTTTGATTGCATTGAATGTTTTGCGTATGGTTATACATATATGTTGATATAGCCAAGGAATGACCCAAATCTTGATATCGCCGCTTGTAGCGTGCGTGACACTAGAGTAGGATGACTCTTGCATGATATATGGGGTACTGGGTTTATATGACTATATTATGAGACATTTGAGATGTCTAGGTTTGTAGAATCATGCATTCTTCGTAAGACATTTGAGATGTCTAGGTTCGTAGAATCATGTATTCATTATGAGACATTTGAGATGTCTAGGTTTGTAGACTCATGTATTCATTATAAGACACTTGAGATGTCTAAGTATAATGAAGGATTGGTAAAATAAATGCTAAGGCATTTGAACTATCTGTGATTGATAGCAAGGTTGTGAAATCAGTATTAGATATTGTGATATCTGTAATTGCATGTTTAATGAATTTGTAATCACTATATGTTGATATTCGAGGATCAGGCATGCGATGTGTAAATCAATGTGTTGATTTACTGATTTATGAGATTTGATGAGTTTGATGTTGTGAGAACAGGGACAGTACACGGAATCCCGGATGAGGATGTTGCCATCCAGGGAGTATCATTTAAAATTCATTAGCATTTACCTTTGTTGTAAATTATGAATTTCATTATTATGATTATGGGATTTTGTGTATTGGTATGCTCACCCCGTTGGGGGCTGTCTCTGTTGGGACAGGTGGACAGGTACATCGATGGCTATGGAGCTGAGCTCGAGCTGTTGATTTGAGGTACTCCCAGGATCGTGGTACCAGGGCCTGATGGAGCACGGTATCGTATAGAGTACCTATATATATACACCTGAGGATTTATACATATTCATATTCATGATGCTCGCATGTGAGCACGATTATACTTGTATATGGATTGTATATAAAGGCATGAGCCTTTCTCTCTTTCATTTAAGGTTGCATGCAATTAGGTTGAATTGCTAGAATGATATGAGAGTCATTGGTGTATTATGTGGGTGTTGGAACCCACTTTTGTTGACATATGTGTGGTGTCTTCCCTGGCTGGGAATCTACTTGTATTACTGCTTTCTGTTGAGTATTATGTGTTCCCTGGCCGGGAATTTTGTTATGTGTTGTACTCTGTTTTGGGATAGCTCTATTTATGGGGAGACTCTGCCCAAATTTTTGTAAAAGTTTACAATGTGAAAAGTGGCACCAAGGGGTTGGTAAAGGGCAAACATATGAGTCTTTTATTGACAGGCAATGATTAAGTATCATCAGAGCTTCCCGATTGACATTTTATAGAAAGCATGTACCACACATAGTGGTTAATACACTAATCAAGGTTTTAAGGGCTTGGGGTCCTTACAAATTGCATTTACGGTTTATGCATTGAATTATGATCATATTATTGTGGATATGATTTATATACATGCTCATGGTTTTGGGGTTGTTCCTGTAGGTACTTTTGGGCGGAAGGGGCTAAGGTGGGTTGATGCGGTGAGCTAGTGAGGAGTGCTCTTGGTAGCAGGCTTGATTCTTTTGTATAGTATCTACTCTAGGAGTAGTGTAAAGCTATAGGATTAGCATTCATTGGTTGGGAATGTAACTAATCCCTTTTGAACTTTATTTTGGCACTGTAATTTAATAGCTCAGGGCATCAACACAACCGTTATACTCTGTTATGCATGGAAATTTTTATTTACGCCTTTAATCCGCACTTAAGGAACTAGGGTCCTTACATTAGTGGTATCAGAGCAGTGGTTAGAGAACCCGGGAATGAGTGAAGGGTAGCCTTAGCATGGTTAGCTAAGTGTTTACATTTGAGCATGTTTATGCATGTGGCGCATATTGGTGTATAATCTGTCATACTAACATGCTTATTATCGTTCATGTTATCTAACGGCGTAACATGTATATTGTTTGGAATTGTTGTTAACCCTTGTATTACAGCATGGCTGCTATGAATGCGGGGAACCTTAATGAAGAGGTTAGTGATGTTGGGAGCGTGAACGCTAGCATCGGTCAGGCAAATCCTTTACCCCCACCTGCCATGGGCATAGAACCGGATGCTCAGGTACTACTACCAGGGGAGCTTAGCCTGACACAATTCCTGACCTTTCACCCGCCTATGTTTGAAGGGACAGAAACAGGGGAAGAGTCCGAAGAGTGGCTAAAGAGATTGGAACAAATCTTTGTATCTGCGCCGTGTGCTAGGACGGCATGGTTGAGATTGGCGGAATTTCAATTGGCGAAGAAGTCTATGTGGTGGAAGACGACGGTGATGGAGTTGAGGGCTCAAGGCATGGTGGTCGACTGGACTCTATTCAGAACTCGGTTTTTAAACCGATACTTCTCGGCCGTGGCTAGGCAATCAAAAGAGGATGAATTCACAAACTTGAAACAAGGGAGCATGACAGTTTCGGACTATGCCATGCACTACTCGTCCTTGTTGAGGTATGTTCCGCACATTGCCACCAATGGACATGCAAAGATGAGGAACTTTTTGAAGGGGTTGCGACCGGAACTATTTGATCGGGTGATTTCCAACAACCCGACATCCTTTGATGGTGCACTTGTAAGGGCGGAGTTGGCAGAGATTGGGGTGAGTGCTTATCCTGATGCCGCACCCCCACCAGCCTCATCACAGAGATCTACATCAGAGAATCTGAGGCCACGGGGAGGATCTTTTAAGTCACGAGGGACTTCTTCTTCCCGTTTTAGCGGAAAACGACCGGATGGCCGGAAACAAGGTGACCGGAGAGGTGGTGCATCTACTTTTGGAGGACCTGGTAGAGTTGGAGAGGTTAAGTGCCACTTTTGCGGAGGGCCGCATTTGATGCGTGATTGTTCTGCATGCTACATATGTGGCAAGACGGGCCACATTGCTCGGCGTTGCCCTAATCGGGAAGGCCAGACGGATCTCACGGAAGGTCGAGGGAGATTTTCTAGTGGTACAGTTCAGCAGAGGCCACGGATGGTGCCTCGACATGTGGGAGGGCAGGCGATGGGGCCACCTCAGGGACAGGTCTATGCATTGACCAGGGAGGAGGCCGATGCAGCCCCAGAGGAAGTGATAGCTGGTACGTGCCTTCTATTTACGTATTCCGCCTTTATTTTGATAGACACAGGTGCTTCGCATTCCTTTGTGTCTGCGGACTTTGTGGAGAGACATCATATGTGCATGTCTCCATTGCCCACGTCTCTATTGGTCTCGACACCCACCGGAAAGAGAGTTGTTGCTGATCAGTTTTTGATGGACTGCCTCATTTATTTTGAGGGCAATGAGATCAAGGCAGATTTGATTGTTTTGGGTATGTCAGATTTCGACTGCATTGTGGGCATCGACATTCTGAACAGATATCAGGCAGTGGTAGATTGTTGACAGAGGACAGTACGGTTCAGATCTCATTTGGGAGTTCAGTGGATTTTCTATGGCAACGGTTCTCGTGCGAAGATTCCGTTGATTTCGGCAATTAAAATGTCCCAATTATTGGAACGTGGACACTCGGGATATCTCATATATGCCGTGGATATGTTGGGAAAGAGCAACGAGTTAAGAGTTGAGAATATACCAGTGGTAGCAGAATTTGCTGATGTGTTCCCGGAGGAAATTCCAGGATTCCCACCGGCTAGGGAAGTCGAGTTTGGGATTGAGTTATTACCGGGGACATCCGCTATCTCTCGTGCACCTTACAGGATGGCACCGGCGGAGTTGAGGGAATTGAAGGAGCAGTTACAGGAGCTCCTGGAAAAAGGATATAGACGCCCTAGCGTATCGCCTTGGGGCGCACCGGTTCTTTTTGTGAAGAAGAAGGATGGTTCGATGCGGTTGTGCATCGATTACCGGCAACTGAACAAGGCAACGGTGAAGAACAAGTATCCTCTCCCAAGGATTGACGACTTGTTTGATCAGTTGCAAGGCACAAAACTGTATAGCAAAATTGATTTGAGATCCGGGTACCATCAGATACGGGTCAGGGATGAGGATGTGCAGAAGACAACATTTAGGACTCGGTATGGGCACTACGGGTTCTTGGTAATGCCGTTCGGTGTGACGAACGCCCCGGCTGTCTTTATGAGCTTAATGAATCGGGTGTTCCAACCCTATCTGGATCAGTTCGTCATTGTGTTTATTGACGATATACTCATCTACTCCCGGAGCGAGGAAGAGCATATGAAACACTTGAGCACGGTGCTCCAGATCCTCGGAGATCACCAATTATATGCCAAGCTCAGCAAGTGTGAGTTTTGGTTGAGCAGTGTAGTGTTTCTGGGGCATGTCATATCTAGCAGTGGGATTTCAGTGGACCCCAGGAAGATTAGGCGGTGATGGAGTGGGCTGCACCCACTTCTGTGCTCGAGATACGGAGTTTTCTTGGTCTGGCTGGTTATTACCGACGCTTTGTCAAGGGATTTTCTAAGATTGCTAAGCCACTGACACAGTTGACCCAAAAGGTAGTACCCTTCTTTTGGTCAGAGGCTTGCGAGGAGAGCTTCCAAGAGCTGAAGCACCGGTTGACCACGGCTCCTATATTGGTAATTCTCACGGAGAACAAGAGGTTTGTTCTATATACTGACGCATCACTTCAGGGCATGGGATGTGTATTGATGCAAGATAAGCACGTGGTAGCTTATGCATCGAGGCAGTTGAAGCCGCATGAGGCTAGATACCCGGTTCATGATTTGGAGTTGGCGGCTATTATCTTTGCCCTGAAGATTTGGAGGCACTATCTGTATGGTACATCTTTTACCATATACACGGATCATAAGAGCCTAAAATTATTGTTTACTCAGGCAGAGTTGAATATGCGTCAGAGGAGATGGATGGATTTGCTCAAGGACTATGACTGTGAGATTGAGTACCATCCGGGGAAGGCGAACTTGACAGCAGACGCCTTGAGTCGGAAGGTGAAGAGTACTACTGAGGAGGTCATGCATTTGTCGGCTATGATGACTTCATATTGCCATCTGGTCTATGACTTCGACGTAGATACATCGCCTGTGCATGTATCGACCTTATTGGCTGAGCCAGATATCTATGAGCGTATCAGGAGAGCTCAGAGGACAGATGATGAGACTCAGAGATGGTCATCATTGGCACTTCAGGGGCAGCCATCAAAGTTTAGAGTGGCTGAGGATGGTTCTTTGAGACTTGGTAACCGATGGGTAGTCCCATGTACGCCGGAGTTGCGTAGAGGTGTCAGGACCCCATGCCCTTAACCCTTAATTAGTGTATTAACCACTATGTGTGGCACATGCTTTCAATAAAAAGTCAATCGGGAAGCTCAGATGATACTTTACCATTGAATGGTAACTACAAAATTTCTTTAATACTTAATGTTATAAGATCATCATCCTAACAGCATATAGACTAATCGAGTTCGCCCAATACCATCCCCATTACATCACTTTTGCATTGTGGGTTTTTATAAAAATTTGGGCAGAGTCTCCCCATAAATTGAGCTATCCCAAAAATAAAAGCACATCACATAATATAATTCCCGGCCAGGGAATACACAATACTCAACAGAATACTGAACACAAAGTAAATTCCCAGCCAGGGAAGACACCACACATAAGACGACAAAAGTGGGTTTCAACCCCCACATAACACACTAACGACTCTCATATCATTAGCAATTCTACCACAATTGCATGCAACATATAATGAAAGAGAGGAAGGCTCATGCCTTTATATACAATCCATATACAAGTGTAATCGTGCTCACAGGCGAGCATCATGAATATGTATATAATCCTCAGGTGTATATATGTACTCTATACGATACCGTGCTCCATCAAGCCCTGGTACCACGATCCTGGGAGTACATCCAATCAACAGCTCGAGCTCATCTCCAAAGCCATCGATGTACCTGTTCACCTGCCCCAACAGAGACAGCCCCCAACGGGGTGAGCATACCAATTCCACAATTTCATAATCATAATGACATAATACATAATTTACGAAAATGTAAATATTGCGGAACATATGTGATACTTCCTGATGGTATCATCCTCATCATAGCGTACCCCTGTAATAATCCTGTTCTCAAAACAGATAAATCATCAAATCCTGAATATGCAGTTAATCATCATATTGGTTAACCCTAGCCAGTTTCAATTTAACAACATTTCATAACATCTTTCTTTATCTAGCAATTATCATAATTCTAGATATTATAATGAGATTTCCTTAACTTCCGATACTAGTTAATCACTTCTCTGATTAACTACGTCTCTGTTCTTATTCATTACCAATAGGGAATAAAATACAGATATCCTAGATATCTAATCAAATACCATCTTTTTCATTTCTTACTTCAAGTAGCATCATACTATCGGTGTTTGCTCCGTAGCAACCACACCCATCATTTGCTCGCTTCATAGCGGCACTAAGCATTTCACCATGTGAATCATCATAACGTAATCAAGTCCCGGTACCATCATAGTAAAGCATTTCATGTATTTTAGATCATGCATCATACTTGTAAAACATCATTTAAATTATGCTCGTACGCTAAACGTACCTTAAATCCTCGAAGTCCGAGCCAAACCTTGTTCGAGTTCCATGCCCCGAGGAACGATGTGCTAACACGATAAATAATTCACAATTATTTACGAACATGTAACCCATGCTCAAGCACATCCATAACCCTCAAAATATTGTCGACACACGACAATTAAACATCTAAAAGACCCGGGGCAGGGTACATGCAGGGAGGGAAAACGAATGCAACATATCGAAAAATTGCTCAAGAACACCTTCAATAATTCGAACCCAACCAACACAAATCAAACCCGAATAATCACCATAATTCATCTAACACATGAATTAATCAATTAACAACAACAATAATCGCCCCACATGCCAAAACCCCCAAAATTCGAATTCAAGCCCTAACTTCGAATCCAATTCCTCAATTTCGAACACAATCAAGCATCATAATGCATTTAAACATGAATTAATCAATCCATAACAAGAATCATCACTCCTTGTCAAAAATCCCCAAAATTCGAACCCTAACTCACGAAATCGAGCTGAAATTTGAACCAAATTTAACCAATATTTTCGAACCAAAAAGTCTGAAATAATCGACTCAAAACCAGCTTAAAAACGCCCCAAAAACATCAGAAAAATCGTACCAAAAACATACCAAAATCGAGCCCCCAAAATCGGATGAAATCCAGTGACGAACCGTAGCGCTTTCTGCAGAAATCCGAGCTCGATTCTCGACGAAACTTCGAATTGTTGGTATGTATAGAAGCGCCCGGAAGAGACGATTCCAACGGCGGGTGGAACGCGCCGAACGGCGGCCGGACGGCGGCTGGCCGACGACTTTTACGCGCGGGGGTCAAAGGGGATCGGGTGTGCGCGCGGGAGGAGAGAGGGAAGAAAGGGGGAAAAATGGTTCCGATAATAAAAATCTCGGGTTCAACTGGTATTTATAGCAAAAATACCCCGAAATACTAATATCCCCACAAATACATCATGATTCATTAAAAATCATCTGTTTTCAAAAACTCTCTCTCTAACTCAAAAACCCCCTACTGGTGCCCACACCCAGCACCCGAGATTCCGAGTCACACTAAAAACCCAACTCACAGGTTTTCACCGAAATGAGAATACGATCTCAACTTCGGGATCCAACGATCCCAATTACTCAAATAGACGAGCCCGGAGGGCCCAACACTTCGATTAAACTCCAATTGCCACGTAAAACCACTTTAGGGGTTATTAACACTCCGGGATTAACATCCCTAATCTCAGGTCATCACAAGAGGAATCTTAGAGCGAGCTCATAATAGCCGATTCAGTATCCACCAGGAGGGAGGAAAATGTATAAGGACTTGTGTGATCAGTTCTGGTGGAAACGGATGAAACGTGATGTGATCTCTTTTGTCAAGAGGTGTTTGATCTGCCAGCAGGTTAACGCAGAGAGGCAGAGACCCGGTGGCGAGCTAAGGAGCTTAGAGATACCGGAGTGGAAGTGGGAGCATATATCTATGGACTTTGTTACCCACTTGCCGAGGACTACTTCGGGTTGTGATGCCATTTGGGTGATCATTGACAGACTGACAAAGGTAGCTCACTTCATCCCCTACTGTATGACGTACACATACTTGAGGATGGCTCAACTGTATGTCCGGGACATAGTGAGACTACATGGGATTTCAGTGTCTATTGTGTCTGACAGAGATCCGCGGTTCACATCTCATTTTTGGGGAGGTCTTCAGTCAGCATTGGGTACTGAGGTGAGATTGAGTACGGCATATCACGCCCAGACGGATGGTCAGACAGAGCGTACTATACAGACGCTCGAAGACATGCTGCAAGCTTGTGTGTTGGAGTTTGACGCCTCATGACAAGATTCTTTGGCCTTGGTAGAGTTTTCTTACAACAACAGCTATCAGGCGTGTATTCAGATGGCACCGTTTGAGGCGTTGTATGGTAGGCGTTGTAGGTCACCATTATACTGGGATGACTTGACCAGTAAAGCAGTGAGAGGACCCGAACTGATTCGGGAGATGGAGGATAAGATAAAGGTTATCCGTCAGAAAATGAAGGTAGCCCAGGACAGGCAGGCAGCCTATGCGAACAAACGGCGGAGACCGTTGGAGTTTCAATTAGGAGACAGGGTCTTTTTGAAGATTTCACCTTTCAGGGGTGTAGTTCGGTTTGGTATGCGTGGTAAATTGTCTCCGAGGTATGTGGGACCGTATGAGATTTTACAGCGCATCGGTACCTTGGCTTACCGTTTGGCACTGCCGCATCGGTACCTTGGCTTACCGTTTGGCACTGCCACCGTCGTTGTCTGGTATTCAGACGTGTTTCATGTATCTATGCTGCGGAAGTATGAGCCGGATCCGTCGCATGTATTGCAGCCTTCTGAGGTTCGGTTAGATTCTGATATATCCTATGAGGAACGGCCAGTCAGGATTCTGGATAGGGCTGATAGCAGGCTTCGGAACAAAAGTGATACCAATGGTAAAGGTAAAGTGGGATCGCAGGGGTGTCAAGGAGACCATGTGGGAGACAGAGCAGCATAGGGTGCAGCACTACCCGGAACTATTCTCCGGTATGTGATTTATGTTTAGTTTCGATTTGGGTAAGTGCATGCGATTTCGAGGACGAAATCTTATAAGTAGGGGAGTATTGTGATATCCCAGAAATAATTAATTGCAATTTGGGCATTAATTATGTTTATGTGATATTATGGTGATAATTAGATTATGTGCTGGGACTAATTATCTTGGTAAAATGCTTGTCACATGGTAGGCGTGACCCGGTAGAGCATTTCAGGGTGCATGTTATACATGTTGGGAAATTGGGTGTTATAATGGTTTAAATGTGTTGCGTTGTAATTTTGCGTAAAGCATGATTTTAATGGTGATTTTGGTGCATTGTTGTAAAATGCTTTTAAAATATCATGTTGGGGTATTCTATATATCATGCTTGTGTTTTGATACACATTTAAATCCCATGTGAGTTGGCAAGGGAGCCACTTGCATACTTTACATCCCATCCACTTTCCTATCAGCTTTATGTCCCCAAATCCCTCTCCTTTCATCTTAGAGCTTCCATTTTCGTTTCTGAAACAAGAGGGGAGGAGAAAGCTTTGAAAAAGGAGTCTTTTTGTGATTTCTTGCTAAAAACTTGGAGCTCAAGTGGTAAGCTTCCATTATGGTAGAGTTTTGTTGAGTTTTGGTTGGGTTTGTGGCTTGTTTTTGGGGTTAAAAGGGTGGATCTTGGTCCAACGTGTTGTTTATGTTTGGGGGATGTATTTTAAGGTTGTTTTGTGGTTAAATGTTGAGAATGGTGGTTGATCTTGGTTGTATATGAGTTTAGGTGTTGTTGGAAGCTCATACATGGAAGTTTCTCGCAGGAACAGGGCTGCCCGATCGATCGAGAAATGTGTCCGATCGATCGAGCAGGGCAGAGCCTGAACAAGGCGTGAAATGAGCTTACCGATCGATCGAAAATTTGTTCCGATCGATCGGTGTGATGTCTCGATCGATCGATAAAAAGTTTCGATCGTTCGGTGGAGGCAGTACTTGGATGCCTATCTTTCTTCACTTAGCGATCGATCGGGGCTTAGGGACCGATCGATCGCAAGGCTAAAAATGTGGATTTTGGGATTTTGTTCTAAATGGTGATGTTTTTGGTAATGGTTCATTTATTGGCTTCTAATATGGATTCATGTGATTGTGTAGAACCATCCCAGGTAGCCACACATCAAAGGAGATAACGTCCCACGACATCTCCACTTTTGGAACTAAGGTATGTAGTGAAACGTACGAGCATCGGACGGTAAAACGTATTTATTACGCTTTGATTAGTTATGCATTATGGTTGCATACATGGTCTTAATTATGCATTATGGTTGCATACATGATTGGATATGCATTATGGTTGCATATATGGTTGGTTATGCATTATGGTTGCATACATGGTTGGATATGCATTACGGTTGCATATATATTGTGAGTCGAGATTATATTGCAGTGATGATAGAATACTTGCCGCTGTCATGTCGAAGCGATGATAGAATACTTGCCGCTGTCATATTTAGCGATGAAGAATATTTATCGCAAATATGTCGAAGCGAAGGATAATGCCGCTGTCATATTGATGCGAGGGATATTATGCCGCTAATATGTCGAAGCGAGGGGTATTAATGCCTCTGTCATATAAACGTGAGGGGTATTATGCCACTGATATAATAAGACTGGAAATTGGCCATTGATATACACGGAATGGATACATGTCATGACATGCATATTGGCATTATAATCCTTTGATTATCAAGGTGTAAGTAATCCTCAGAGCATACAACGCAGCGGAATAAAATTTTTAGGATTACTAACACCGGATCTATACATAGGTAATCATATCGGATTAAGGAATACATAAGAGTCTCACCCTTGTAGCGTGTTTGAAGCAGAATCCACGGAGCAGCACCACGTCCTACGCCTTCTCCGAGTCAATAGCAAAACTCAATGAGTTTTGCCTCAACGGTATCCACACGATCAAATCGGGTGAAGGGATAGTTTAAGAACAAGTTGCTAGACAAGTTCTTAAACCAATACACGAAGCAAGCTCGATTCACAATCGAATGATGGCTCAAAACCCACCAAGCTCCCTACGGCTATCAAGCAAACCGAGAGAGAAAGAGGCTACGGCCGAATCACCTTTGCTTGTGTAGGGTTTTGTGTTATTAAGTTGTCTTACAATTAAACATCTTGTTATCATCTTTTATTTAATTAATTAAAGGCTTTCATAAAGCCTCATGGGCTTAAGCCCATGATTTAATTAATCATTATGATTATTAATTAAGACTCCTCTTCATTATTTAATTCATCCCATGAATTTAATTTCCCTTCTCGATTTAATCTTTTGTGCGACCCGATAGGATCTTGTAATGTTGGCAGTGACATAAAATCTCATTTTACGTCTCAAGCATTGAGCGGTATCTAGCAACACATCAATGCTACCCAAATTACAAGAATGTCAATGACTCGACATAACCTTTAGAACTTGTGATAATATTAATCATGTAACTTAATCCCTTTGTCCTTTGTGTTTAGATTGAACACGAGTCATGGAATAGTCATACTCGTATATCCAATCTTTATTTCTTGATCCCCAAGTAGAACTAGAATAAACGAATAAGCTCGATATCTCATATCGACTCATTCGAGCATGGCCATGCATTTTAGTTCTCACTTGATCAAGGGCCAAACACATCTCCTGTTATATAGGAGGGACAAATCCTATCTCGATCAGTCAACATCCCTCTACATAATTCGTAGTGTATCCAATAGTCGCCTTTATAGATTACCCTGTTACGGGTAACGTTTGACGATATCAAGATACATAACTCCTTATGTTGGGATCTCTGATGATCACAAGTCGTAAGGATTACATACATTATTATCACTATGAGAATTGCATATGACGATCATATAACTATCCATGTTGCATTTTCATGGTGGGTCTGTCCAGTACATCGTTCTATAACATGTACCCATATGTTGATTTGATATCTCATATCAATGAACAATTCATCGATCAACACATACTAGTCTCTACGTATTATCATTATCCCTTTCATGATAATACTTGACTAGGAACATCTTTAAGAATAATACAATATTATTCTAAGGACATTAACATATATATTAATTCACAATGCACAGTTAAAAGAATAATATATAATAATGAATTGCCATTCATAAATCCATAAACATTGTAAGTCTTAAACAATCATCTAATGACTTGTCTTAGGGCATATCCCAACAAATCTCCCACTTGCACTAAGACCACTCAGACATATACCTAATGCCTAGAGATCTAGTATGACGATCATGCTTCTGCTGTGACAGCGGCTTCGTCAATGGGTCAGATACATTATCATCTGTTGGTACTTTGCATATTGTAACATCTCCCCTTTCAACGATTTCTCGAATGAAATGGAAACGCCTAAGTATGTGCTTGGATCTTTGGTGAGATCTTGGTTCCTTAGCCAATGCGATCGCTCCATTGTTGTCACAATAGAGTTCTATCGGATCTTTAATGCTAGGGACCACTCCAAGTTCAGAAATGAACTTCCTCATCCAAACAGCTTCCTTTGCTGCATCCGAGGCAGCAATATACTCAGCTTCCGTTGTAGTAATCGGCTACTGTTTCTTGCTTTGAACTCTTCCAGCTCACAGCACCTCCATTTAGGCAATACACATATCCAGATTGCGATCGAAAATCATCTTTGTCGGTTTGGAAGCTTGCATCAGTGTAACCCATTACATTGAGCTCTTCCTCACCTCCATAAATCAAGAATGTATCCTTAGTCCTTCTCAAGTACTTCAGGATGTTCTTGACAGCAATCCAGTGACCTTCACCTGGATCAACTTGATATCTGCTCGTCATGCTCAAAGTATACGATACATCGGGACGAGTACATATCATGGCATACATGATAGATCCAATAGCTGACGCGTATGGAATCTTACTCATGCGTTGTCTCTCATCTGGTGTTGAAGGACACTGTTCCTTCGAGAGATAAATACCATGTGTCATAGGCACGAATCCTTTCTTGGATTCTTGCATGCTAAACCTTTTAAGCACCTTGTCTATGTATGTACTTTGACTTAGACCAAGAAGCCTTCTCGATCTATCTCTATAGATCTTGATTCTTAATACATAGGTGGCTTCTCCTAAGTCTTTCATCGAAAAGCAATTCCCTAGCCAAATCTTTACAGATTGCAAGACAGGGATATCATTTCCAATAAGAAGTATGTCATCTACATACAACACTAGGAAAATGATTACGCTCCCACTGACCTTCTTGTAGACACAAGGTTCATCTTCGTTTTTGATAAAACCAAACTCTTTGATTGCGTCATCAAAACGAAGATTCCAACTCCGAGAAGCTTGCTTCAATCCATAAATGGATCGTTGTAGCTTGCATATCTTTCCAGCATCCTTTGGATCGACAAAACCCTCGGGCTGTGTCATGTACACATCCTCGAGCAGATTTCCATTAAGGAAAGCTGTTTTGACATCCATCTGCCAGATTTCATAATCATGAAATGCAGCTATTGCAAGTAAGATCCTTATGGATTTAACCATGGCCACTGGTGAAAAGGTTTCATCATAGTCAATACCATGAATTTGTTTGAATCCTTTTGCAACCAGCCGACCTTTATAGGTTTGTACGTTACCATCCATATCGGTCTTTTTCTTGAAAATCCATTTGCACCCTATGGGTCGTACCCCTTCAGGTGGATCAACCAAAGTCCATACTTGGTTTGCATACATGGATTCCATCTCAGATTTCATGGCCTCTTGCCATTTCTCAGAGTCATTGCCCATTATAGCTTGTTGATAAGATGACGGATCATCCTCATCAATAAGTAGTAAGTCACCTTGTTGAGTCACAAGAAATCCATATCTCTGTGGCTCCCGGTGTACTCTTACAGACCTACGCTGGGCTTGTGTCTCTTGAGCAGGTGCTTCTTCCACAACAGCTTGTGGTGCCTGCTCTGTTTCCATCTCAATCTCAGGTTCAGTGTTTTCTTGTGGTTGAACTTCACTAAGTTCTATTTTTCTCCCACTGGTTTTTCTAGAAATAAATTCTCTTTCAAGAAATACACCAGTCCGAGCAACAACTACTTTGTTCTCGGTGGGATAATAGAAATAGTACCCTTTCGTTTCCTTAGGATACCCCACAAATAAACACTTATCAGATTTGGGTCCAAGTTTGTTAGTGGCGTGACGTCTAACGAAAGCCTCACAACCCCAAATCTTCATAAAAGACATACTAGGACCCTTCCCAGTCCATATCTCATATGTTGTCTTTTCCACTGATTTAGATGGAACACGGTTCAGTAAGAAAATCGCTGTTTCTAGAGCGTGTCCCCAAAACGATATCGGAAGATCTGCATGACTCATCATTGATCTAACCATGTCTAACAAGGTTCGATTTCTCCTCTCGGATACACCGTTCCATTGCGGAGTATACGGAGGAGTGAGTTGTGGGACTATCCCACACTCCTTTAGATAGTCATGAAACCCTTGGCTTAAGTATTCTCCTCCTCGATCTGATCGAAGGATTTTGATACTCTTGCCAAGTTGGTTTTGTACTTCATTCTTGAAATCTTTGAACTTTTCAAAGGTTTCATGCTTATGTTTCATTAGGTACACATACCCATATCTACTGAGGTCATCAGTAAATGTAACGAAGTATTGAAAACCACCTCTAGCTTGTGTACTTATTGGTCCACATACATCACTATGTATTAGTCCCAATAAAATATTTGCCCTTCAACATGTCCCTTGAAAGGGGCTTTAGTCATCTTGCCCATTAAACAAGATTCGCAAGTTTCATATGATTCAAAATCAAATGAATCTAATACTCCATCCTTATGAAGTTTAGATATGCGGTTCTCGTTTATGTGGCCCAAGCGACAGTGCCTGAGATAAGTCGGATTACAATCATTATTTTTAATCCTTTTAGTATTTATGTTATAGATAGGCATATCAAGATTTAATACATAAAGACCATTCACCATTTGTGCACTAGCATAAAACATATCATTTAAATAAATAGAACAACAATTGTCCTTTATTATAAATGAAAAACCATACTTGTCCAAACAAGAAATAGATATTATGTTTTTAGTAATAGAAGGCACAAAATAACAATATTTCAAAATCAGTGATAAACCAGAAGGTAAAGCTAAATGATAATCTCATATAGCTAATGCAGCAACTCTTGCTCCATTTCCAACTCGGAGATCAACTTCACCTTTCGCCAATGTCCTACTCCTTTTGAGATCCTGCACATTTACACAAATGTGAGATCCACATCCAGTATCTAATACCCATGATGAAGAAGTAGATAAATTAACTTCTATAACAAAAATACCTGAAGCGAAAGTCACACTTCCTTTCTTTAGATCCTCCAGATATACTTTGCAGTTTCTTTTCCAATGGCCGGTCTCACCGCAATGGAAACAGTTCCCTTCCTTTGCTATCCCTCCCTTTGGCTTCAGTGCATAAGACCTTGGCTTAGATTTAGCAAAGACCTTCTTTGCTTTCTTGTTGCCTTTAGCTTTGGCCCTTCCTTTGCCCTTATTCACAATAAGGACATTTGTGGCCTTAGTCTTCTTAGTATTTGCTTCATATGTTCTCAACATACCAAGCAACTGTGGTAGAGTCTTTTCCATGTCAGTCATATTGTAATTTACTACAAATTGACTGAAGCTTTCAGGCAACGATTGCAAGATCACATCGGTGGCCAACTCTTGGTCCAATGGAAAACCTAGCTTGTCCAGATTCTCAATGTACCCAATCATCTTGAGCACATGAGTTCCAACTAAGCTTCCTTCTACCATCCTGCACTGGAATAACGCTTTAGAGACGTCATACCTCTCTTGTCTAGCTTGCTGTTGGTACAACTGCTTTAAGTGTTCGATCATATCGAACGCCTCCATTTCCTCATGTTGCTTCTGAAGCTCAGAGTTCATGGTGGCAAGCATGAGGCACCCAACATCAAGTGCGTCACTCTGATGCTTCTTGTAAGCATCCTTTTCGGTTCTTGTAGCCGTTAGGGGAGGTTCCTCAGCGGGTAAGGGTTCCTCTAGGACATATTGTTTCTTTTCTTGTTTGAGGACTATCCTCAAGTTCCTATGCCAGTCTAGGAAATTCGTCCCATTTAATTTGTCCTTCTCAAGGACCGATCGCAGTGATAAAGTGCTAGTAACGTTGTTAGTTGCCATGGATATCTACAATATAAATATGCAAAATAAGTTTATGATTTAAATCATTTAACATGGTCTTATATTAAATGATACTCCCACTATTTTGTTTGAAAAATATCAACCCTCGAAACCTTTAGTGGGCCAAGATCCATATTTCACTTAATCTTGAGTTAGCTTTTGGCTAATCGCCCAAGACTCGGTTATTTAGGTAGACAACACTTTGTCAATTACATCACATATAATTCTTGGATAGTTGGACGAACAACACTTTGTTCAATTCATCAAATGAATTATAATCCAACCCCTGCCTCTAGGTTCCCAATCCTATTGAGATAACCTAGTTAAGTCGTACCCAATTAAAGTATAACGGATATCACTTTTATCCTTTCGCGCCTTACTAAGATTGCCACGGTGCTTTGCTTTGGCAAACCCACACATGTACAATCGAAGTTATTGACGAGTACTTTTATTTTGGAAGGCATCTAAAACTTAATATTTTAGAGGGATTTATTGATCTCATGATTAATTTGATAATTTAAAATATGTCCACTACATATAGTTGTATACATATCTACATATATGTGTAATACTATTATCAAACTAAAACATAAGATAAATCATGCATCAACATACATAATTAAACGTGACATGGTTATAGCCCCTACTAATGATTTTCTCAAGCCAATGAGAAAATCCTATGAGTCAACCTAAGGTAACTTCACAAGCACCTTCCTTGGCTCCAATTTGTGAATGGCCTCCTCATCCCGGCACGATGCTCCATCTTCATTGATCACCATCAATAAAATAAACTACACTATTTACAAGATATAGAATTCCTCGATTCACATTCGAGGGGAACATAGGGGAGGGATTACATTTAGAATGAAATAGAAAAAGGCACGACACGCAGGTCGTATTATAAATTACAAACATCCACAAATCCTATCTAATAGGTCAAAGGGCTATAACCACGCACCATGCTCAAACAACACATAAAGCATGCATTAACATTTAATTAATTAAATTCTAAACATTTTAAATTTAATTCTAATTAAAACTGTAGAATAATTTTGAAAAATTATCGTACGCTCGGGACATCACATGCCACGAACTAAAGCGACTAAAACACGAACCACCATGGTTCGAACCAAAAAGCCCACGGCTGGACCAATAGTGGGCCTAGGGTTCGAAACCCTAGCCCATGGCCGAGCCATGGCTCATGTGGCGGCGGCACTAGGGTTCCAACCCTAGCCGCCTCGCACCCTTTTGATATTCCATCGAGCCATCTTGTTTTAAACGCCGGAATTTGTTAGCCACGAGTCACGGTCATGCCATGCACGGGGTTCGCTCAACCATCTCGAGCTAAGGGTTCGAAAAACCTTGCTCTCATGTGGTAAAGTTACAAATCCATGCATGCGTGAACCATTATCGAGTCAAGGAGTTCAAAACTCATCCAAGCATCAAAACTTTAGAAAATAAGGCGATGATGGTCGAGCCATGCACGGCTATTAGGGTTCGAAACCCTAGCCGTCATGAGCTAGCCGTCACGTCCAATGGGTTCTAAACCCTAATTAATTGTCGACACTTCCATGCACAATTATTAGCCACAACGACTAAGCCATCTCGAGCCAAGGGTTCGAAAACCCTAGCCCTCATGTGGCTAGCCATGGTGACATTTGTGATGGTGGTGGCCGAAAATTTGATGCTCAATAAATAATTTTATTCGCCAATTATATCAAATACAATTACTACGATGATTTTCATAAACTAAAATTAATTTCATATCATATATGAATTTAAACAGTTTCAATTAGCATGCAATATTAATTCTAATATGATTAACACAATTTAATCACATAAATCCGATATGAGCCTTGTACACGGCTCTGATACCACTGTAAGTAATCCTCAGAGCATACAACGCAGCGGAATAAAATTTTTAGGATTACTAACACCGGATCTATACATAGGTAATCATATCGGATTAAGGAATACATAAGAGTCTCACCCTTGTAGCGTGTTTGAAGCAGAATCCACGGAGCAGCACCACGTCCTACGCCTTCTCCGAGTCAATAGCAAAACTCAATGAGTTTTGCCTCAACGGTATCCACACGATCAAATCGGGTGAAGGGATAGTTTAAGAACAAGTTGCTAGACAAGTTCTTAAACCAATACACGAAGCAAGCTCGATTCACAATCGAATGATGGCTCAAAACCCACCAAGCTCCCTACGGCTATCAAGCAAACCGAGAGAGACAGAGGCTACGGCCGAATCACCTTTGCTTGTGTAGGGTTTTGTGTTATTAAGTTGTCTTACAATTAAACACCTTGTTATCATCTTTTATTTAATTAATTAAAGGCTTTCATAAAGCCTCATGGGCTTAAGCCCATGATTTAATTAATCATTATGATTATTAATTAAGACTCCTCTTAATTATTTAATTCATCCCATGAATTTAATTTCCCTTCTCGATTTAATCTTTTGTGCGACCCGATAGGATCTTGTAATGTTGGCAGTGACATAAAATCTCATTTTACGTCTCAAGCATTGAGCGGTATCTAGCAACACATCAATGCTACCCAAATTACAAGAATGTCAATGACTCGACATAACCTTTAGAACTTGTGATAATATTAATCATGTAACTTAATCCCTTTGTCCTTTGTGTTTAGATTGAACACGAGTCATGGAATAGTCATACTCGTATATCCAATCTTTATTTCTTGATCCCCAAGTAGAACTAGAATAAACGAATAAGCTCGATATCTCATATCGACTCATTCGAGCATGGCCATGCATTTTAGTTCTCACTTGATCAAGGGCCAAACACATCTCCTGTTATATAGGAGGGACAAATCCTATCTCGATCAGTCAACATCCCTCTACATAATTCGTAGTGTATCCAATAGTCGCCTTTATAGATTACCCTGTTACGGGTAACGTTTGACGATATCAAGATACATAACTCCTTATGTTGGGATCTCTGATGATCACAAGTCGTAAGGATTACATACATTATTATCACTATGAGAATTGCATATGACGATCATATAACTATCCATGTTGCATTCTCATGGTGGGTCTGTCCAGTAAATCGTTCTCTAACATGTACCCATATGTTGATTTGATATCTCATATCAATGAACAATTCATCGATCAACACATACTAGTCTCTACGTATTATCATTATCCCTTTCATGATAATACTTGACTAGGAACATCTTTAAGAATAATACAATATTATTCTAAGGACATTAACATATATATTAATTCACAATGCACAGTTAAAAGAATAATATATAATAATGAATTGCCATTCATCAAACCATAAATATTGTAAGTCTTAAACAATCATCTAATGACTTGTCTTAGGGCATATCCCAACACAAGGGAGCTTTTAAATGTGTTAAATACAAGAAGTGAATTGCATTTACGGTTTATGCATTGAATTATGATCATATTATTGTGGATATGATTTATATACATGCTCATGATTTTGGAGTTGTTCCTGTAGGTACTTTTGGACGGAAGGGGCTAAGGCGGGTTGATGCGGTGAGCTAGTGAGGAGTGCTCTTGGTAGCAGGCTTGATTATTTTGTATAGTATCTACTCTAGGAGTAGTGTAAAGCTATAGGATTAGCATTCATTGGTTGGGAATGTAACTAATCCCTTTTGAACTTAGTTTTGGCACTGTAATTTAATAGCTAAGGGCATCAACACAACCGTTATACTCTGTTTATGCATGGAAATTTTTATTTACGCCTTTAATCCGCACTTAAGGAACTAGGGTCCTTACACATCGAGCTCCTTTTTTTTTTCTTTTATAGCCTTGGCCACTTTGGGTCTTATTTAGTCAATGTTTTTCTCAAGGCTTTTTGTCTATCTTTTTCTTTTCTCATTCATCAATTTTTTTATTTTTTTTTCAATAAGCTCATCAAGATATAACAATTCAAGTGCATCGAATGATATTCATTATACTCCCTTAGGGTAAGGATAAATTTTCATTTAGGCTCAAATAAGGGTAAGTATAATGAGTTTGCCTAGAATGTCGAATGGGGTCTAATTATATGCAATGCATATACCATTCTTTTTTCAATAAAGCTCAAATGGGACACTAGGGATTGATATGAACTAGGTAAGCTTGAAATGCTCAAACGTGTCAAAGATTGCCTAAATCATGTCCAAGTCAAGTTTGTAACTATAAAATTTCGCCTCAAAGTGTTATCATCAAATAGGTTCTAGGATAACTCTAAGATGCTCAAGACAAATCATCAAGTTCACAACAATTATCACTATTCAAAACATGCAATCCACAAGATCATGACTCATTGTGCTCAATATATTCCTCATTCTTGACATGCTAACTCAAATTAGGATATTCATGTACAAGTCCAATAATCATCACAAATCAAGTTCATATGCATAGTGAGAACAAAATCCTCTTTGAATAGTCACTACTATAATTCATTATTTTCTCAAGTTTGAACTCATAAAAAAAAAATTAGCTCATAATAATCGGACGATTCAAGTGTCATTTAAGCACACAACATGTGGTTAAAACAAGTAAAACATGCAAGCTACTACTCCCCCAAACTTAAATCAAACATTGCCCTTAATGTTTAAAAGAATCAAAAGGGAAAAAGTGAACTCCCCTGATCAAGATGCTTGCATGAGGGTTGAGGAAGATTTTCTTTTGAAAGCTCCACTGTTGTAGGGGTTCATCGCTCCAACCAAGTACCTAGCAAGAGAAGAATGCATATGGTAAAATATTCGACTTGAGAGATAAACAAAACTAAAATGAAAACTGAAAAATAAAACAAAACTAAGTAACAAAAGTATATGCTTGGGTTGCCTCCCAAGAAGCGCTGATTTTTAGTCGTCGGCTTGACCATCAGAAGCAACCATCAAAGAGCGGCTGCCGCCCATAGTAAGTATCGAATGATACCACTAACGGGTTTTCATTCAGTATGCCCTCAAGATTGGCAAGATTGTAACAGTGTAAGCTCGTCGCTCCAACAACATTCATCTTGAATGGTAGGAATGGGAGTGATTCTTGACTCGGCTTTATCTCTTTCAGGATGTAGTGCGGTGAAGTTGGCATCGATGGAAAATACGGATCCACATATGGGATAGAACATGTCTCCATCGATGGACTTAAATCAGAATCTTCGCAAGTCTCTTCCTTCTCCAACATCACACTCGATTCATCTTCATATGGGAACTCCTCGGATGACATCTCTGAAGTATGCTCAATCTCTTGAAGAGGATCAAGTTCCTTTAAATCTTCCACACTAGGAGGATCACTCCCCCAAACTTGGTTGGTTGAGTGATCATCATCATATAACCAAACTCGATTTGTCGCCTCTTGATTTGTAGCTCTCGTCTCTTCCTCCTGGCAGCTAGTTGAAATTGTTTCCATGAGGACCACCATTTGCTGCTCCAGGTGACGCATAGAGTTGGTTTGGCACTCCAAACTATTCTCAGTTGATGCCATGAATCTCACTAAGGTATCCTCTAACTGAGTTGTGACATCTGCATAACTATCTCTCCTCTCTTCGCGATGTTCAAATGATTGTGGCGTATCAATAGGGTAGTGAGGCTCCGCTGGGTATTGGCGACTCCATCCTTGCAGTGAAGGATTCCAATGCTAGTGATGATCGAAGTCCGCCATATCATTGAATAGGTGCACCACACTGTTCTCTTCTCTATCAACTAGGGGACTCCCAGTCACCAGTGCTCCGTTCAATACCCATTCTCGTGTCTGTGCATCCAACCCTTTGAAGAAATATTGCAGGAGAGTATAGTTCGAAAAGTTGTGATACCGGAATGTGTTGGCCAATTCATTGAATCTCTCCCAAACAGCGTAGAATGGGTCGGAACGTTGTTGGGCAAAGCTTGTGAAAGCTTCTTGATTTAGCATCTCCAAGTACCTCACAAGACAAACAAACAAAATAAATTAAAAATTTTTTTTTCGAAATAAATATATACAAAGGGAAAAATGGTTAAATTACAGTCAAAGCTTCTCGTATGATATTACTAAAGTTAGTCCCCGGCAATGGCACCAAAAACTTGATCGCTTATTTTTTAAACAGAAAATTTCTCAGTGTAGCGATTTTAGACCGCAAGTGCACGGTGTCAAGTTTTATTATAGATAGGAAGATACGGATAGTCGAACCCACAGGGACTAACAAACAGGTACCAAATAAGATGTCCTTTAACTATATTTAACCTAAGATAATTAATTTATAATTAACGACTAATTAATTAATATAAACTACAAATCCAACCAAGTCAATAAAAGTAAACGAGAAAAATCCACTAGAGAAGATTATTTAGACTTTGGCTCACCAATGCAATTCCCTACAATTCTCGATTGAATATTCAAATATTTCTAAGGTGACGAGTTCTCCCAATTTATCTAATACACTCTCTCGAGCTATATTAAACCTAACACCGAATTGCAGTAAGTAACTCTCGTTCACTTATTTAACAATTCAATGTTGCATAAGATCCATGAAAACTCCTAGCTTTCAATTACTAAATATATATGGCTATCACGCATGTATTTGACATCATCTCTCGATCTCGGTCTGAAATCCATGGTATGAGTTATTAATTCAGTATCATAAAATCATCTCTCGATCTCAATTACGATACTAACATCATTCAAAGGTGATCAATCCTCTAAAAGCATGAAGAACATAAAACATACGCAAAGAACTATAAGAATTCAATCATTAAATCATCAAATCGAAGGTTCATAACAAAGGATTCGCCTAGCCTCGATAAATAAATTAGTTCAACATAGTAAATCAAAACAAATCAAAACTAATATTAAAATACAAGAATAAACTCCCGATGTCGACTTCGTTCGTAGATCCTTGCTCCTTCTCTTGCTTCCTTCTCGATCGTCTCTTTAATCGCCTTATTGGGTTGTTCCAATTCCTAGGATGAATAGGTGAATGTGGATGATGGTGATATGGAGTATGGAGGTGTGGAGGCTATTCCTAGGGTTCAAAGTCTGATTTGGGTTGTAATTTCGTGTATAATATATAGGGGAAGGGAATCAAGGACTTCCTTGTTGGACACAAACTCTATAAGGAAGTTATTTTTCTGAAAATTCCTTCCGCCGATCGATCGGGACAAAGCGGCCGATCGATCGAGGTTCATAGTAAGAATTTCGTGGCTTTTTCAGCCTTGCTCGATCGATCGGCAATGCTTTCTCGATCGATCGGCAAGACCAGAATGTTTTCTGCGCCTTTTTCAGCTTCTGGCGAGTTTCGTATTTTGGCCGTAACGTTCTTATACAAACTCCGAATTTGATGAATCAGCTGTCCACGCGAAGATAGGAGAAAGTTCTATAACTTTTATATGGACCACCTTTCCAAAAATTGGCTCGAACATATAGTAATTTGAGGAGAAACGAGCAACAAGTGTCTTGGATTCCGGTTGTTTCCTCTTTTCTTCAACTTTATTCATTCTTTCATCATTTTAGCTTGATTTCTTCACATTTCCGTACATTTCAACATTGATTCCTGAAATAGAGAAATATATACCATAAACCGTAAAATAATCCAAGAATCAACACGAAAATATATACACATCATAGCATAAAAACGCGTAATATTCAACCCTATCAAATAGTGTTGGAATAGTATTGCATTCTTTGGACACAAAATAGCTTGATAAGGAACAAACTATTGATTTTTTCAGGTTCGGCGATGGATCGCGACAATGTGCCGATCGATCACCAAAACATTCTTTTTTTACTTTTCAAAATTTCCGATGCGGCGATCGATTGCTGGTGTTTACCGATCGATCGCCAATGTGCACTGTTTGGTGGCGAACGATCGCCTGATATTACGGATCAATCGCTGCAATGATTTTCAACATTTTGCACTTTCGTCCCTCCTTTTCCGTGTATGCTCGGTTTGGTCAGTTTTCATCACTTATAGCTTATTTCCTCCACTTTTATGCATTTGGACCTAGATTCCTGAAATATACAAATATATACCACAATGCGTAATATTTGCCAGGAATCACTACAAAAATACCCCTAATCATATATCAAATAAGTGTAAAAATCACACTTATCAACTCCCCCAAACTTAAACTTGATCGCCTCGAGCAAGAAATAAAATCACAAAGTAGAGTTCAATATTGAAGATTGAAATAAATCGATTCGTAGTCAATCATGTAGCTCAGACACCTCACTTACAGACAAACAACAGTCAATCAGAAAGTTCAACATGTTGTGTTTTCTCCAAGATCAAGCAACATGTCTCCAAATCAGAACGTGCGTGTGTGCTATTGTCACTTTCAAGTTCCATGCAATTTTCATAGATCAAATCATGCTAGTCAATGAAAAGTAAGATTACCTATGTTCAAACAACTTCTCCACTAATGTAGTCACTCCCTAGACTTGGATCAATAGGTCTTTTTAAGCTTGTAATGTTAGGCCTAGGTGTTGGCTTCAAAGAATAGACAGGATAACACAAAGAAGAGAGTATAAGCATGTAATGTTCATATTTTTAGCACAAAGTTGAGCTTCTCTTTTTTTTCTTTTATAGCCATGGCCACTTTGGGTCTTATTTATTCATTTTTTTCAAGGCTTTATCTATCCTTTATCTATTCTCATTCATAATTTTTTTTTATTTTTATAATAAGCTTATCCACATGTAGCAATTTAAGTGCATCTAATGAGAATCATTATACTCCCTTAGGGTAAGGATAATTTTTTCAATTTAGGCTCATAAATGTGGGTATAATGAGTTGCCAAAAAATGTTGAATGGGGGCTAATAGTATGTTAAACATACTCCATTATTTTTCAATTAGGCTCAAAATGGGACACTGGAGATTGATATATATCATGGTAAGCTTGAAAGGCTCAAACGGTCCAAAGATCGCCTAAATCATTTCCAAGTCAAGTTCATAACTATAAAATTTCGCCTTGAAGTGTCATCATCAAATAAGTTCTAAGGTACTCTAAGATGCTCAAAACAATTTATCAAGTTCACAAAGATTTTCACTACTCCAAAAGTAATTCAGAAGATTATGACTCAAATGTGCTTAATAAATTCCTTATCTTAGGCATGCTACTCAAAACAAGATATTCACAACAAGTCTTACAATCATCAAAACTCAAGTTGACATGCATAGTGAGACTAATATCATCATGGAATAGAGACCACTACTATGATTCATTCTTCTCTTACTAAATGAACTCATTTTCAAGAATTTTTTTTTTTGGTGCTCAAAGAACGATCCAATTCCACAACAGAAGCATGACACAGTAATGCACTACTCCCCCAAACTTAATTCATGCATTGTCCTCAATGTACTAGGCATGAAAATGAGACAAAGCATTTACCTTTGACAACGACCGTCAGTGATCGTTGTCCAATTCCTCATCAGCTCGTGGGGTATAGTGTTGGACATATCATCGCACACATGGAGTCTCTCACCTCAATCAAAATCAGAAACAAAAACAAACCAAAAACAAGGCTAAGGATAAGAAAAAGTTCTTGATTTATAATCCCAAGCTGGACTTTTTACCATGTAGGCTCAAGTGCCGCAAGGGCTAGTGGGATGATTTCACATCATCCTTGTGGTAGTGTCGTAACCATTTCGCTTTCACTGTGAACAGTGCCCCTTGATCATCTCTCAAATTGATAGTGTCGCATGGTAGAACATCGACAACTTTGAAAGGGCCAGCCCATGGTGAGTCCGACTTCCATGGGAATAGTCGCATCTTTTTCCTATTCATCTGAACTAGGTCACCTTCACGGAATTTTTCTCCTCTTTGATGGGCCTTTGGTGTGACCTCCACCTTCTTCTCACTCTTAACCTGCATCGCATTAACAGACATTGTATCAATTATATTGATACTAAAACATCAGTGCTCAGTGCGTGTAGTGTTCAAAGCTTTGAACATGTCAAAAGTAACTTGATCCCCCCTACTCCGAGGATCAACTTCCCTTCTTGGACATCGATCAATGCCCTTCCAGTGGCTAGGAACGGTTTTCCTAGAATAAGAGGCATGTCTACATCTTCAGTTATGTCCAACACGATAAAATCCACCGGAATGGTGAATTTATCAACCTTGATCGGTACATCCTCCACTATCCCATGAGGGTACTTGATGGATTTGTCTGCCATCTGCAGTGAAACATTGATTGCTTTGAGTTCTCCTAAGCCCAGCTTCCAGTACATAGACAAAGGCATTAAATTGACACTTGACCCCAAATCACATAAAGATTTATTAAAAGATTTAGAATTTATTTTGCAAGGTATAGTGAAACTCCCTGGATCCTTTAACTTTGGAGGTGAATCATTTTGAATGACCACAGAACACTCCTCAGTTAAGTTTATCATCTCATGCTCTCCCAGTTTCCGCCTTTTTTGCCATAATCTCCTTTACAAACTTAGCATAATTTTGCATGTGCCTAATAGCATCAATGAAAGGCATCTCAATGTGGAGATTCTTAATCAAATCTAAAGATTTAGCAAATTTTGCATCTAACTTTGCTCTCTTATATGCAGCGAGAATGGGGGTGGGATATCTACCTTAGTAGGTGTGATGGGTGTAAGGGTCTTAGCAGACTTACCTTTGTTGCGTGTTTGTCCCTCTTCTTGCTTGCTTTCCGCCTCGCCTTTTAACTCAACTTGTACATTCTTCTTCTCAGCGACCTCCTTTCCACTCCTAAACATGATAGCATGGACTTGCTCCCTAGGATTTGTCTCGGTGTCACTAGGAAGTGCTCCTTGTGCTCGTCCAGCTACGATCTTTGCTAGCTGTCCCACTTGGACTTCCAAGTTCTTTATCAATGCCCCATGATTGTTCATCCTCGTTTCAGCCGATGATATGAACTTGGTTAAGATCTCATCCATCCTTGGCTTTGGTGCATACCCCGGTGGTGGTTGGGGATAGTTATTCTGCCCCGTATTGTATGTATTTTGGTAAGGGTAGGTTGGTGGTGGTCGGTTCCATACAAAATTAACAGCTTCATTAGTTGTAACAAAAGGGTTACCTACTTGGCATTCCGTGCTCGGATGTCCTCCTTGGCAAAGCTCGCATGTAACAGTTTGAATTTGCATTGCATGCATGCTCAAACTATCGATTTTCTTGTTCAGCGCTTCCAACTGGGTAGCTAGGGCAGTGACTTCGCACTCACTTTGTTAGGATAGATTTCGGGGGTGGGTTGCCATTCCACACGCGAGTTCAACCAACTTGAGCTTCAATAGCTTGTGTTCTTGAAATAATTGCACCTAGAGATTATATCGAGTTTCGGTTACAAAACCGAGCGGAAGACACTCGACATAACCCGCTCTAAAACCGATTACTCATTTGAAAGGCATTTTAAAGATATGCAAGAAAGTATGTAAAAACAGTAAGGTAAATAAATGCAGTAAAGTAAATAACACAAGCATTTGTTTCTGGAAGTTCGAAGCACAACGCTTCTACATCTCCCCTTCTTCCATCTCATGGAAGGATACACTAGAAGACTTTGATTTATACAACTCTTTGTACAAACCCGGTCCAGTTGGGCATTCCCCATCCAACTAGAACTCCTAGCAACTCAACTATGTATGTTCTTTAATGTCTCACATACAAAGACCTCTCAATCGGTTGTGATGAATCATCAACCGTTACAATGGTATTCACTCTTCTATTTTAGCTCACAAATACAATGAATAGAGTGAATACAAAGGCAAAAATGATTCCATAATGAATCTGATACATCAAGGTAAGAGGTGCCAAAGATTTGAGGAGTGCTCTTCATTTAGCAGCTTTTGTCTTTGAAGTTCCTCAATTGAATCCCAAGTGGGTTTGCTTTGGAAGGCTTGGATTGATCTTCAATCAGCTGTTATTGAGCTTCCAAATCATGTATATATAGCCCCAAGTAATGATATATACGTTAGACACAAGAATATGCCCATTGGAGAAGGTTCTGCACCATTCCCGAGCTTGCAACGGTCATATTATGGTTTCTGGGCTCTTTGTATTTCGGACCGGATTGGCCGGATCAATCTTGCATAGATCAGTATGGCCAGATGAGCTTGAGCAGCTCAGTCTGGCCAGAACAGCTTGGGAAGATCAGTCTGGTCCGGATCAGTCTGGGCAGATCAGTCTGGTCCGGATCAGTCTGGACAATCATCTTGATACAAAACAGATTGATAAACTTGCTCTTCTGATCTGTTGCTTGTGGCTCTTGATTCTTTGTTTCTGGGCAAAGTGATATACATGAAAGTTGTAGCCCTTTTTCTTAGCTTTCCACGGAATCAAGAATCACTCGATTTCGAGTTTTTATGAGAGAGTTATGCTTGAACTACGAGGCGATGCTCCTGATGTCTGTTTGCTGGATGTAGCAGCAAATGTCGTGACTTGCAGAAGCTTTTTGGCCATCTTAACGTCCGATTCAGTCTTTGGTCCAAAGATGACTTGTAGATCTTTGTCTTAGCTTTCCAACCCATACTGAATCATCTCGTTTCAATAAGCGAGCTGAGAGTTATGGCCAACAGACTGACAGTCGCTTGCTGTACAAGCTCGATCTTACATCGTCACATGGCGTGACTTGCAGAAGCTTTTTGGACATCTTAACGTCCGATTCAGTCTTTTACTTCCAAAGCTGACTTGTAGATCTTTGTCTTAGATTTCCAATCCATACTGACTCGTTCCGTTCCGATAAGCGAGCTAAGAGTTATGCCCAACAGACTGACAAGTTGCTTGCTGAAACAGCTTGCTGTTTCTTCGCAGTACAGCTCGATCTTCCAGGCGTCTTTTCTCCTTGATAACATTCGAACTAGCCGATCTGTTGTGAAATATGACTTTTAGTATTTTGAGTTGGCTGTTCATTCTCTTTAAAAGCATGCCATTTCGATATCCGAGCTATTAGATATGATCGAAAACAATCCGCTCTGCCAGAATTTCAGTGTTGGTCCAGCTTGATATTTTCAAGCTACTTCTTTGTAATTCATCAAGCTTCTAAGTTATGATCTATGAACTGCACACTTGATGAAATACGTTAGCAACACAATAACAAGTTTTGTTAACATCAAAACCAAGAATATTCGGGTTTCCAAAACCCAACAATATCCCCCTTTTTGATGATCACAAAACTTGATAAAAATATGAACATTAAAACACAATGTTGCATAACAAGAAAAATCATATTTTTTAAACAAAATATCTCACCTTTTTGTGTGAATCAAAAAGGAAGACAAATAATATTTACTCCCCCTCAATGATTGAGATAAGACACTCCCCCTTAATTTTAAAATGTTTGAAAATTTGAGCAAGTGAGGGGCAAATGGGGTAGGCTAAAATAGATTAAAAAAAATGCAATGCACATTAATTTTTGAATAAAAATAACCTCTTTTGATGATGAATGAAGCATACTTGGCAACAAATTTGAATGTATTGACAAAACTCAACAATGTCCATTTCATCTTTCTGCGATGGCAGCACATGAGTCAACTTTGCAGAATAAACTGCATCTTCTCGTGAAGAATTAGGCTGCAAGACCTATACCGTTGTGATCCTCTATGAGTCTAGTTTGCAACGCAAAAAATGGTTCGTCATTTGGACAACCGAGCAAGAAGTTATGCCAAGTTTCCCAAAGTCGCTGCAAGCTGCCAGAAACTAAAATGCTTCGAAAATTGTTAGATAAAATCTCAAAATAAAAATTTTAAACTTAAAATGAGTTTAGAACATATTGAACGAGAATTTGAACATTTAAAATAGATTTTAAAATTATTTTCGTGCAAAATGAATGCAATGAAATTGATTTTTATGCTAAAAATTTTCATACACCATATTTTGAAAAAATGTGCTATGAAAATATTTCATGCTCATGAAAAATTTTGAAAATGATTTTAAAAGATATCCGCTAAAAAAATCGGTTAAAATGCTTTCCAAGAACAACATGGCTCTGATACCACTTGTTAGGATCGATTTCGGGGGTGGATTGTCATTCCACACCCGAGTTCAACCAACTTGAGCTTCAATAGCTCGTGTTCTTGAAATAATTGCACCGAGAGATTATATCGAGTTCGGTTACAAAACCGAGCGGAAGACACTCGACATAACCCGCTCTAAAATCGATTAGTCATTTGAAAGACATTTTAAAGATATGCAAGAAAGTATGTAAAAACATTAAGGTAAATAAATGCAGTAAAGTAAATAACATAAGCATTTGTTTCTGGAAGTTCGATGCACAACGCTTCTACATCTCCCCTTCTTCCATCTCATGGAAGGATACACTAGAAGACTTTGATTTATACAACTCTTTGTACAAACCCGGTCCAGTTGGGCATTCCCCATCCAACTAGAACTCCTAGCAACTCAGCTATGTATGTTCTTTAATGTCTCACATACAAAGACCTCTCAATCGGTTGTGATGAATCATCAACCGTTACAATGGTATTCACTCTTCTATTTTAGCTCACAAATACAATGAATATAGTGAATACAAAGGAACAAATGATTCCATAATAAATCTGATACAGCAAGGTAAGAGGTGCCAAAGGTTTGAGGAGTGCTATTCATTTAGCAGCTTTTGTCTTTGAAGTTCCTCAATTGAATCCCAAGTGGGTTTGCTTTGGAAGGCTTGGATTGATCTTCAATCAGCTGTTATTGAGCTTTCAATCATGTATATATAGCCCCAAGTAATGATATATACGTTAGACACAAGAATATGCCCGTTGGAGAAGGTTCTGCACCATTCCCGAGCTTGCAACGGTCATATTCTGGTTTCTGGGCTCTTTGTATTTCGGACCGGATTGGCCGGATCAGTCTTGCATAGATCAGTCTGGCCGGATCAGCTTGGGCAGCTCAGTCTGGCCAGAACAGCTTGGGAAGATCAGTCTGGTCCGGATCAGTCTGGGCAGATCAGTCTGGTCCGGATCAGTCTGGACAATCATCTTGATACAAAACAGAATGATAAACTTGCTCTTCTGATCTGTTGCTTGTAGCTCTTGATTCTTTGATTTCTGGGCAAAGTGATATACATGAATGTGATGACCAGAGATTAGGGATGTTAATCCGGAGTGTTAATAACCCCTAAAGTTGTTTTACTTGGCAACTTAGAGTTTAATCGCGGTGTTGGGCCTTCTGGGCTCATTTATTTGGGTAGTTGGGATTGTTGGATCCCGAGGTTGAGATTGTATTCTCATTACGGTGAAAAATCTAAGAGTTGGGTTTTTAGTGTGACTCGGAATCTCGGGTGCTTGGTGTGGGCACCGGTAGGGGGTTTTGGAGTTAGAGAGAGAATTTTTGGAAACAGATGATTTTTAATGAATCATGATGTAATTGTGGGGCTATTAGTATTTCGGGGTATTTTTGCTATAAATACCAGTTGAACCCGAGATTTTAATTATCGGAACCATTTTTCCTCACCTTGTTTCTCTCTCCTCGCCCGCGCGCCATTCCCGATCCCCTTTGACCCCAGCCGCTTCCAGGCGTGCGCCCGCCGCCGTCCGGCCGCCGTTCGGCGCTGTCCGACCCACCGGTGGCTTCGTCTCGTCCAGGCGCACCTTCCCATACCATCAATTTGAAGTTTCAGTCGAGAATCGCGTTCGGATTTGCCAGAAAAGCGTAGGGTTCGAAACTGGAATTCGTCCGATTTTGGGGCTTGATTTTTGGTACGTTTTTGGGGCTTTTCTTCTGATGTTTTTGGGGCGTTTTTGAGCTGATGATTGAGTCGAAAATTTCAGACTTTAATGGTTCGAAAATTTGTTGCTTAATGGTTCGAATTTCATCACTGCTTGCGTGATGTTAGGGCTCGATTTTAGGGGTTTATGTTCGATTTTGGGGGTTTTTGGCAAGGGGTGATGATTCTTGTTAGTAATCGATTAATTCATGTTTTAGATGATTTGTGGTGCTTAATTGGATTCGAATTGTGGAGTGAGGGTTCGAAATTGAAGAGTGTTCTTGAACAATTTTCGATATTGTCTCATTCGTTTTCCCTCCCTGCATGTACCCTGCCCCGGGTCTTTTAAATGGTTAATTGTCGTGTTGACAATATTTTTGAGGGTTATGGGTGTGCTTGAGCATGGGTTGCATGTTCGTAAATAATTGTGAATTAATTTATCGTGTTAGCACATCGTTCCTCGGGGCATGGAACTCGAGCAAGGTTTGGCTCGGACTTCGGAGATTTAAGGTACGTGCGACGTACGAGCATTACTTTATATGAGAGCATTTGTGAAATGCATAATGTATTTTGATTGCATTGATGGTTGTGCGTATGGTTATATATATGTGTTGATATAGTTATGGAACGACCCAACCTTGACATCGCCGCCACAAGCGTGCATGATACTAGAGTATTATGACCTTATAAGAGATATGGGGTACTGGGTTTATATGACTATTGTAGGGCATTTGAGATGCCTGAGAATGATCGTGGAATCATGTATTCATTATAAGACATGTGAGATGTCTAAGTATAAATGAGAATTTGTAAAATAAATGCTAGGCATTTGAGCTATCTGTGATTGGTAACAAAGTTGAAAATCGGTATTAGATATCGAGATATCTATATTTGTATGTATAATGAATTTGGAATCATTAATTATTGATACTTGAGAATCAGGCATGCTATGAGTTAAATCAATGTGTTGATTTACTGATTTTTGAGATTTGATGAGTTTGATGATTGTGAGAACAGGGACAATACACGGAATCCCGGATGAGGACGTTGCCATCCAGGGAGTATCGTTTAAAATTCATTAGTATTTACTTTTGTTGTAAATTATGAATTTCATTATTGTGATTATGGGATTTTGTGTATTGGTATGCTCACCCCGTTGGGGGCTGTCTCTGTTGGGGCAGGTGAACAGGTACATCGATGGCTGTGGAGCTGAGCTCGAGCTGTTGATTGGATGTACTCCCAGGATCGTGGTACCAGGGCTTGATGGAGCACGGTATCGTATAGAGTACTTATATACACCCGAAGGTTATGTACATATTTATGATGCTCGCATGTGAGCACGGTTATGCTTGTATATGGGTTGTATATAAAGGCATGAGCCTTTCTCTCTTTCATTCTATGTTGCATGCAATTAAGAGTAGAATTGCTAATGATATGAGAGTCATGGTGTATTATGTGGGTGTTGAAACCCATTTATGTTGTTTTATGTGTGGTGTCTTCCCTGGCTGGGAATTTACTTAGTGTTGCTGTGTTCTGTTGAGTATGTGTTTTCCATGGCCGGGAACTATATATTATGATGTGCTTTTATTTCGGGATGGCTCTATTTATGGGGAGACACTGCCCAAATTTTTATAAAAGTCCACCATGTAAAAAGTGGTGTAATGGGGATGGAAATGGGCGGAATCCATGAGTCTATTGTTGGTAGAGATGATCTTAATGTTGAATATTAAAGAAATTTTGTAACTGCCATTCAATGGTAAAGTATCATCTGTGTTTCCCGATTGATTTTATTGAAAGCATGTGCCACACATAATGTTTAATACACTAATCAATGGTTAAGGGCTTGGGGTCCTTACATTAGTGGTATCAGAGCAGTGGTTAGCTCTTTGGGGCTGTTAAGGGCCTAGGAAGTTATTGATAGCACATATTTATGCATGATGGCATTAATGTTGTATGACACAACTAGTTGTTTATGTGCTTTTTATGATATGAAAAGTGGTGTTGCTAATCATTGTGATTGCAGGAATCGTGTAGCATGTGATGGGATGGCATTAATGGTGATGTCTGGCCCTTCATGTATTATGTGTTAAGGGATCTGATTTTGTAGGAAAATCAGGAAAGGTGAGACGTACGGGCTTCGGACGGTAAGACGTGTTACACCTTTGATTATGTATATCGTGGGTAGTGAACCCTTACATGTGATGGTATATGTGAAATGATAGTGATATATATTGTGATAATGGAATCAACTGTTGTGCTTGATTATTGTGGTAGAATTGATGAATGTTCCGGTAGCCTTTATCTCCGAGCGAGGGAGGTACTTGCCGCTGTCATGACTAAGCGAGGTAACATGCCGCTGTCATTGTCGAAGCGAGGGGTCCTAAAATTCCGCTGTTGTATTGGGACCGGAACAGTCACAATTCTAGTGATTAATGTGGAATATTGTGGTTATAACTGGAACGTGATATCGATCATTATATTGTGAACTGTGGTATTAACCTGGATGCAGGTACATGGAGCTAGTGGAAGTTCCGGTAGTTGTTATATTCGAGCGAGGGAGGTACTTGCCGCTGTCATATGAAGCGATGGTAATATGATATTTGACGCTGTCATGTCTAAGCGAGGTAACATGCCGCTGTCATTGTCGAAGCGAGGGATATCATATGATGCCGCTATATGTCGAAGCGAGGGGTCCTAAAATTCCGCTGCTATAACAAGACCAGAACAACCACATTATCTATATTGATAGCGATGGTTCATTCCGCTATATTGATTGGCGATGGTTCATTCCGCCAGATGTATTGATAGCGATGGTTCATTCCGCTATATTGATTGGCGATGGTTCATGCCGCCGGATATATTGATAGCGATGGTTCATTCCGCTATATTGATTGGCGATGGTTCTTGCCACCGGATATATTGATAGCGATGTCTCATTCCGCTATTCTATTGGCGATGGTTTATGCCGCCAAGTGTATTGATAGCGATGTCTCATTCCGCTATATTGATTGGCGATGGTTCTTGCCGCCGGATATATTGATAGCGATGGTTCATTCCGCTATATTGATTGGCGATGATTCTTGCCGCCGGATATATTCATAGCGATGGTTCGTTCCGCTATTCCATTGGCGATGACTTATGCCACCGGGTGTTCATAGCGATGGTACATTCCGCTACATCTATGGCGATGGTTCATGCCGTCAGATGTCTATAGCGATGTGTTATGCCGCTAACTCTATGACTAGGGATTATGCCCCTGATTCTATAGCGACGAGTTATGCCGCTATGTACATGACGCTGGATTACGCCACCTACGAGCGATGGTTGCTGATTGCGTACCACTGTTGGATGACGGAGACAGGTATGCCGCTATATTGTTAGCAATGAGGTATGGCATATTACTGTTTATTTAGCACTATTGTGGATATCATGTGTTAATTTACTTATGTTGTCATGTGTTTGACAACATGACGTGATTCCAAAGAAGTTGAACAGCCAACTAAAAATACTAAAAGTCATATTTCACAACAGATCGGCTAGTTCGAATGTTATCAAGGAGAAAAGACGCCTGGAAGATCGAGCTGTACCGCGAAGAAACAGCAAGCTGTTTCAGCAAGCAACTGTCAGTCTGTTGGCCATAACTCTTAGATCGCTTAACGGAACGAGACGATTCAGTATGGGTTGGAAAGCTACGACAAAGATCTACAAGTCATCTTCGGAAGACAAAGACTGAATCGGATGTTAAGATGGACAAAAAGCTTCTGTAAGTCACGCCATGTGACGCCTGTAAGATCGAGCTGTTACAGCAAACAACTGTCAGTCTGGTGGACAGAACTCTTAGCTCGCTTATCGGAACGGAACGATTCAGTATGGGTTGGAAAGCTAAGACAAAGATCTATAAGTCATCCTTGAAAGTCAAAGACTGAATCGAAAGTTAAGATAGCCAAAAAGCTTCTTCAAGTCACGCCATGTGCTGCTGCATCCAGCAAACAGACAGCAAGAGCATTGCCTCGTATGTCAAGCATAACTCTCTCACAAAAACTCTAAATCGAGCGATTCTTGATTCCGTGGAAAGCTAAGAGAAAGGGCTACAACTTTCATGTAGATCACTTTGCCCAAAAATCAAAGAATCAAGAGATACAAGCAACAGATCAGAAGAGCAAGTTTGTCAAGCTGTTTTTGTATCAAGCTTGTCTTGCATCAGACTGACTTGTCCAGACCAGACCAGCAGACCAGACTGAACCAGACCAGTTGTGATATCCCCGAAATAATTATATGCAATTTTGGGCATTAATTATGTTTATGTGATTTTAATGGTGATAATTAATATATGTGTCGGAATTTATTATCTTGGTAAAATGCTTAGTCACATGGTATGCGTAACCCGGTAGTGCATGTTATGCATGTTGGGAAATTAGGGGTTATTATGGTTGATTTATGGTAATTGATAATTATTTGGTCAAGCATGATTTTAATTGGGATTTTGGTGCATTTTGGTAATACTTTTAAAATATCATGTTGGGGTGTTTTATACACCATGGCAATTGTAGGAATACAATTTAATTAAAAACCAACCCACTTATACCCCCCAATCCCCACTATACCATCACTTTTCTACTTTCCCCCAAATCACCCACCCAAACCCTCATTCTTCACTATTTTCGTTTTTGGCATAAAAGTGGTGGGGAAATCTTGACAAAAGTCTCATTTGTGAGATTTGGTGTGAGATTTGGAGTCCCCAAGAGGTATGGATACCTCCCCATTGTTTTTATTGTGTTTGGATTAAGTTTATTATGGTTTTGAATGGTTTTTGAAATGAGTTATTTTGGGTTGGTAGTGTTTTTGTTGGATGTTGGATTTTTGGGATGTTTAAAGTGTATTTTGAAGGTTATTATGTGTTTGATGTTGTTGGTTTGAAGGTAGGAGAGTTGGTATGGATTGGAAAGGAATTTTTGGAGCAAAAATGGTGAATTTTCGGACAGACACTGGCGATCGATCACCCATTTCAGGCGATCGATCGCGGGCTGGCAGTGCGCGTTTGGAGTGTCTGGCGATCGATCGCCACTCTTGGGCGATCGATCGGCGAGGCTGGGGATCGATCGCGCCAAATGTGGCGATCGATCGCGCCAAATGTGGCGATCGATCGCCAAAGCGAGAAAATTTCAGGATCGGGCAGTAGGGTCTCGCGATCGATCACCCGTAACAGGCGATCGATCGCGAAAGGCAAAATGTGGGATTTTTGAATATTTTTGTGGAGTTTTTGATATTGGACTACTATTGGCTCCTAATATTGATTTGTGTGAATGTGTAGAACCATCCCAGGTGGCCACACAGCTTAGGAGATAAAGTCCACGATATCTCCACTTTTGGAACTAAGGTACGTAGTGAGACGTACGGGCATCGGACGGTAAAACGTATTTATTACGCTTTGAATTGGTTATGCACTATGGTTGCACACATGGAATTGATTATGCATTGTGGTTGCATATGTGGTCTTGTTTATGCATCATGGATTGCATACATGGTTTGGTCATGCATTTTGGTTGCATGTGCATATTAGATGCATTGGTGCATGTGTTTGTGAGTCGGGATTATATTCCAGTGATGGAGAATACTTGCCGCCAGTGGCGTAGCGATGTGAATACTTGCCGCTGTCATACCGTAGCGATGAGAGAATATTTGCCGCTAATATGAAGCGAAGAACACGACCGCTGTCATATTAATAGTGAGGGATATTAGTGCCGCTGGTATTGTCTAAGCGAGGGGTATTTCCGTTGTCATGTTAACGCGAGGGGTATTATGCCACTGATATAATAAGACTCGGGAATTGAACACGGTATACATGGAAATCGATGCATGTCATGACATACATTATTGGTAATATAATCTATTGGTTATGATTGTGATACAGGGACAACTAATGGGGCTTTTAAATGTATTAAACACAGGGAGTGAATTGTATTTACGGTTTATGCCTTTAAATTACAATCATATTTTTGTGAATATGATTTATATACATGCTCATGGTTTTGGGGTTGTTCCTGTAGGTACTTCTGGGCGGACAGGTTAAGACGGGTTGATGCGGTGAGCTAGTGATGAGTGCTCTGGGTAGCAAGCACATTATTTTGTATAGTATCTACTCTAGGAGTAGTGTAAAGCTATATGATTAACATTCATTAGTTGGGAATGTAATTAATCCCTTTTGGAACTTTGTTTTGGCTGCTCAAGGGGTCAGCACGAATTTATACTCCGTTTATACATGAAAATTTTATTTACACCTTTAATCCGCACTTAAGGAACTAGGGTCCTTACATTAGTGGTATCAGAGCAGTGGTTAGAGAACCCGGGAATGAGTGAAGGGTAGCCTTAGCATGGTTGGCTAGGTGTTTAAATTTGGGCATGTTTATGCATGTGGTGCATATTGGTGTATAAATTGTTATACTCACATGCTTATTATCATTCATGTTATCTAACGGCATAACATATATATTGTTTGGAGTTGTTGTTAACCTTTGTATTACAGCATGGCGGCTATGAATGCGGAGAACCTCAATGAAGAGGTGGGTGATGTTGGGAGCGTGAACGCTAGTATTGGTCAGGCAAATCCTTTACCTCCACCTGCTGTGGGCATGGAACCGGCTGCTCAGTTGCTACTACCAGGGGAGCTTAGCCTGACTCAGTTTCTGACCTTCCACCCGCCTATGTTTGAGGGAACGGAGACAGGGGAAGAGGCCAAGGAGTGGCTAGAGAGATTGGAACAGATATTCGTGTCTGCGCCGTGTGCTAGGACGGCTTGGTTAAGACTGACAGAATTTCAACTAGCAAAGAAGTCTTCTATGTGGTGGAAGACGACGGTGATGGAGCTGAGAGCTCAAGGTATGGTGATTGACTGGACTTTATTTCGGACTCGGTTTCTAAACCGATACTTCTCTGCTGCGGCTAGGCAAACTAAGGAGGATGAATTCATGAGCTTGAAACAGGGGAGCATGTCAGTCTCGGACTATGCCATGCATTATTCATCCTTGTTGAGGTACGTTCCCCATATCGCAACAAACGGACATGCCAAGATGAGGCACTTTCTAAAGGGGCTGCGACCAGAACTTTTTGATCGGGTTATCTCCAACAACCCCACTTCTTTTGATGATGCTCTCACTAGGGAGGAACTAGCGGAGATCGGAGTCAGTGCTTACCCGGATGTTGCACCCCCACAAGTCCCACCGCCGAGGCCAATATCTAATAATCTGAGGCCACGAGGAGAATCATTTAAGCCTCGTGGGGCTTCTTCCTCATCTTCTCGGTTTGGTGGGAGACGAATGGATAACCGGAGGGGTGGTGCGCCTAGCAACAGAGGGCAGACTCAAGTGAGTAGGAGTTGAGTGGTGAAGTGTCACTTTTGTGGAGGACCACATCATATGCGAGACTGTACGGCTTGTTATAAATGTGGCAAGATGGGCCACATATCTCGGTTCTGTCAGAGTGGTGATGGTCAGGTGGATCTCAGAGGAGGCAGAGGGAGGTTTTCTACCGAGACAGTACAGCAGAGGCCACCGATGGTGCCTCGACAGATGGGAGGACAGGCGATGGGGCCACATCAGGGACAGGTCTATGCATTGACCAGGGAGCAGGCCGATGCAGCTCCAGAGGAGGTGATAGCTGGTACGTGCCTTCTATTTACATATTCCGCCTTTATTTTGATAGACACAGGTGCTTCGCACTCCTTTGTGTCCGCGGATTTTTTGGCGAGACATCATATGTGCACGTCTCTGTTACCCACGTCTCTATTGGTCTCGACACCCACCGGAAAGAAAGTTGTTGCTGATCATTTTCTGATGGACTGCCTCATTTATTTTGAGGGCAATGAGATAAGGGCAGATTTGATTGTATTGGGGATGTCAGACTTTGACTGCATTGTGGGTATTGATATTCTGAACAGATATCAGGCAGTGGTAGATTGTCGGCAGAGGACAGTTCGGTTCTGATCTCATTTGGGAGTTCAGTTGATTTTCTATGGCAACGGGTCTCGTGCAAAGACTCCGTTGATTTGGGCAATCAAAATGTCCCAATTGTTGGAACGGGGGCACACGGGCTACCTCATCTATGCCGTGGACACGTCACGAAAGGGTAAAGAGTTGAAGGTTGAGGATGTACCAGTAGTAGCGGAGTTTGCTGATGTATTCCCGGAGGAGATTCCCGGATTCCCACCGGCAAGGGAAGTCGAGTTTGGGATTGAGTTATTACCGGGGACATCCGCTATTTCTCGTGCTCCTTACCGTATGGCACCGGCAGAGTTGAGAGAACTGAAGGAGCAGTTGCAGGAGCTCCTTGATAAAGGATATATACGCCCTAGCGTATCACCTTGGGGCGCACCGGTTCTTTTTGTGAAGAAGAAGGATGGTTCGATGCGTTTGTGCATCGACTACAGGCAATTGAATAAGGCCACGGTAAAGATTAAGTATCCTCTCCCGAGGATTGATGATTTATTTGATCAGTTGCAAGGCACGAAGCTGTATAGCAAGATTGATTTGAGATCCGGGTACCACCAGATACGGGTCAGGGAGGAGGATGTACAGAAGACAGCATTTCGGACTCGGTATGGGCACTACGAGTTCTTAGTGATGCCGTTCGGTGTGACGAACGCCCCGGCTGTCTTTATGAGCTTGATGAATCGGGTGTTCCAACCCTATCTGGATCAGTTCGTCATTGTATTTATTGACGATATACTCATCTACTCCCAGAGCGAGGAAGAGCACGTGAGACACTTGAGGACAGTGCTCCAGATCCTCAGAGATCACCAGTTATATGCCAAGCTCAACAAGTGTGAGTTTTGGTTGAGCAGTGTAGTATTTCTGGGGCATGTCATATCTAGCAGTGGGATTTCAGTGGAACCCAGGAAGATCGAGGCTGTGATGGAGTGGGCTGCACCCACTTCTGTGCCCGAGATACAGAGTTTTCTTGGATTGGCTGGTTATTACCGACGCTTCATCAAGGGATTTTCTAAGATTGCTAAGCCGCTGATGCAGTTGACCCAGAAGGGAGTACCCTTGTTTTGGTCAGAGGCTTGCGAGGAGAGCTTCCAAGAGTTGAAGCACCGATTGACGACGGCGCCGGTGTTGGTGATCCCCTCAGAGAACAAGAGGTTTGTCCTTTATACTGACGCATCACTGCAGGGCTTGGGTTGTGTATTGATGCAAGAGAAGCATGTGGTAGCTTATGCATCGAGGCAGTTGAAGCCGCATGAGGCTAGATACCCAGTCCATGATTTGGAGTTGACAGCTATTATCTTTGCCCTGAATATTTGGAGGCATTATCTGTATGGTACATCTTTTACCATATATACGGATCATAAGAGTCTGAAATTCTTATTCACTCAGGCGGAGTTGAATATGCGTCAGAGGAGATGGATGGATCTGCTTAAAGACTATGACTGTGAAATAGAGTACCATCCGGGGAAAGCCAATTTGACAGCAGACGCCTTGAGTCGGAAGGTGAAGAATACTGCTGAGGATGTCATGCATTTGTCGGCTATGATGACTTCTTGTTGCCATCTGGGCTATGACTTCGATGTGGACGCATCGCCGGTTTGGGTATCGACCTTATTGGCTGAGCCAGACATCTATGAGAATATCAGGAGAGCCCAAAGGACAGATGATGAGATTCAGAGATGGTCATCATTGGCACTTCAGGGACAGCCATCAAAGTTCAGAGTGGCTGAGGATGGTTCTTTGAGACTTGGTAACCGATGGGTAGTTCCATGTACGCCGGAGTTGCGTAGAGGGATCTTAGAACGGGCTCATAGTAGCCGATTCAGCATCCACCCAGGAGGGAGGAAGATGTATAAAGACTTATGTGATCAGTTCTGGTGGAAGGGGATGAAGCGTGATGTGATCGCTTTTGTCAAGAGGTGTAAGGCCCCGATGCTAATTAATCCGGATTAACGATGATTAAGCAAACCCGGATAATTAAAAGTGCAAATTTGAAATAAGGAATTCCGGACTGCGATGAGTCGACCAACTAGTGGAACATGTTTAGTGCATGAGCATGCGCATGATCACATGGCACTTGAAAAACACATGCCACTAATTAATGTAACTCATGTTTAATACATGATTTTGGACAATTAATCTTGCAAGATAGTGATGTATTGACACATGGATTCCACAATACATCAAATGCATTAAAAACCATGCAAATTATCATGGAAAGCCACGCCCCATGTCTTCATTTCAGCTTTGGATTATTTTCATAATTCAACATCTTTTCTCTCTCTTCAATCACCAAAATCCTCCACCTTCTCTCCTCCATATTTTCGAAAATAATCAGCCTTCTCCCACCAAAATTTTCTTGAAATCTTGAGTGCATGTTACATGCATTTAAGGATTTAGAAGCTACAAGGCTAGGGAATAAGAACCCATCAAGAATTTTCTAATTTGGAGCAAATTGGAGAGGTGAATGCTTGGATTGAGCTAGGTTGATGGTTTGTGCATCAAATCTTCAAGAGGAGTGAAGGTATAACACTTTTATTGAGTTTTATATACCTTGGTGTTGTTTAAGGATCGAAATTTATGAGTCTTGGCATGAGAAATGTAGAGATAACTTGCTGTCAAAAAGTGTGCAACAGATTTCAGCATGCATGTATCTGTCATTTCGAATTTTGGGTTTAGTTAAGTTTCGAATTTGAGGTTGAGATTCAAATACAAGTTGTAGCTTGTTGGAATACCTTCGATTGGACAGTAAATTCGACTAATTTGGATTCTGATGAAAAAGTTATGAACATTTTACCAATATGTGTAAAATCTGGAAATTAGTGCATGCGAGTTCATTTATGTTCTGTTCTTCGAGTTTCTGGGTAAATTGCTTTCCGAATTTGATGTTGGTATTCAAATAAAGGTTGTAGATATATGTGTTTTCGTCCTGTGGTTAAAGTTTAAGACGATTTGGACTTAAAATGAATGAGTTATGATGTTTTTACCACAAGGTGCACAATCTGGAACATGCATGTAGGCGGGTTGCACATGCAGTGTGTTCTTGGTAAATCTGGGCAACATGTGCTACGATTTTGACCTTGGTGTCTGAATAAACGTTGTAAACATTTGCGTTATCGTTCATTAGAAACTAGCCTCACATGATTTGGAGTTTATTTGTGCAAGATATGCACTTTTTCCTAGAACTGCTCACTCTGTCAAAACAGAGTGTATAAGTATTTTTAAATCTGCCATACTTTGTTTTGCATGTGCCTCTAGTTGAGCGAACTAGCTTCTGTACATCAAATATGAACTGTAGTACTTTGGGTTGTCGTGATTTTACCACTAGCCTCAAGTCATTTGGACTTCATATGAATTTATTATGATTTCTATACAAAAATGGGTCAGGCTGGAATTTGGTGAATTGTCCTGTTTTTCCAGCAGATTGTTCTTGGCCATTTTACCTAGTCTAAATGAACGAATTTGAAGATGAGTTGAACTGATGAAATGTTCATTTTTGAGTTAACTTTGAAAATAAATTGGACCCATGTGATTTTATTACGTATCAGACAAGTTATGAGCCGATCTCTACGGTTGCGCAGGCTGAAATTTAGAGAATTAGTTTTGGGTCTAAGTTTGAGTTTTATTTGATATGTTTAAGGCTAGTATGTGACATTATGTTGTATTTGGAACTGTTATGGCCAGGTTTATTAATCCTAAGATTGAGTCGAGGATCACTTGGTAATTAGCTAACGGTTTGAGGTACGTTGAAATGAGTTTTATCATGACGTCTGGCAAAGACGCGTAATGATGCTAATGTATGGCCTTATATGTCATTAATTGATTTATATGACTTATTTGTCACTATATGATTCTTATGTGACTATATGACATGATGAATGTCTTGGATTACATGATATGTGAAATTACATGATTTGTATATACTTTCACATGAGATTGTATGATATATTGAGTTGCATATGTCATTTGATGCATAAATGATTCATGGGCATATCATATTGATCTATCATTCCTTTGATATCCATGATTTGACTGAGTTGACTTACTCTGAGTGTCGGGTACGACGAGCATGGCGATGACAGGCAGTATAGGTAGTAACTGTAGTCACGTGCAGGTGCGACCGGACCTAGACACGAGGGCTGGATGCAGTAACGTACATAGGATGAGTTTTCCTAGCGCAATGTACGTATACTGTCACCCTCTGCTCGAGCTTTGATGATTTGATGATACCTTCCTTTGGACTCCGATTTTTGGTATCTTGATATTCGATTCCTTGTACCCATTCATACATCGCATTCATACATGGTATGCATTGCATGATACTTTGTCATTTGACATGATTTATTTATTTCTCGTACTGGGGTACTGACCCCCTTTGTGGGGGCTGTCATGTCTTTTGTTGTCCGGACATGACAGGCTTTACATGAGGACATGGAGACGATGCTTACAGCGACGCATCGAGAGATACCAGAGCTCCTTGAGAGCGAGCTCAGGTTTATGTTTTATTTTGAGTCCCAGTAGTTGTTAGAATATTTTTAATTATGTTTTGAATTACCGGGGTATGCCCCGAGTATCTGTATTTTAAGTATTCTAGTACTGGTTGATTTATACTTGATATGGATGTTATGCTCAACGTGTTAAATTGGAAACTGGAATTACGTATTTTCAGTATCACTATATATGTATCACCTAAAAGCGAAAATTTTTTTAGGGCCATTTGATAAGACCTTTGAAATAAATCTTCCGCTGTTTACGCAAATTAATCATTATGTGTTAATTAAACACCACATTAGGATCGGGCCCTCACAAGAGGTGTTTGATCTGTCAGCAGGTTAAGGCAGAGAGGCAGAGAGGCAGAGACCCGATGGCGAAATGAGGAGCTTAGAGATACCGGAGTGGAAGTGAGAGCACATATCTATGGACTTTGTGACCCACTTGCCGAGGACTACTTCAGGTTGTGATGCTATTTGGGTGATTATCGACAGACTGACGAAAGTAGCTCACTTCATTCCCTACAGTATGACGTACACATACTTGAGGATGGCTCAGCTGTATGTCCGGGACATAGTGAGACTACATGGGATTCCAGTATCTATTATGTCGGACAGAGACCCGCGGTTTACGTCTCATTTCTGGGGAGGTCTTCAGTCAGCATTGGGTACTGAGGTGAGATTGAGTACGGCATATCATCCCCAGACGGATGGGCAGACAGAGTGTACTATACAGAGGCTCGAGGACATGCTACGAGCTTGTGTGTTGGAGTTTGATGCCTCATGGCAAGATTCTTTGGCCTTGGTAGAGTTTTCTTACAACAACAGCTATCAGGCGAGTATTCAGATGGCACCGTTTGAGGCTTTGTATGGTAGGCGTTGTAGGTCGCCATTATACTGGGATGACTTGACCAGTAAAGCAGTGGGAGGGCCGGAGTTGATTCGGGAGATGGAGGATAAGGTAAAGGTTATCCGTCAGAAAATGAAGGCAGCCCAGGACAGGCAGGCAGCCTATGCAAATAAACGGCGGAGACCGTTGGAGTTTCAGTTGGGAGACAGAGTCTTTTGAAGATTTCACCTTTCAGAGGTGTGGTTCGGTTTGGTATGCGTGGTAAATTGTCTCCGAGGTACGTGGGACCGTATGAGATTTTGCAGCGCATCGGTACCTTGGCTTACCGTTTGGCACTGCCACCGTCGTTGTCTGGTATTCACGACGTGTTCCATGTATCTATGCTGCGGAAGTATGAGCCGATCCGTCGCATGTTTTGCAGCCTTCTGAGATTCAGTTGGATTCTGATGTATCATATGAGGAATGGCCAATCAGGATTTTGGATAGGGCTGATCGCAGACTTCGGAATAAAGTGATACCGATGGTCAAGGTTCAGTGGGATCGCAGGGGTGTCGAGGAGGCCACGTGGGAGACGGAGCGGCATATGATGCAGCACTACCCGGAGCTAATTTCTGGTATGTGATTTATGTTCGGTTTCGGTTTGGGTAAGTGCATGCGATTTCGAGGTCAAAATCTTATAAGTAGGGGAGTATTGTGATATCCCCGAAATAATTATATGCAATTTTGGGCATTAATTATGTTTATGTGATTTTATGGTGATAATTAATATATGTGTCTGAATTAATTATCTTGGTAAAACGCTTAGTCACATGGTATGCGTGACCCGGTAGTGCATGTTATGCATGTTGGGAAATTAGGGGTTATTATGGTTGATTTATGGTAATTGATAATTATTTGGTCAAGCATGATTTTAATTGGGATTTTGATGCATTTTGGTAAATCCTTTTAAAATATCATGTTGGCGTGTTTTATACACCATGGCAATTGTAGGAATCCAATTTAATTAAAAACCAACCCACTTATACCCCCCCAATCCCCACTATACCATCACTTTTCTACTTTCCCCCAAATCACCCACCCAAACCCTCATTCTTCAATATTTTCGTTTTTGGGATAAAAGTGGAGGGGAAATCTTGACAAAAGTCTCATTTGTGAGATTTGGTGTGAGATTTGGAGTCCCCAAGAGGTATGGATACGTCCCATTGTTTTTATTGTGTTCGGATTAAGTTTATTATGGTTTTGAATGGTTTTTGAAATGGGTTATTTTAAGTTGGTAGTATTTTGGCTGGATGTTGGATTTTAGGGATGTTTAAAGTGTATTTTGAAGGTTATTATGTGTTTGATGTTGTTGGTTTGAAGGTAGGAGAGTTGGTATGGATTGGAAAGGAATTTTTGGAGCAAAAATGGTGAATTTTCGGGTTACAGACACGGGCGATCGATCGCCCATTTCAGGCGATCGATCGGCGAGGCTGGCGATCGATCGCGCCAAATGTGGCGATCGATCGCCAAAGCGAGAAAATTTCAGGATCGGGCAGTAGGGTCTCGCGATCGATCGCCCGTAACAGGCGATCGATCGCGAAAGGCAAAATGTGGGATTTTTGAATATTTTTGTGGAGTTTTTGATAGTGGACTACTATTGGCTCCTAATATTGTTTTGTGTGAATGTGTAGAACCATCCCAGGTGGCCACACAGCTTAGGAGATAAAGTCCACGATATCTCCACTTTTGGAACTAAGGTACGTAGTGAGACGTACGGGCATCAGACGGTAAAACGTATTTATTACGCTTTGAATTGGTTATGCACTATGGTTGCACACATGGAATTTATTATGCATTGTGGTTGCATATGTGGTCTTGTTTATGCATCATGGATTGCATACATGGTTTGGTCATGCATTTTGGTTGCATGTGTATATTAGATGCATTGGTGCATGTGTTTGTGAGTCGGGATTATATTCCAGTGATGGAGAATACTTGCCGCCAGTGGCGTAGCGATGTGAATACTTGCCGCTGTCATACCGTAGCGATGAGAGAATATTTGCCGCTAATATGAAGCGAAGAACACGACCGCTGTAAGGACCCCAAGCCCTTAACCCTTGATTAGTGTATTAATCATTATGGGTGTCACATGCTTTCAATAAAAATCAGTCGGGAACTCAGATGATACTTTACCATTGAATGGCAATTACAAAATTTCTTTAATATTCAACGTTATAAGATCATCTCTACCAACAAATAGACTCATAGATTTCGCCCGTTACCATCCCCATTACACCAATTTTTACATTGTGGACTTTTATAAAAATTTGGGCAGAGTCTCCCCATAAATTGAGCTATCCCGAAACAAAAGCACATCACATAACATAATTCCCGGCCAGGAAAAACACAATACTCAACAGAAAACAGCAACACTAAGTAAATTCCCAGCCAGGGAAGACACCACACATAAGACAACAAAAGTGGGTTTCAACACCCACATAATACACCAATGACTCTCATATCATTAGCAATTCTACCCTTAATTGCATGCAACATAGAATGAAAGAGAGAAAGGCTCATGTCTTTATATACAACCCATATACAAGTATAACCGTGCTCACATGCGAGCATCATAAATGTGTATATAACCCTCGGGTGTATATAAGTACCCTATACGATATCGTGCTCCATCAAGCCCTGGTACCACGATCTTGGGAGTACATCCAATCAACAGCTCGAGCTCAGCTCCAAAGCCATCGATGTACCTGTTCACCTGCCCCAACAGAGACAGCCCCCAACGGGGTGAGCATACCAATACACAAAATCCCATAATCACAATAATGAAGTTCATAATTTACAACAAAAGTAAATACTAATGAATTTTAAATGATACTCCCTGGATGGCAACGTCCTCATCCGGGATTCCGTGTACTGTCCCTGTTCTCACAATCATCAAACTCATCAAATCTCAAAAATTAGTAAATCAACACATTGATTTAACTCATCGCATGCCTAATTCTCGAATATCAAGATATAGTGATTCCAAATTCATTATACAGGCAAATATGGATATCTCAATATCAAATACTGATTTCTCAACCTCGCTATCAATCACAGATAGCTCAAATGCCTAGCATTTATTTTACCCATTCTCCATTATACTTAGACATTTCACATTTTTATAATGAATACATGATTCAACGATCATTCTCAGGCATCTCAATGCTCTACAATGGTCATATACATCCAGTACCTCATATATCTTATGAGGTTATACAACTCTAATAACACGCACGCTTGTGGCGGCGATATCAAGATTAGGTCGTTCCATAGCCATATCAACACATATATATATAACCATACGCACAACAATGCAATCAAAATACATTATGCATTTTACAAATGCTCTCATATAAAGTAATGCTCGTACGTCGCACGTACCTTAAATCTCCGAAGTCCGAGCCAAACCTTGCTCGAGTTCCATGCCCCGAGGAACGATGTGCTAACACGGTAAATAATTCACAATTATTTACGAACATGCAACCCATGCTCAAGCACACCCATAACCCTTATACAAAAAAATATTGTCAACACACGACAATTAACCATTTAAAAGACCCGGGGCAGGGCATATGCAGGGAGGGAAATCGAATGAGACATCAACGAAAATTGCTCAAGAACCACCTTTCAATTTTCGAACCCTAACATCACAATTCGAACCCAATTAAGCACCATAATTCATCTAAAACATGAATTAATCGATCAATAACAAGAATCACCGCCCCCCTGCCAAAACCCCAAAAAATCGAACCCTAACCCCACGCAAGCAGCGTTTCAATTCGAACCATTAAGCATCACCAAAGAGTCTCAAAAGCTGAACCATGTGAAGCATAAGAATTTATCCAAAAATCAGCAAGATTTTCGAAAAAATAACACCACAATTCGAACTAATTGGCAACAAATTTTTGAACCATAAAGTATGAAATTTTTGACCCAAATAACAGCACAAAACGCCCCAAAAATGCCTGAAGAAAAGCCCCAAAAACGCACCAAAAATCGAGCCCCAAATCGGACAGATTCGAAATTTCGAACCCCTGCGCTTTTCTGGTAAATCCGAACGCGATCCTCGACGAAACTTCAAATTACCGATGTGGAAAGCTGCGCCTCGGAGAGACGAAGCCTGCGGCGGTTCGGACGCGCCGGATGGTGGCCGGACGGCGGCGGGCGCGTCGCTTTTACGCGCGGGGGTTGGGGCGACGGGAAATGGGCGCGGGGAGAGAGAGAGAGAGACGGGCAAGGTGCAAGGAAATGATTTCTAAAATTAAAATCTCGGGTTCAACTGATATATATAGCAAAATTTCCCGAAATACCAATAGCCCCACAAATACATAATGATTCATTAAAAATCGTCTGTTTTCAAAAATTCTCTCTCTAACTCCAAAACCCCCTACCGGTGCCCACACAAAGCACCCCAGATCCCGAGTCACACTAAAAACCCAACTCTTAGGTTTTTCACCGAAATGAGAATAGAATCTCAACCTCGGGATCCAACGATCCCAACTACTCAAATAGACGAGCCCGGAAGGCCCAACACCGCGATTAAACTCCAAATCGCCACGTCAGAACAACTTTAGGGGTTATTAACACTCCGGGATTAACATCTATAATCCCTGTTCATCACAACCGCTCTCATATTAATAGCGAGGGATATTAGTGCCGCTGGTATTGTCTAAGCGAGGGGTATTTCCGCTGTCATGTTAACGCGAGGGGTATTATGCCACTGATATAATAAGACTCGGGAATTGAACACGGTATACATGGAAATCGGTCCATGTCATGACATACATTATTGGTAATATAATCTATTGGTTATGATTGTGATACAGGGACAACTAATGGGGCTTTTAAATGTATTAAACACAGGGAGTGAATTGTATTTACGGTTTATGCATTTAAATTACAATCATATTTTTGTGAATATGATTTATATACATGCTCATGGTTTTGGGGTTGTTCCTGTAGGTACTTCTGGGCGGACAGGTTAAGACGGGTTGATGCGGTGAGCTAGTGAGGAGTGCTCTGGGTAGCAAACACATTATTTTGTATAGTATCCACTCTAGGAGTAGTGTAAAGCTATACGATTAACATTCATAAGTTGGGAATGTAATTAATCCCTTTTGGAACTTTGTTTTGGCTGCTCAAGGCGTCAGCACGAATTTATACTCCGTTTATATATGAAAATTTATTTACACCTTTAATCCGCACTTAAGGAACTAAGGTCCTTACACCAGTAGACCAGACTGAACCAGACCAGCTGACAGAACAGCAGACCAGACCAGCAGACCAGACTGAACCAGACCAGCTGACCAGACCAACAGACCAGATCAGTCCGGTCCGAAATACAAAGAGCCCAGAAACCAGAATATGACCGTTGCAAGCTCGGGAATGGTGCAGAACCTTTTCCAACGGGCATATTCTTGTGTCTAATGTATATATCATTACTTGGGGCTATATATACATGATTTGGAAGCTCAATAACAGCTATTGAAGATCAATCCAACCCTTCCAAAGCAAACCTACTTGGGATTCAATTGGGGAACTTCAAAGACAAAAGTTGCTAAATGAAGAGCACTCCCCAAACCTTTGGCACCACTTACCTTGCTATATCAGATATAAATAGAGATCATTTGTGCCTTTGTATTCACTCTATTCATTGTATTTGAGAGCTTAATAGAAGAGTGAATACCATTGTAACGGTTGATGATTTATCACAACCGATGAGAGGTCTTTGTATGTGAGACATTAAAGAACATACATAGTTGAGTTGCTAGGAGTTCTAGTTGGATGGGGCATTCCCAACTGGATCAGGTTTGTACAACGGGATTGTATAAATCAAAGTCTTCTAGTGGAATCCTTCCATGAGGTGGAAGAAGGGGAGACGTAGAAGGATTACACCACCTTCGAACTTTCATAAACAAATGCTTGTTTATTTACTTTTTTGCATATCTTTAAAATGGCTTTCAAATGTTTAATCGGTTATAGAGCGGGTTATGTCGAGTGTCTTCCGCTCGGTTTTGTAACCGAACTCGATATAATCTCTCGGTGCAATTATTTCAAGAACACGAGCTATTGAAGCTCAAGTTGGTTGAACTCGGGTGTGGAATGGCAACCCACCCCCGGAATCGATCCTGACAAGTGGTATCAGAGCGGGTTGTTCTTGGAAAGCATTTTAACCGATTTTTTTAGCGGATATCTTTTAAAATCACTTTCAAAATTTTCTCATGAGCATGAAATATTTTCATAGCATATTTTTTCAAAATATGGTGTATGAAAATTTTTAGCATAAAAATCAATTTCATTGCATTCATTTTGCACGAAAATAATTTTATAATCTATTTTGAATGTTCAAATTTTCGTTCAATTTGTTCTAAACTCATTTAAGTTTAAAATTGTTATTTTGAGATTTTATCTAACATTTTCGAAGCATTTTAATTTTTTTGGCAGCCTGCAGCGACTTTGGGAAAATTGGCATAACTTCTTACTCGGATGTCCAAATGACGAACCGTTTTTTGCGTTGCAAACTAGACCATAGAGGATCACAGCGGTATAGGTCTTGTAGCCCAAACTTGCTCGAGGAAAAGCAGTTTATTAGTTTAAGTTGGACTAAGTGTGCTGCCATCGCAGAAAGATGAAATAGACATTGTTGAGTTTTGTCAAAAAATCAAATTTGTTGCCAAGTATGCTTCATCCATCATCAAAAGAGGTTATTTTTGTTCAAAAATTTATGTGCATTGCATTTTTTTTAAATTTTTTTTAGCCTACCCCATTTGCCCCTCACTTGCTCAAATTTTCAAACGTTTTAAAATTAAGGGGGAGAGTTTTCTCAATCCTTGAGGGGGAGTAAATTTATTTGTCTTCCTTTTTGATTCACAAAAAAAGGGGGAGAAATATGTTGTTTAAAAAATATGATTTTTCTTGTTATGCAACATTGTGCTTTAATGTTCATATTTTTATTCAAGTTTTGTGATCATCAAAAAGGGGGAGATTGTTGGGTTTTGGAAACCCAAATAATCTTGGTTTTGATGTTAACAAAACTTGTTATTTGTGTTGCTAAAATATTTCATCAAGTGTGCAGTTCATAGATCATAATTAAGAGCTTGATAAATTACAAAGAAGTAGCTTGAAAATATCAAGCTGAACCTAGTCTGAAATTCTGGCAGAGTGGATTATTTCGATCATATCTCATAGCTCGTATATCAAAATGGCGTGATTCTAAAGAAGTTGAACAGCCAACTAAAAATACTAAAAGTCATATTTCACAACAGATCGGCTAGTTCGAATGTTATCAAGGAGATAAGACGCCTGGAAGATCGAGCTGTACCGCGAAGAAACAGCAAGCTGTTTCAGCAAGCAACTGTCAGTCTGTTGGCCATAACTCTTAGATCGCTTAACGGAACGAGACGATTCAGTATGGGTTGGAAAGCTAAGACAAAGTTCTACAAGTCATCGTTGGAAGACAAAGACTGAACCGGACTTTAAGATGGCCAAAACGCTTCTGCAAGTCACGCCATGTGACGCCTGTAAGATCGAGCTGTTACAGCAAGCAACTGTCAGTCTGGTGGACATAACTCTTAGATCGCTTATCGGAACGGAACGATTCAGTATGGGTTGGAAAGCTAAGAGAAAGATCTATAAGTCATATTTGAAAGTCAAAGACTGAATCGGACGTTATGATAGCCAAAAAGCTTCTGCAAGTCACGCCATGTGCTGCTGCATCCAGCAAACAGACAGCAGGAGCATTGCCTCGTATTTCAAGCATAACTCTCTCATACAAACTTGAAATTGAACGATTCTTGATTCCGTGGAAAGCTAAGAGAAAGGGCTACAACTTTCATGTAGATTACTTTGCCCAAAAATCAAAGAATCAAGAGCTACAAGCAACAGATCAGAAGAGCAAGTTTGTCAAGCTGTTTTTGTATCAAGCTTGTCTTGCATCAGACTGACTTGTCCAGACCAGACCAGCAGACCAGACTGAACCAGACCAGTAGACCAGACTAAACCAGACCAGCTGACAGAACAGCAGACCAGACCAGCAGACCAGACTGAACCAGACGAGCTGACCAGACCAGCAGACCAGATCAGTCCGGTCCGAAATACAAAGAGCCCAGAAACCAGAATATGACCGTTGCAAGCTCGGGAATGGTGAAGAACCTTTTCTAACGGGCATTCTTGTGTCTAACGTATATATCATTACTTGGGGCTATATATACATGATTTGGAAGCTCAATAACAGCTGATTGAAGATCAATCCAAGCCTTCCAAAGCAAACCCACGGATTCAATTGGGGAACTTCAAAGACAAAAGTTGCTAAATGAAGAGCACTCCCCAAACCTTTGGCACCACTTACCTTGCTATATCAGATCTAGTTAGAGATCATTTGTGCCTTTGTATTCACTCTATTCATTGTATTTGAGAGCTTAATAGAAGAGTGAATAGTTGATGATTTATCACAACCGATGAGAGGTCTTTGTATGTGAGGCATTAAAGAACATACATAGTTGAGTTGCTAGGAGTTCTAGTTGGATGGGGCATTCCCAACTGGATCGGGTTTGTACAACGGGATTGTATAAATCAAAGTCTTCTAGTGGAATCCTTCCATGAGGTGGAAGAAGGGGAGACGTAGAAGGATTACACCACCTTCGAACTTCCATAAACAAATGCTTGTTTATTTACTTTTTTGCATATCTTTAAAATGACTTTCAAATGTTTAATCGGTTATAGAGTGGGTTATGTCGAGTGTCTTCCGCTCGATTTTGTAACCGAACTCGATATAATCTCTCGGTGCAATTATTTCAAGAACACGAGCTATTGAAGCTCAAGTTGGTTGAACTCGGGTGTGGAATGGCAACCCACCCCCGGAATCGATCCTGACAGTCGTTTACATCCAAAGATGACTTGTAGATCTTTGTCTTAGATTTCCAATCCATACTGAATCGTTCCGTTCCGATAAGCGAGCTAAGAGTTATGCCCAACAGACTGACAGTTGCTTGCTGTTTCTTCGCGGTACAGCTCAATCTTGCTGACGTCTTTTCTCCTTGATAACATTCAAACTAGCCGATCTGTTGTGAAATATGACTTTTAGTATTTTGAGTTGGCTGTTTAATCTCTTTGGAAGCATGCCATTTCGATATCCGAGCTATTAGATATGATCGAAACAATTCGCTCTGCCATAATTTCAGTGTTGGTCCAGCTTGATATTTTCAAGCTACTTCTTTGTAATTCATCAAGCTTCTAAGTTATGATCTATGAACTGCACACTTGATGAAATACGTTAGCAACACAATAACAAGTTTTGTTAACATCAAAACCAAGAATATTCGGGTTTCCAAAACCCAACACACTTGATGTACTCCGGCTTGCATCTTTGGTACGTTCCTATCGGACTGCCATTGACAGCTATTAGCAGCCATCTCCTCCAACAGCGTATAAGCTTCCTCAGGCGTCTTCCTCATCACAGTTCCTCCTGATAGGGAGGCCATAATGTGGGCATCTCCGTAGTAGATCTTTGAAGCGCTCCCAAGCCTCATACAGTGTCTCTGGATCATATTGGGCAAAATTAGTGATGTCATTGCGCATCTTGGCCGTCTTGGATGGTGGAAAGAATTTTGACAAGAACAACTGTGTCATTCCATCCCACGTAGTAATAGAACCTGCAGCAACGATTGTAACCAAGATTTAGCTTTATCTCGTAAAGAAAAGGGAAACAAATGTACCTTATGGCGTCGTCAGTAACGCCATTATGCTTGAATGTATCACAAATCTCCAAGAAGTTGGAGATGTGGGCATTTGGATCGTCAGTAGCCGCTCCCCCAAACTGGACCGAATGTTGGATCGTCAACGCATAGCAGGCTTGATCTCAAAATTGTTAGCCTATATGGTTGGTCTCGTGATACTCGACAGTGATCCATGGAATGCAGGTTGGGCATAGTCCATGACTGATCTTGCAATTGGTGGTACCGAAATCTCCTCGGTATTAGCCATGGGTGTTCTTGCTTGCCTTAGCCTCCTTTGACAAGTGCGTTCAATCTCGGGATCAAAGGGCTCAAGTGTAGGGTTGCTACTCCTTAGCATGCACCAAGAGATAACAACCTGTAACAATCAACCAAAAAGAACACAAACAGTAGAAGAGTAGAGAGAATGGAAAAAAAATAAAAAAATTAAGAAAAATGAATGACTAAACTACAGTCAACTAATCTCGTTTGATATTATTAAAACTAGTCTCCGGCAATGGCACCAAAAACATGATCGCTATTATTTAAACAGTATTTTTGAGTGTAGCGATTGCGTACCGCAAGTGCACGGTGTCAAGTTTTAGTATAATGATATGAAAAGTACGGATTGTCGATCCCACGAGGACTAGGAAATAATTACCAAACTCCACTTGTTTAACTATATTTAGCCTATGATAACTAATTATGATTAATTAACTAAAATGACAAATTAACTCAATAAATAACCCAAGCAAACAGTGATGAATAAGAACAAAAATCAATAGAGACAATTATCAAGACTTTCGGTTCACCCAAGCAATCCCCCACAATTCGCCTATAGTTAAGAATTAAATTCAAACGTTCTAAGGTGACGAGTTTTTCTAAAGCACTTGTTATACCTTGGTCCGGTTACAACAAGTTTACTACTAAGATGCAATAAGGCAATGATCATGCACTTATTTAACACTCAATATTGTATGTCGATTTATGAAAACTTCTAGCTTTCGATTACCAAATATCTATAGCTATCACACGTGTATTTGACTTCATCTCTCGATATCAGTTTGCAATCCACGGTTTAATTTACTATATCGTTTTACAATCTCTTATGGTCAATTCAATTGCAATAAATAATCAATCAATGATATTAATCCATTGAAAGCATGAACAACAATAAATTAAACTCAAAGAATTATAAGAATCAATCAAAACTTAATTAAAATTGTGGGTTCAAAACATGGGATCCCCTAAGTCTTGACAACAAAACAGCCTAGAAACATATTCAAAATCAAATGCAAAATTGTGTTTTTCAACATCAAAAGCATAAAGAAATAAAATAGAAACAAACAAAGTTTAGAAATACGCATAAGCTAGCGATGTTGACTCTGCTTCGTTGATCCGTAGCCCCGTCTCTTCCGATCCGTCTTTTCTTCAATGATTTGATGTATGGATGATTGGTGATGAAGGAGTTGATGGTGGCTGAGTTTGTAGGGTGAATTATGAGCCAAGAGTCCACCAAAACGTCTGAAAATCTTTTATAAATAGTGTTGGAAGAGTCTTGCAGTCTTTGGACACAAAATAGCTTGATAAAGAACAAAATCTCGATTTTTTCAGGTTTGGCGATCGATCGCGACAATGTGCCGATCGATCGCCAAAACATTCTGTTTTTATTTTTCAAAATTTCTGACGCGACGATCGATCACTGGTGTTTATCGATCGACCGCCAATGTGCACTGTTTGGTGCCGATTGATTGCTTGATATTACCGATTGATCGCTGCAATGATTTTCAACATTTTGCACTTTCGTCCCTCATTTTCCGTGTATGCCCGGTTTGGTCCATTTTCATCATTTATAGCTTATTTCCTCCACTTTTATGCATTTGGACTTAGATTCCTGAAATATACAAATACCTACCACAACGCGTAATATTTCCCAGAAATCACTACAAAAATACCCCTAATCATATATCAAATTAAGTGTGAAAATCACACTTATCAGTTATCCACGAGGGCACCTCTTTAGACTTTTTGGATCAAGAAGTAGCCATGCCAGTCTTCCTGATGAGCTATTTAAATGATAGAGTAGGGTTATATTTGTGATATCCAGAATTAATTATGTTGATCCCGGAGTGGTTATAATCCTTAATAGATTTTAATTGGAGTAATTATGAGATAATTACGGTGTTGAGACTCCCATGGATTTTAATCCGACATCGGGGTCGTTGGACCCAGAGGTTGAGATTAATTCTGAGGTGTCAAACCTTGGAATTGTGTTGGTAGTGGGATCTGGAATCTGGGTAGCTTTGGATTGAAGTTGGTAATGAAAATAGTGAGTGAGAGATAATTATTGAACATAGATGATTTTTTATGAGTTATGGTGCGAGTATGTGAGACTCGGGATTTTGGAGCCTTGATATTATATATACCAAGTGAACTCGGTGTTCAATGATTGATTTGTTTCTTTCCCTCTCCTCTCTCCCACGCCCAACCCAACCCATTTCTCTTTCCATTTTCCCTTGGAGGAAAAATCAATGGAGGCTCGGTTCTTGATGGATTTTCGAGCAGATAATTTGCGAATAATTCACCGGATCTCGGGGCAAAGGCAAGGGTTGGCTCTTGCTATTGGATTATAAGGTACGTGTAAAGTATGAGCATAGTTGATATATATTATTGTCATGTGCATGAATAATATATTGTGGTTGCAATCATTTTGATGTTCATTGAGAATTATGTGGTGCCGCTATTTGAGCGAACATCGATTATGATGCCGCCGCTATTGAACGTGCGAGAGGATAGAATGCCGCCGCTGTTGAGCGAGCGATGGGATACGATGAAATAGAACTGTGGAATCATTATTGAGATATATGTGATATCTGCAAATCATTAGTGTAATGATTTAATTATAATTGATTATGGAATTAATGTTTTGAGCATGGGCATAGTTAATCAATGTAATGATTAACTGATTTTGGGAGTTTGATGGTTTTGGCTATTGTGATAACAGGAACAGCACGGGGGATCCTATATGATAACGATACTATACAGGGAGTATCTTTTAAATTTACAGCTTTATATTCTGTAAATTATGAATTATGATATTGCTATTATTGAGATGTTGTTATTGGTATGCTCACCTAGTGTGGGGGTTGTTTCTGTTGAGACAGGTGAACAAGTACAGGGTATTATGTTATACAATAGATACACATTACTTATTCAATGCTCGTATGTGAGCATTCTCGTATGTGTATATGGTTTGTATAATTGTTGTTAGATTTCTATTTTCATTTATGGTTGCATGCAATTAATTATGGTGTATTGCATGATGAATTGAGAATATGAAATTGGTGCATCGTACAGTGCATACGTAGGCTAGTTGAGCTGTATTGGCAATTGAACATTAAGTGGATTAATGTCGAAAATTTTATGGATGGTATGTCAATGCTATGGAAGCATGCGTGAGAATTCCCTAATGACATGAATGTATGCACTAATATATGTGATAATGCACTAATAACGGGTTAAGGTAGCGAGAGCCTTACATTAGTGGTATCAGAGCAGTGGTTTGCTCTTTTGGGCTGTTCAGGGCCTAGGGATATGTTGATAGAAATGAGTAGCACATAGTTTATGCATGATTGTAGTTAGTGTTGTGTGACACAACTATTTTGCTTATGTGCATCTATTTTGCTTATTTGCGCTTTATGCAATAAGTGCTAAGAAATCTGATTTTGTAGGAAAATCAGGGAATGAGAAACGTGATGCACTGCCTGAGGACATGGAATGATAGACAATGTGGGGTCGTCAATAGGTGACGGCAGGTGATGTTATGACCAGGTATCGTTGCACTATGATTATGAGAATGCAGGGATATGTGAATGTGCACAGGCATTGAGAGTGCTTTGTTATCGCGATACATAAATGCTTAATATTGTTGTTATGTATGTGAATGTATTACAATTATTGTACTGCTATGGGTATATCGATTAGCGATGGATCAGAATATTTGCCGCTGTCTTATCAAGCGATGAATCAGGGTATTTGCCGATGTCATATAGTAGTGCGGGTCGCTGATATGTCGAAGCGATGGATATCATTGAGTCGCTGATAATTCAAAGCGAGGGATATTATTGAGCCACTGATATAACGTAGTGGGACTTGTGGATTGTTGTATAAATTGTGCACATTGAGATCATCGTATTGATGCAGGTATGATGAGCAGCGATGGATCAGGATATTTGCCACTGTCATATTGTAGCGTGAGTCGCTAGTATGTCGAAGCGAGGGAGATAAATGAACCGCTATGGTACATGATATTTGCCGCTGTCTTATCGAGCGCTGGATCAGGATATTTTCCGATGTCACATCGTAGAGCGGGTCGTTGATGTGTCGAAGCGAGGGATAATATTGAGCCACTGATAATTCAAAGAAAGGATACTATGTAATGCCGATGTCATATCGAAGCGATGATACATGCCGCTGTCACGTCGAAGCGATGAGTTTAGGAACAAAGTACTACATGTGATGTGAGTCATCTCTTGAGTCTGAAAGGAACAAGTACTACATACATGTGAGTCACCTCTTTAGTCCATGATTATGCCGCTGTATGCATAGCGATGGTTTATGCCTCTGTATACGTAGCGATGGATTATGCCGATGTATACGTAGCGATGGTTTATGCCGTTGTATACGTAGCGATGGTTTATGCCGCTGTATACGTAGCGATGGTTTATGCCGCTGTATACGTAGCGATGGATTATGCCGTTGTATACATAGCGATGGATTATGCCGCTGTATACATAGGGATGGTTTATGCCGCTGTATACGTAGTGATGGTTTATGCCGTTGTATTCGTAGTGATGGATTATGCCGTTGTTTACGTCGGATTCCCTGATTTTCCTACAAAATCAGATTTCTTAGCACTTATTACATAAAGTGCAAATCATTCCATCAATATCATTCCCATCGTATTCCATACGATCCTGCAACCACAATGGTTAGCATAACACCTTTCATTTATGGTCTCATATCATAGATGCACATAAGCGAAATAGTTGTGTCACACAACACTAACTACAATCAAGCATAAACTATGTGCTACTCATTTCTATCCACATCCCTAGGCCCTCAACAGCCCAAAAGAGCAAACCACTGCTCTGATACCACTAATGTAAGGCCCTCGCTACCTTAACCCTCTATTAGTGCATTATCAACAAATGTGCATACTTTTATCACTGCAAGAATTCTTGTACATATATCAAATGCCTTAACTTGCCCTCTACAAAATTTTGGCATTATTCCTCTCAATGTACAATTCACAATGCGCTCAACTAGCAACATGTTCTCAATTCATTATGCAATTCCCCTTAATTAATTGCATGCAAATCAAAAGAATGAAAAGAGAGATCTCAAAACCTTTATACAGTCCATATACACATATAAGAATACTCACACACGAGCATTGAATAATTAATGTGTATCTATTGTATAAACATACTACTCAATACCAACATTGGTACCTCAGCCCTGGGAGCATTCCCAATCGACAACCCAAACTCAACTCCGGAACTGGTGATGTACCTGTTCACCTGTGCCAACAGAAACAGCCCCCACACGGTGTGAGCATACCAATAACACCATCTCAATAACAACAATATCACAACTCATAATTTACAGAATAATAAGCTGTAAATTTAAAAGATACTCCCTGCATAGTATCTGTGATATCCCCGAAATAATTAATTGCAATTTGGGCATTAATTATGATTATGTAATTATTTATGGTGTTAATTAATTTAGTGTTATTAAAATTGCGAAATGCTTAGTCACATGGTGGGCGTGACCTGGTCATGCATTTCAGGGTGCATGTAATGCATGTTGGGAATTTGGGTGCTAGCATGGTTTAATTGTGATGGTTGATAATTATTTGGAAAGCATGTATGTAATTGAGGTTTAGGTGCTTTTTGGGAAATGCTTTTAAAATATCATGTTAGGATATTTTATACATCATGCTAATTAATTGGGTACCATACTACTTTAAACCCACTTATAACCTTTTTTCACCTCACCCTCCCATCACTCTTTATCATCCAACTTTCCCAACCCTAACCCCCAAAACCCACTTTCACGTTCAAATCAAAGGAAAGAGGAGGAAACTTTGCAAAAATCTTGGTTGCTTGATTTCTTGGTGAAATTTGAAGCCTAGAAGTGGTATGAGTTCCTTCTTGGCTGGTTTTGTATGTGTTGGGTTTGAAATGGGTTTATATTAGGGATTTGGAAATGGTTTGGTTTCAAAATGTGATATTATGAATTGGGTTTTGGATTTGTTGTTGTATTGGTTGGGGTATGGTTTTCGATGTGGTTTATACTGATTTTGGAGTTTTATTCAATATGTGTAGTATTGATTTGTTGAGGTGTATATTGAAGGTTTTTAGTGTTTTTGTATTGTTGGTGTTTGGTTTGGGTTGGTTTGGAGAAGATGAAGTGGGAAAATGGCCAAAAAGTCGCGTACAGACTTCGGCGATCGATCGGGACATTTTCCCGATCGCGACGTCCCGATCGATCGTGAGCCACAGGGAGGCTCCAGTGAGCTTGCGCGAACGATCGCGAGTTTGGCGCGATCGATCGGCGAAGCCGCGATCGATCGGCACAAACTCAACGATCGATCGCGGATGAGATTTTTTTGGGCATTGCGGTTGCTGGACCTCGCGATCGATCGAGGCATTATACCGATCGATCGCGAGATGCCAAAATCGTATATTTTGATTATTTTTGTAGGATTTTCGGTATTGGACTATTATTGGGTTCTAATATCGGTTTGTGTGAATTTGTAGAACCATCCAAGGTGGCAACACAGCCAAGGAAGTGAAGTCCTACCACATCCTACTTTTGGAAAGGTACGTACAGAGACGTACGGGCACCCAACAGTATATGTATCTTATATACTCATTCGAATATGCATTGTGGATGCAAGTATATATGGAATTGTGCATTGTGGATGCAAATACATGTTGAATTATGCATTATGATTACATATGTATATGATGATTGTTTGGTGCACATCCCATGAGTCATGGTTATATAGAGTGATGATTTTAATGCTTTGCTGCTGTCACTTGAAGCGATGATAGAATACTTGCCGCTGTCATATTGTAGCGAGGAAAGAATATTTGCCGCCAAATGTTGAAGCGAGGGTATTGCCGCATGTCGAATTTGAGCGAGGTTATTCGATGCCGCTAATATGTCGAAGCGAGGGGTATTAGTGCCGCTGTCATGACAAGCGAGGTTCATTAAAATACACTATTATAACAGACTGGGGATTGGTGATTGGTGATAATGAAATGGTGTTATGTCATGACATTTGTAGAACCATTAAATAATATATTGATTATACTCATGAGTTATGGTACAGGGACAACAAAAAAAACGGAGCGTTTAAAATGCATGGGAAAAACAGGAAGTGTTTTATTACGGTTTATGCATTTACGCCTTATATTCATATTGTGTTGAATATGGATTATTATATGCTAATGTTTTGGGGGTTGTCCTTGTAGAGACATTTTGGCATGAAAAAGGGGCTAAGGACGGGTTGAGGCGGTGAGCTTGTGAAGAGCGCTTTTGATAATGAATGACATGATTATTTTGTATAGTGTCTACTCTAGGGGTAATGTAAAGCTATAGTGATTAACATTAATTTGTTGGAGAATGTAATTAATCCATTTTGAAAGTCCTTAACTTGGCATGTAATTCTTAAGGCTCAAGGTCTCATCACGAACTTTTATACTCTGATAATGCATGTTAGCTCTAATTATGCCTTTAATCCGCACTTAAGGAACTAGGGTCCTTACAGTATCGTTATCATATGGGATCCCCAGTGCTGTTCATGTTCTCACAATAGCCAAAACCATCAAACTCCCAAAATCAGTTAATCATTACGTTGATTAATAAACTCATTCTCATAATGCCAATTTCATAATCAAATATGGTTAAATCAGTACACTAATGATTACAGAAATCATATACAGCTCAATTAATTATTTCGCATTATCACATCCTGTCCCATCGCTCTCTCAACAGCGGTGCTATCACAATCCAATGCTCGCTCAACAGCGACATCATTACTCATTGCTCGCTCAACAGCGGCATCCCATGATCCTTAATGCATATCATAATGACTGCAATAACAATATATTATTCATCGCCTTCCACTTTTAGCCAACGACGCGCGATCGATCGAGCCCACTTTCCGATCGATCGACGAGCTCTGTAACAGCCAAAAATGGTGTTTTGTGAGCCAAAACCTCCAAAATAAAAATCCGAACACCTATTACTCTGAAAATGCTCAACAAAAACACCATAAATCCTACCAAAACACCACAACCCAAAAACTCTAAAATTCAAAAAATCATACCCAACTCTAAACCTGCTCCAACTCTACAACACTACAATCAAAACAAAGGTAAATGCGAGGGGAAGAATATTACCAAATTATCTTCAAGAAACCTTGCTCCTAGATTGAGCCTTGCTCGATTTTGCTCGAAGGCAAAAAAAGGGAAGGGAAAGGGAAGTTGGGGAGGGAGAGAGAGAAACGTGGGGGAGAGAGAGAGAAACGAAATGCCAAATGATTGAACACCGGGTCCACTTGGTATGTATAGTATCAAGGCTCCAAAAACCCAGGTCTCAAATACTCGCACGCTAACTCATTAAAAATCATGTGTGTTCAATAATTATCTCACACTCACTATTTTATTACCAACCTCAATCCAAAGCTCCCTGGATTCCAGATCTCACTACCAACACAATTCCAAGGTTTAACACCTTAATGAGCATAAATCTCAACCTCTGGGCCCAACGACCCCGATATTGGATTAAAATCCCCGGGACTCTCAACACCGTAATTATCTCATAATTACTAAACTTAAAATCCATTAAGGATTATAATCACTCCGGGATCAACACAATTAATTTCTATATATCACAACAAGATATCAAAATAGACCAAGAAAAATGTATAAAAGTGAATAAGGAGCCACGATTGATCGCCAAAAGAGCCCCGATCGATCGTCAAACGAGAAAATCCGAGCAACAAAAGTTAACTCTCGGCGATCGATCGACAATTTTCCGCGATCGTTCGACGTGAGACGAGGTTTGAGGCAGAAACAATTGGCAATCGATCGGCACATTTTCCCGATCGATCACGAGTGAAGAAATTTTGAAAAATAAAAACAATAAGGTCTGGTGAGCGATCGCTAGACAGCCGCGGTCGATCGCCAGAGGAGTTCAAGCAAAAGTAAAAGACTTTGTTTCTTTCCATCATACAAGGACTCTAGCCCCTTCCTCCTTCTCTTATAAATACACCTCGACCATTAGTCCTTGAGAGAGCTCTTTTCACATACTTTTACATGCTTTCATAGATAATTAGTATCTAGTTCATCATAGTTCAAAGGCACGCTACGAAGATCAAAGCAAAGGCGGGCGTGACAACCTCGATGAGTGAAGATCTACATAGTTTGCCTAGTTTGTGTTTCTTTTATGTTGTTTTTTATTTAATTTTGATTGTTTAGCATTAGTCATGAGTGGCTAAACTATTTTAGTGATTCTTGGTTAAGGAAGACAATACATTGGGCTTTATTTTTCTTATGAAATTCATGTGCTTTTTAATCAATTTTGAATGAGTATTGATTGTTTTTTCTTTACTTGATTGATAGGATTGTTGGGTACAATTATTGGATTGATCACCTAGTAATTGCGCATGCAATCTAATGCGTGTTAGATGAAGCAACTAAGATTAATAATTTTACGCGTGTGAGATTGTTAAATCCCTAGGAAAAACATTCAACTAGATTAAGTATAGACTCATGGATTATATTGTCTAGCTTCGTTTGTCTCACTTTATAAATCTATCATCTTTTAAGCTTAATCGCGTGTATTTGGATTAATTGATTGTTAAGGGTTAGAATAGTACGTGTGGGCTACCTAACTACGATTAAGGTGAGATAGGAATTAATTTTCCAATGTGAATATTCATATGCAAATTGAACCTTTGTGAGAATTGATGATTAAGATAATAAACCCAATTGTAAAGTCGACCAAAAGCAAATAATCGCTCTTTTCTCATTATCTAATCACTCTTATTTTAATCTTGCATATTAGTTAATTCATAATTTTCTTAGATTTCTGCATCGTAGTTAAACATTTTCAAAACCCCCTTCTATTTTGTTTGCATTAATTAACACAAAATTCGTCTTTCTTCGTGGGATCGATCTCTACTCACGCTACTACATACTTATTGCTATTAACTTGAGAAGGGTTAATTTGGGCGTACGCGATAAGCGGTACCAATTGATAGGGTTGATTATTATGCGTATTTGGGCTTTGATATATATATATATATATATATATTCATGTAGATTCTTGGAAGATGTTATGCTTTTTGGTATTTATTTGACTGTTTCAGGAATCTAGGTGGAAAATGGAAGAATTGAACTAGAATGAAGAAAACAGATCAAATCAAGGCAATAAATGAAGAATCTGAGTTCTGGTATGATCGATCGATCGGAACAGGAGGTCGATCGATCGATCGGAACAGGAGGTCGATCGATCGAAAGAGGCAGAAGTTTTGGCCAACATTATATTTCAGAGCTCGATTGATCGTGTTGGGAAAACGATTTCTAAGTTTTGGTGATTACAAACCGGATATCAAAGACCAACTGGATGAAGTCCTACCGGGTAACAAAGACCAACTGGATGAAGTCCTACCGGGTAACAAAGACCAACTGGATGAAGTCCTACCGGATAACAAAGACCAACTGGATAGACATCAACTGGATAGCCACCAACTGGACAAGACATAAACTGGATGGCTACCAACTGGATAGACATCAACTGGATAGCCACCAACTGGACAAGACATAAACTGGATGGCTACCAACTGGATAAACATCAACTGGATGGCCACCAACTGGACAGACAACTGTAAGTAATCCTTAGAGCATACAACGCAGCGGAATTAAAATTTTTAGGATTACTAACACCGGATCTATACATAGGTTATCATATCGGATTAAGTAATAACAAGTGTCTCACCCTTGTAACGTGTTTGAAGCAGATTCCACGGAGCAGCACGTCCAACGAACTCCGAGTCACAAACGAAAGTTTTCACCTTCGTCTCTACGGTATCCACACGATCAAATCGAAAGGGGATTTAAGAACAAGTTACTAGACAAGTTCTTAAACCAAAATCGAGCTCTCGGTTCAAAACCGATTAACGACGGCCAACCAAAACCCTAGCACAACCGACGGCGGCCGTGAGGAGTGAAGGAAGAGGCGGCCGAGAGGAGCTTGAAGTGGAGGCTACGGTTTGATATCAAACAATGATATGAAAGTATGATTAACAATTAATCAAAACCTCTTATTTATATTATAAGGCTTTTAATTAAGGTTCAAGACTTTCTTAAAGTCTTATGGGCCCAAACCCATGATTTAATTAAAACCTTTTAATCACTTAATTAAGACTCTTCTTAATTAATTAATTCATCCAATGAATTTAATTTCCCTTATCGATTTAATCTTTTGTGCGACCCGATAGGATCTCGTAATGTTGGCAGTGACATAAAATCTCATTTTATGTCGCAAGCATTGAGCGGTATCTAGCAACACATCGATGCTACCCAAATTACAAGAATGTCAATGACTCGACATAACCTTTAGAACTTGTGATAATATTAATCATGTAACTTAATCCCTTTGTCCTTTGTGTTTAGATTGAACACGAGTCATGGAATAGTCATACTCGTATATCCAATCTTTATTTCTTGATCCCCAAGTAGAACTAGAATAAACGAATAAGCTCGATATCTCATATCGACTCATTCGAGCATGGCCATGCATTTTAGTTCTTACTTGATCAAGGGCCAAACACATCTCCTGTTATATAGGAGGGACAAATCCTATCTCGATCAGTCAACATCCCTCTACATAATTCGTAGTGTATCCAATAGTCGCCTTTATAGATTACCCTGTTACGGGTAACGTTTGACGATATCAAGATACATAACTCCTTATGTTGGGATCTCTGATGATCACAAGTCGTAAGGATTACATACATTATTATCACTATGAGAATTGCATATGACGATCATATAACTATCCATGTTGCATTCTCATGGTGGGTCTGTCTAGTACATCGTTCTCTAACATGTACCCATATGTTGATTTGATATCTCATATCAATGAACAATTCATCGATCAACATATACTAGTCTCTACGTATTATCATTATCCCTATTCATGATAATACTTGACTAGGGACATCTTTAAGAATAATACAATATTATTCTAAGGACATTAACATATATATTAATTCACAATGCACAGTTAAAAGAATAATATATAATAATGAATTGACATTCATAAATCCATAAACATTGTATGTCTTAAACAATCATCTAATGACTTGTCTTAGGGCATATCCCAACAAATCTCCCACTTGCACTAAGACCACTCAGACATATACCTAATGCCTAGAGATCTAGTATGACGATCATGCTTCTGCTGTGACAGCGGCTTCGTCAATGGGTCAGATACATTATCATCTGTTGGTACTTTGCATATTTTAACATCTCCCCTTTCAACGATTTCTCGAATGAAATGGAAACGTCTAAGTATGTGCTTGGATCTTTGGTGAGATCTTGGTTCCTTAGCCAATGCGATCGCTCCATTGTTGTCACAATAGAGTTCTATCGGATCTTTAATGCTAGGCACCACTCCAAGTTCAGAAATGAACTTCCTCATCCAAACAGCTTCCTTTGCTGCATCCGAGGCAGCAATATACTCAGCTTCCGTTGTAGAATCGGCTACTGTTTCTTGCTTTGAACTCTTCCAGCTCACAGCACCTCCATTCAGGCAATACACATATCCAGATTGCGATCGAAAATCATCTTTGTCGGTTTGGAAGCTTGCATCAGTGTAACCCATTACATTGAGCTCTTCCTCACCTACATAAATCAAGAATGTATCCTTAGTCCTTCTGTAAGGACCCCAAGCCCTTAAACCATAATTAGTGTATTAACCACTATGTGTGGCACATGCTTTCTATAAAAAGCCAATCGGGAAGCTCAGATGATACTTTATCATTGCATGGCAATTACAAAAAAAATCCTTTAACACTCAATGTTATAAGGTCATCAGCCTAACAACGAAATAGACTCACAAAGTTCACCCAATACCTCCCCTTTTTGCCACTTTTCACATTGTGGACTTTTATAAAAATTTGGGCAGAGTCTCCCCATAACTAGAGCTATCCCGAAATAAAGCACAACACATAACATAATTCCCGGCCAGGGAAAACATAATACTCATCCGACAGCAGTAATACAAAGTAAATTCCCAGCCAGGGAAGACATCATACATATGACGACATAATGGGTCTCAACACCCACATAATACACTAACGACTCTCATATCATTAGCAATTCTACACAATTGCATGCAACATATAATGAAAGAGAGGAAGGCTCATGTCTTTATATACAACCCATATACAAGAATGTCCGTGCTCACATGCGAGCATCATAAATGTATATATAAACCTTGGGTGTATATAAGTACTCTATACGATACCGTGCTCCATCAAGCCCTGGTACCACGATCCTGTGAGTACATCCAATCAACAGCTCGAGCTCAGCTCCACAGCCATCGATGCACCTGTTCACCTGCCCCAACAGAGACAGCCCCCAACGGGGTGAGCATACCAATACACAAAATCTCATAATCACAATAATGAAATTCATAATTTACAACACAAGTAAATATTAATGAATTTTTAAATGATACTCCCTGGATGGCAACATCCTCATCCGGGAATTCCGTGTACTGTCCCTGTTCTCATAATCATCAAACTCATCAAATCTTAAAAATCAGTAAATCAACGCATTGATTAACTCATCGCATGCCTAATACTCGAATATCAACAGATAGTGGTTGCAACTCATTAAACATGCAAATATAGATATCTCATATCTAATACTGATTTCACAACCTCGCTATCAATCACAGATAGCTCAAATGCCTAGCATTTATTTTACCAATTCTTCATTATACCTAGACATCTCAAATGTCTTATAATGAATACATGATCCCACGATCATTCTCAGGCATCTCAAATGCCCTACAATGGTCATATAAACCCAGTACCCCATATATCATGTAAGAGTCATCCTACTCTAGTGTCACGCACGCTACAAGCGGCGATATCAAGATTTGGGTCATTCCTTGGCTATATCAACATATATATATATAATCCTCATGCGCGATTATTCAATGAAATCATAGTTCATTATGCATTCACAAATGCCCAAATATATAGAAATGCTCGTACGTCGCACGTACCTTAAATCTCCGAAGTCCGAGCCGAACCTTGCCCGAGTTCCATGCCCCGAGGAATGATGTGCTAACACGATAAATAATTCACAATTATTTACGAACATGCAACCCATGCTCAAGCACACCCATATCCCTCAAAATATTGTCAACACACGACAATTAACCTCACAAAAGACCCGGGGCAGGGTACATGCAGGGAGGGAAATAAATGAGACAATATCGAAATTTGTTCAAGAATGCCCTACAAAAATCGAACCCAAATCTCACAATTCCGAACCCAATTAAACACCATAATTCATCTAAAATGTGAATTAAGCTATCAATAGCAAGAATCATCATCCTTGCCAAAAACCCCCAAATTTTCGAATTTCAAGCCCTAAATTCGAACTCAATTAAGCATCAACAATACATCTAAAACATGTAATAAACGACCCATAACAAGAATCGTCACACCCCTGCCAAAGATCACAATTTCGAACCCACTTCACCCACACATCACAAAATTCGAACCAACCCTCACGAATTTAGGGAAAATCTCGAACCAATCCAACACAAAATAGCAGGGAATTACACAACAATAACGAAAAAGGGGTAAGGGGGGTTACCCAATCGAAAATCGGAAGAAATCGGACCAAAAACGAAGAACCCTAGAAATTGGGGATCGGCGCATTCCAGCGAAATCCGACTTCAACACGCGACCAAACTTCAAATTGACGGAGGGGTTAGCTGCGCCTCGTCGAGACGAAGGCGGCGGCGGGTCGCACGCGCCGAACGGCGGCCGGACGACGGCGGGCGAAGTGCCTGAAGCGGCGGGGGTGCAGGGCAGACGGGAAAGGGGCGCGGACGGGAAAGAGAGAGGAAGAAAAAGGGCTGAAATGAAATTTCTCTTAAAATCTTGGGTTCAAATGGTATTTATAGCAAAAATACCCCGAAAAATTAATAGCCCCACAATTACATCATGATTCATTAAAAATCATCTGTTTTCAAAAATTCTCTCTCTAACTCCAAAACCCCCTACCGGTGCTCACACAGCACCCGAGATCCCGAGACACATCAAAAACCCAACTCTTAGGTTTTTCACCCAAATGAGAATACAATCTCAACCTCTGGATCCAACGATCCCAACTACCCAATTAAACGAGCCCAGAAGGCCCAACACCTCGATTAAATTCCAAATCGCCACGTAAAACCACTTTAGGGATTATTAACACTACGGGATTAACACCTATAATCCCTGGTCATCACAATATCCCCCACTAAAAGAATTTCGTCCTCGAAATTAGCACCGGTGTATCACGTAACACCCGGGCTACACCACAATATGAAGCCAGTAACCTCGATGCGGGTCATCCCAAAAGTCAGTCCCTCTCATGACTGCAAAACAACCAATACTTACGACTGTAGATCAGACAGTCATTCTTCGTTCTAATACAACTAGTAAGAACGCATCCTGAATGACACCTCAACTTGAGAAAGTTGACCTCGTGTCAAACTCTGGAGTGGAATAGACTTCCAAATCCATCATAACGTCAAAGAGCGTCAGCACAACTCAACGCTAATAATCCAAAAGCAGTTAGTCAACTGAAACTACAAGGATTCGAATCGCTCCCGATTCTATCGTAGATATCATTCCATGACATCTCTATCAAGACTCACGATGTCTAACATACATCGTTACGAGGGAAACACTAGTATACCACGGTGTACACATACCAAACCTGGTTTCCCGCTATACAGACCACCTCCATCCAAGGAGCAGTTGCACCCTCTGCAACTCGGATCGGGCAACTCACGGCCACCGATCCACACAAAAGACATCTCACAAGATGTCCACCTCCGGATATCCCAAGAACCACATCCTGGTCGTAATAAACAATCGAGACTCCACAGAGTTTCAAATTCTGAAAGGGCATGCAATAAACCCATTGCATCCTCAACGCTTGTGTCGACAGTGACACCCAACCAATCCGAAATTCCTGCCATGGAGATTCCCAATCTCAAGGTGTTCCATATCTCTCATCAGAGATTTAACCATCCTAAAATAGCATAACTCTATGCTTGACTGGAAGGAAATCAATAACTGGCATCCGTATACCCATCGGTATACCTGCCTCAGCACGAACACCACATGCATACTCAATGCACTTGGCTCAGGTATCTACAACATACCCTTAAGCCGCAAACACAACCGTCAATCCTGAGTCATTCCCTACCCAGTGGAGGATGATAATCGACGATCAACAACACGGTGTGATTCCCAAAATCAACACCACATGCACCAACTTACCGAATCTTTCAAAGATTCCCCAAATAGGTGTAGTACTACCCCCCTTCCTCACAAGGGAAGTGTCATCGAACTCGAGATCCACTAGTCTCGAACCACTGTTCGGAAAAACTGGATACAATAACACCCATTGCGTCCCAAATACACGGATTCCCTTAGATTGAGTCAATAACGACCTGATGACTCTCTTGTTGGTACTCCAACGTCCTGAGCTGTCCCAGACAAGTCTCACCAAGATTAAACATAAATGTATACACGTTTCAGTGAGGCATACACCACCTCAACCTCAAATGACATGGTGACTACTAGAGTCCACCACAATCCACATCGTATCACCTTACGATTTGCCAACTTGGTTCCAACGAGCAGTATAACGGCTCTAGCAAGCCCATCATGGTGCTGCACACACGCGGCAGACAACCTAGTCTCTGCCTCTTTAGGTTTACCTCAAACCTACCAACAAGACGGATGTTTCCGTACGGCACACCATACCGTGGGAGGAAAATCAATAGAGTAGTGGGTCTGCACCCAACGTTCCTCTAATGCCGATACACCCTGGACACTCCAATGTCCCTATGTACTTAACATAACCTGATCCTATTCCCTTAGGACTCATCCTACACCCTCATGGGTGGTGTGACCATGTCTACCACATGTCACATCGACAGAAAGCGAGTAATTTCCTCATGATTACTCCTGTCGTCAAATCTCATGGCCAAGAGCCATTCCAACGAGCATACCTCAAGGGTATCACCACTCGTAAAATGATCACCCCAAACGTAAGCTGCGGTACAATCACATGTACAGCGCATCCAACCATTCCTCGAGCAACCCGCTCGGTATAAGGGTCACGTCAATCGGTGCCGCACACACCACCTTGTGCTCGGTACTGGCACCCAAGGCATACCACTGAATACGTATACTCAACGCATCGATCATCGTAACAATGATGCATGTCTAATAAGACATCTCCTACACCATCGTCATCGTCATCCTGTGACGATACATGCCAACTCATGGCATCTAAGGCATTGTCAACTAGTGACGATACATGTCATCCACCATCATGCTAGTAAAATAGGCATAATAAAACATGTATATCAACGCATGCCAGATACAATAAAGCTAATAGAATAGCAATATCTCATACCTCATCGCTAACAATATAGCGGCTTACCTGTCTCCGTCGCTCAATAATAGTACAAAATCAGCACCCATCGCTCGAAGGCGGCAAAATCCTGTGCTGAGTACATAGCGGCACAATCCCTCGCTATAGAATCGACGGCATGACACCTCGTCATATAATAAGTGGCATGAAACCTTGCTATACACCTGAGCATGAATCATCGTCCACATAATAGCGGAAAGAGGCATCGCTATCAATATATACGGCGGCACGAATCATCGCCAATAATCACAAAGAGGTGAATCATCATCATCGACATAGCGGAACACATCACCGCTATCATCCGTGTCCGGCGGTATAAACCATCGCAAATCAATATAGCGGAATGAACCGTCGCTATAAATACACCTGGCGGAATGAACCCTCGCCAATCAATATAGCGGAATGAACCGTCGCTATAAATACACCTGGCGGAATGAACCCTCGCCAATCAATATAGCGGAATCAACCGTCGCTATAAATACAAATCGACACAGCGGAACACATCACCGCTATCATCCGTGTCATCACAATGGAATGAATATAAATCGACACAGCGGGACACATCACCGCTATCATCCGTGTCATCACAATGGAATGAATATAAATCGACACAGCGGGACACATCACCGCTATCATCCGTGTCATCACAATGGAATGAATATAAATCGACACAGCGGGACACATCACCGCTATCATCCGTGTCATCACAATGGAATGAATATAAATCGACACAGCGGGACACATCACCGCTATCATCCGTGTCATCACAATGGAATGAATATAAATCGACACAGTGGGACACATCACCGCTATCATCCGTGTCATCACAATGGAATGAATATAAATCTGTGATGACCAGGGATTATAGGTGTTAATCCCGTAGTGTTAATAATCCCTAAAGTGGTTTTACGTGGCGATTTGGGATTTAATCGAGGTGTTGGGCCTTCTGGGCTCGTTTATTTGGGTAGTTGGGATCGTTGGATCCAGAGGTTGAGATTGTATTCACATTGCGGTGTAAAACCTAAGAGTTGGGTTTTTAATGTGTCTCGGGATCTCGGGTGCTGGGTGAGCACCGGTAGGGGATTTTGGAGTTAGAGAGAGAGTTTTTGAAAACAGATGATTTTTAAGGAATCATGATGTATTTGTGGGGCTATTAATTTTTCGGGGTATTTTTGCTATAAATACCATTTGAACCCAAAATTTTACATTTAATTTCATTTTCAGCCCTCTCCTTCCTCTCTCTTTCCCGTCCGCGCCATTCCCGATCTTCCCCTGCCTCCGCGCGTAAAAACGCCTCGCCCGCCGCCGTCCGGCCGCCGTTCGGGGCGTGCGACCTACCGCCGTCTTCGTCTCGACGAGGCGCTCCTTTCCCCTCTGCCAATTGAAGGTTTCGTCGCGTGTGGAAGTCGAATTTTGCAGATAAGCGGCGATCCCCAAATTCTAGGGTTCATCGGATTTCGTCCGATTTTGCTTCCGATTTCGTTGGGTAATCTCCCTTAACCCTTGTTTGTCTTTTTCGTGCATTTCCCTGCTTAAATTGGTGATTATGGTTCGAAATTATTTTCGAAAATTGTAGGGTTTGATTTCGATTTTTGGGAGTTTTTGGCATGGGTGTTGTTTCGTGCAATTGATCGATTATTGCATGTTTTAAGAGTATTATGATGCTTGATTGAGATTGAATTGAGAAGCTTTGGTTCGAATTTGAAGGATTTTAAGGGTTTGAATTTAAGGGCTTGTTTGGATCCGAAATTATGGGGGTTGAGTTCGAAAATGGGGAGTTTTTGTCAAGGGATGTTGATTCTTGCTTGGATAGCTTAATTGACATTTTAGATGAGTTATGGTATTTAATTGGGTTCGAAATTGTGAGATTGAGGTTCGATTTTTGTAGGGCATTCTTGAACAAATTTCGATTGTCTCATTTATCTCCTTCCCTGCATGTACCCTGCCCCGGGTCTTTTAAGAGGATAATTGTCGTGTATTGACAATGTTGTGAGGGATATGGGTGTGCTTGAGCATAGGTTACATGTTCGTAAATAATGGTGAATTGTTTATCGTGTTAGCACATCATTCCTCGGGGCATGGAACTCGAGCAAGGCTTGGCTCGGACTTCGGAGATTTAAGGTACGTGCGACGTACGAGCATTACTATATATATGTGAAATGCATAAGGTGTTTTTGATTGCATTGAATGTTTTGCGTATGGTTATACATATATGTTGATATAGCCAAGGAATGACCCAAATCTTGATATCGCCGCTTGTAGCGTGCGTGACACTAGAGTAGGATGACTCTTGCATGATATATGGGGTACTGGGTTTATATGACTATATTATGAGACATTTGAGATGTCTAGGTTTGTAGAATCATGCATTCTTCGTAAGACATTTGAGATGTCTAGGTTCGTAGAATCATGTATTCATTATGAGACATTTGAGATGTCTAAGTTTGTAGACTCATGTATTCATTATAAGACACTTGAGATGTCTAAGTATAATGAAGGAATGGTAAAATAAATGCTAAGGCATTTGAGCTATCTGTGATTGATAGCAAGGTTGTGAAATCAGTATTAGATATTGTGATATCTGTAATTGCATGTTTAATGAATTTGTAATCACTATATGTTGATATTCGAGGATCAGGCATGCGATGTGTAAATCAATGTGTTGATTTACTGATTTATGAGATTTGATGAGTTTGATGTTGTGAGAACAGGGACAGTACACGGAATCCCGGATGAGGATGTTGCCATCCAGGGAGTATCATTTAAATTCATTAGCATTTACCTTTGTTGTAAATTATGAATTTCATTATTATGATTATGGGATTTTGTGTATTGGTATGCTCACCCCGTTGGGGGCTGTCTCTGTTGGGACAGGTGGACAGGTACATCGATGGCTATGGAGCTGAGCTCGAGCTGTTGATTTGAGGTACTCCCAGGATCGTGGTACCAGGGCTTGATGGAGCACGGTATCGTATAGAGTACCTATATATACACCTGAGGATTTATACATATTCATATTCATGATGCTCGCATGTGAGCACGATTATACTTGTATATGGATTGTATATAAAGGCATGAGCCTTTCTCTCTTTCATTTAAGGTTGCATGCAATTAGGTTGAATTGCTAGAATGATATGAGAGTCATTGGTGTATTATGTGGGTGTTGGAACCCACTTTTGTTGACGTATGTGTGGTGTCTTCCCTGGCTGGGAATCTACTTGTATTACTGCTTTCTGTTGAGTATTATGTGTTCCCTGGCCGGGAATTTTGTTATGTGTTGTACTCTGTTTTGGGATAGCTCTATTTATGGGGAGACTCTGCCCAAATTTTTGTAAAAGTTTACAATGTGAAAAGTGGCACCAAGGGGTTGGTAAAGGGCAAACATATGAGTCTTTTATTGACAGGCAATGATTAAGTATCATCAGAGCTTCCCGATTGACATTTTATAGAAAGCATGTACCACACATAGTGGTTAATACACTAATCAAGGTTTTAAGGGCTTGGGGTCCTTACATTAGTGGTATCAGAGCAGTGGTTGCTCATTGGGGCTGTTAAGGGCCTAGGAAGTTATTGATAGCACATATTTATGCATGATGGCATTAATGTTGTATGACATAACACATTGTTTATGTGCTCTTATGATATGAAAAGTGGTATTGCTAACCATTGTGGTTGCAGGAATCGTGTGGAACACGATAGGATGACATTTATGGGGATGTCTGGCACTCCGTGTGTTATGTGCCAAGGAAGCTGGTTTTAAGAAAATCAGATAAAGGGATATTTCCGAGGTAACATGTATTTTACGTTGTCTTGTTGACACATTGTAAGGACCCCCGTGCCCTTAACCCGTTATTAGTGTATTAAGCCATACCATTAGTGCATATAATCATATCATAATGGGGAAAACCACATGCAAGTGCAACACCGTATGCTACCCAGAAAATTTCTTGCATCCAATTCCCAAAATATTCAGATTCCCCAACCAAGATTAATCATATAACATGCACCCACATAATACACTAACATGCTCTTAGTTCATTTAGCAATTCCATAATTAATTGCATGCAACCATAATGAACAGAGAGAAGCCGTAGCCCATTTATACATTCCATACACACGTAAAATGTACTCACATAAGAGTACCAAATGGATAAGCATGTATCTGATGTATAACACTCTACCGGACACCAGTCCTGGTAGCACCTCCCAAGCGCCACTCGATCTCAACTCTGGATCTGAGTGTCCGTCCAGCCAGCTCTGGTACCTCGATCCTGGAAGTACCTCTAACCAACAGCCCGAGCTCGACTCCAAAGCCGCTACACCTGTGTTACCTGCCCCAACAGAGACAGCCCCCACACGGGGTGAGCATACCAATACCACCAATCACAAAATAATAATATTGCAATTCATAATTTACAGAATGTAAATGCCATAATTTAAATGATACTCCCTGGATGGTAACACCCTCATCCGGGATCCCCTGTATTGTCCCTGTTCTCAAAATAACCAAACTCATCAAATTCTCAAAGCCAGTTAATCACCATATAGATTAACTAATGCAGTTCTACCATGCCAGTTCCATAATCAATGTGTAAAATCATATATATATATGCCATAGATTTCACATATATTTAACCAAGGATTCCATGTTCCCATAACATTGCTCGCTCCACAATAGCGGCATTCTAAACCCAGCGCACGCTCAACAATAGCGGCGTCATGACCGATGGTCGCTCAACGGCGACAACACCCAATCGTTGCTCGCTCTAAAGCGGCACCCTATGATTTCCAATGTATGTCTATTTATCACAGTTACCATATACCATGCATTCCACAAACCAATCATTGCAAGTACCATAAATCATGCATTTTGATACCCATCTATTTCCAATACCATATACCATGCATTTCAATACCCATTTATTGTAAATGCCACACATTATGCATTTCAATGCCCATTTATTACAATTACCATATATCATGCATTTCACTATTGCAACATTATAAAAAGGCTATGCTCGTACGTTATACGTACCTTAATTTCCGAAGTCCGAGCCAAACCTTGCTCGAGTTCCATGCCCCGAAGAACGATGTGCTAACACGATAAATAATTCACAATTAATTACGAACATGCAACCCATGCTCAAGCACACCCATAACCCTCAACATATTGTCAACCCACGACAATTTACCATTTACAAGACCCGGGGCAGGGCATATACAGGGAGGGAAATCGAATGAGACAATATCAAAAATTGCTCAAGAACCACTCCTAAAATTCGAACCCCAACCACACAAATCAAACCCAAAAATCACCATAATTCATCTAACACATGAATTAATCGATTAACAACATGAATAATCGCCCCACATGCGAAACCCCCAAAATTCGAATTTAAAGCCCTAAATTCGAATCCAATTCCTCAATTCCGAACACAATAAGCATCATAATGCATCTAAAACATAAATTAATCAATTACCAACAAGAATAAACATCCCCAAACCAAAACCCCAAATTTTCGAACCCTAACCCGCCCAACATCAAGAAATTCGAACTATGAGCCATGCAATCCGGCGCTCAAATCGCATCAATTGGCAACCAAAATCCTTGAACCACAAGGCATAAATTTTCGACACAAAATGCACTACAAAACGCCACAAAAACACTGGAAAAAGAGCCCCAAAAATCGTACCAAAAACGAGCCACAAAATCGAACAGAAACCCAGTTCGAACCTTAGCGCTTCCAGCAGAAATCCGAGCTCCATTCGCGACCAAACCTCAAATTGAAGGTATGAATAGAAGCGCCCGGAAGAGACGAAGCCAACGGCGGGTGGCACGCGCCGAACGGCGGCCGGACGGCGGCGGGCGAACGCGTTTTGTGCGCGGGGGTAAAGGGGATCGGGAAAGCTTGCGCGGACGGGAAGAGGAAAGGAGAAGAGGAAAATGGTTCCGATAATTAAAATCCCGGGTTTAATTGGTATTTATAGCAAAATACCCCGAAATACTAATAGCCCCACAAATACATCATGATTCATTAAAAATCATCTGTTTTCAAAAACTCTCTCTCTAACTCAAAAAAACCCCCTACCGGTGCCCACACCAAGCACCCGAGATTCCGAGTCACACTAAAAACCCAACTCGCAGGTTTTCACCGGAATGAGAATACGATCTCAACCTCGGGATCCAACGATCCCAAATGCCCGATTTACCAACCTCGGGAACCTCAGGATCCAACGATCCCAAATGCCCGATTTACCAACCTCGGGAGATGCCAAACCGCAATTAATTCCTAATTGCCACAATTAAAAATCCATCAAGGATTAATACAACACCGGGATTACCACCATAATTCCCGGACATCACAATTATCCCCTACTAATAAAATTTCGTCCCCGAAATTGCACCGGTGTACTCCACGTAACACCAGGACTACACCAACAAAACAAAGCCAAGACCCTGATTCTGAACCACCTTAGAATCAAATTAACAACTGCGAGAATACCAGTCTCGCACCAAACCCTAAAATAGCGCAACGCCAAAACCAATACAAACCCGAAAGATAATAACGTACCTCGACGTGAATCGTCCCAGAAGTCAGTTCACCAAAACTACAAACCAACCAAATCTCCATTGGTTCTGACAAAGATACCATCCCGTGATATTCACCACCTGCCCACGATGCTTGACACGCATCGTCAAGATGGGGACCACTAGTATACAACAGTATACTCACAGAAAAACCAGATTTCGCTTCCCAGTCCATCTCCTCCAAAGGAGTAGTTGCACCACTTGCAACCCGGACCGGGTTACCCACGGTCACTGATCCACACAAAATACATCACCGAGGATGTTTACACCGGTGTGTTCCAAGAAATCATATCTTGGTCCCGACACACCATCAAGACTCCACCAAGTCTCAAGTTCCACAGGGGACATGGAAGGCAACCAATTGCATTCCTACACAAGTGTCAACCATGACACTAAACAAATCCGAATCTCGGCCATCCCTCATTTATCCTTGGATCCAACAATCCTAAAATAGGAAGGCTATCGAATTATCCGACAAAAACCACCATGATTCCAAAACACGTCGATCCCTCCTCAGGGGAATCAACAACCCTCACGATCATTCATCAGAATGCATCGTGCCATCGAGATTACCGATCTCGAGGTTCCACAATCTCACACCGGAGATCCACTAAACCAAGTATACACACTCGGCGTTCCACAATGAACAAAATAAGGTTGGCATTCGTATACCCACACGGCATACATGCCCATACACCCACACAACATGCATACACAATGCAATAGACTCGGGTATCTCCAATCATACCCACATCTCAAAGCCAACTGTCAAACCTCGATTATTCTCACCCCACGGAGAATGATGGTTGACAAACCAAAACCAAAGGGTGTGATTTCAACATCACCACCACACGAACCAAAATAACGAATCTCCCCAAAAGATTCAACCGGTAGGAATCATAATACCGTCTCCCTCTCAAGGAAAAAGTCATGAATCCATGATTCTCCAATCCTCGAACCACCGTTCGGAAACCTGGGTATATTTATACCAAAACATATCCCGGAACCCAGAAATACACAACTGGTTAGAGTAGTGCATCAAGACTATCATTACCCGATCCAAAATCCGTATACGCCATGTATACACATCCCAACGATGCTCTGTACTAATACCATAGTATTCCAAAATCGAGCATCTTCCCGAAGACGTCTCCTCAAACGTCTCACCGAGGTAAGAAATCCATTACCCGGTCCAACACCAGTAATGCTTACCATGGCTGATTTACAATCAATCCACGACCGATGTAAGCTGTCTCCAAGACAGTACAATCCAAATCTCTCCAAGAGATAAAATCAATATAGTAGTGTCACCCCACTAACTATATCTCACTAACCATTGTGATTCCCATTGCATGCCAATTGCAAGGATGCTCAACTAGAGCTAACCACGACTTGTTGACACTCACGTTGGTAACACCAACAAACTTGAGCTGTCCCAGCACAAGTCCCTCAAAACAATGACGTATAACGTCCCCGTGAGGTATTCCCTACCTCAAACACCATGCCACATAGAGACTACAAGAGTCTACCATAACCCTCATCGTATCACCATACGATTCACCAAACTCGAATCCAACGAGCATTATAATAGCTAACACAAGCACACCAAAGTACTGCAACAATACCTGGCTAGTGATTCGCTGGTCCCATAGGCTTATACCAACCTATCAACGTGACACACGCTCCATCCCGGTATACCATACCGCATAAACCATTAGAGTTGTGGGTCATTGCCCAACATATCTCTAAAACACCAAAGCATACTGGACAACCCAGCGTCCATGCTCAATTATCAAGCAATCCTAATCCATTAGGACTTCTTCCACGCCCTTAGGGTGGGTGTAACCATGTTTACTCCTCATCACAATAACAAGCGAGTAGTTTCCTCAATGACTACTCTTACCACCATTCACTTGGCCTTTGCCATCCCAGCGAGCATACCCAAGGGTATCATTGCTCGTCAATAATATACCTCCATAATACGATGCGTACTCTCACCGGTACAATGCATCAATGATCCATCGAGCAAACCTGCTCGGCAAAAGGTCTCGTCAACTAAATACCCAGACCCTACCATGTGCCCACCATCGGCACTCAAACCATACAACCATATACATAAACATGAATGTATAAATCACCAAAATGACGCCAAGCGTCCACATAGATATCCCAAATAACATCGTCAAACATATGACGGTACCTGTCGATACACGACATCCATAATCTCATCATCAAACACATGGCATATATATAGCAACCCATAGTATCCACAATAATACTAACACAAGTAATATGCCATACCTCATCGCTATCAAGATAGCGGAATACCTGTATCCGTCGTCCACCAGCGGTACACAAGTAGCATCCATCGCTCGCAGGCGACATAATCCAGTGCTACACACATAGCGGTATAACCCATCGCTGTAGAATCAGTGGCATGATCCCTCGCCATGGAGTCAGCGGCATAAAATGTCGCTATAGATATCCGGCGGTATAAACCATCGCCAATAGAATACCCGGCGTAACCGTCGCCAATAAAATACCCGGCGTAACCATCGCCAATAAAATACCCGGCGTAACCATCGCCAATAAAATACCCGGCGTAACCATCGCCAATTAAAATACCCGGCGTAACCATCGCCAATAAAATACCCGGAATAATCGCGGACTCAAGAGGTACTCACACTCACGTAGTACTTTGTTCCCGATCGTATCGCTACGTCATGACAACGGCATCATCGCTTCGACGTGACAGCGGCATGTATCATCGCTTCGACACGACAGCGGCATCATCGTTTCGACATGACGGTGGTACCATCGCTTCGACGTGACAGCGGCATTTACCATCGCTTCGACACGACAGCGGCATTTACCATCATTCCGGCATGACAGCGGAAATACTCTTCGCTTCGACGTATTAGCGGCATAATATCCCTCGCAATAATAATATGACAGCGGCATTTTCCTTCGCTTCGACATATTTGCGGCAAATATTCTTCATCGCTATAATACGACAGCGGCAAGTATTCATATCGCTTCGCCATGCATGCAACCGTAATGCATAACCCGTATTTCAATAATTGTTCCGGCACGACAGCGGCATCATCGCTTCGACGTGACAGCGGCATTTACCATCGCTTCGACACGACAGCGGCATCATCGCTTCGACGTGCATGCAACCGTAATGCATAATCCGTATTCCCATAAACATCGCCATGAGTGTATTTTAATGCACCTCGCTCCAACACGTAGCGGCAAAGCATTAAAATCATCACTCCGATGTATACCTATGCAACCGTAATGCATAGTCCATGTCTCAAAAGACCCTGCAACCACCACGGTTAGCAACACATATTCCAATTATGAACACATATCATAAACGCACATAAGCAATCATGCATAAGTATGTGCTTCTCATTCCCAATAACATGTTCCTAGGCCCTCAACAGCCCCCAAGAGCTAACCACTGCTCTGATACCACTAATGTAAGGACCCCCGTGCCCTTAACCCGTTATTAGTGTATTAAGCCATACCATTAGTGCATATAATCATATCATAATGGGGAAAACCACATGCAAGTGCAACACCGTATGCTACCCAGAAAATTTCTTGCATCCAATTCCCAAAATATTCAGATTCCCCAACCAAGATTAATCATATAACATGCACCCACATAATACACTAACATGCTCTTAGTTCATTTAGCAATTCCATAATTAATTGCATGCAACCATAATGAACAGAGAGAAGCCGTAGCCCATTTATACATTCCATACACACGTAAAATGTACTCACATAAGAGTACCAAATGGATAAGCATGTATCTGATGTATAACACTCTACCGGACACCAGTCCTGGTAGCACCTCCCAAGCGCCACTCGATCTCAACTCTGGATCTGAGTGTCCGTCCAGCCAGCTCTGGTACCTCGATCCTGGAAGTACCTCTAACCAACAGCCCGAGCTCGACTCCAAAGCCGCTACACCTGTGTTACCTGCCCCAACAGAGACAGCCCCCACACGGGGTGAGCATACCAATACCACCAATCACAAAATAATAATATTGCAATTCATAATTTACAGAATGTAAATGCCATAATTTAAATGATACTCCCTGGATGGTAACACCCTCATCCGGGATCCCCTGTATTGTCCCTGTTCTCAAAATAACCAAACTCATCAAATTCTCAAAGCCAGTTAATCACCATATAGATTAACTAATGCAGTTCTACCATGCCAGTTCCATAATCAATGTGTAAAATCATATATATATATGCCATAGATTTCACATATATTTAACCAAGGATTCCATGTTCCCATAACATTGCTCGCTCCACAATAGCGGCATTCTAAACCCAGCGCACGCTCAACAATAGCGGCGTCATGACCGATGGTCGCTCAACGGCGACAACACCCAATCGTTGCTCGCTCTAAAGCGGCACCCTATGATTTCCAATGTATGTCTATTTATCACAGTTACCATATACCATGCATTCCACAAACCAATCATTGCAAGTACCATAAATCATGCATTTTGATACCCATCTATTTCCAATACCATATACCATGCATTTCAATACCCATTTATTGTAAATGCCACACATTATGCATTTCAATGCCCATTTATTACAATTACCATATATCATGCATTTCACTATTGCAACATTATAAAAAGGCTATGCTCGTACGTTATACGTACCTTAATTTCCGAAGTCCGAGCCAAACCTTGCTCGAGTTCCATGCCCCGAAGAACGATGTGCTAACACGATAAATAATTCACAATTAATTACGAACATGCAACCCATGCTCAAGCACACCCATAACCCTCAACATATTGTCAACCCACGACAATTTACCATTTACAAGACCCGGGGCAGGGCATATACAGGGAGGGAAATCGAATGAGACAATATCAAAAATTGCTCAAGAACCACTCCTAAAATTCGAACCCCAACCACACAAATCAAACCCAAAAATCACCATAATTCATCTAACACATGAATTAATCGATTAACAACATGAATAATCGCCCCACATGCGAAACCCCCAAAATTCGAATTTAAAGCCCTAAATTCGAATCCAATTCCTCAATTCCGAACACAATAAGCATCATAATGCATCTAAAACATAAATTAATCAATTACCAACAAGAATAAACATCCCCAAACCAAAACCCCAAATTTTCGAACCCTAACCCGCCCAACATCAAGAAATTCGAACTATGAGCCATGCAATCCGGCGCTCAAATCGCATCAATTGGCAACCAAAATCCTTGAACCACAAGGCATAAATTTTCGACACAAAATGCACTACAAAACGCCACAAAAACACTGGAAAAAGAGCCCCAAAAATCGTACCAAAAACGAGCCACAAAATCGAACAGAAACCCAGTTCGAACCTTAGCGCTTCCAGCAGAAATCCGAGCTCCATTCGCGACCAAACCTCAAATTGAAGGTATGAATAGAAGCGCCCGGAAGAGACGAAGCCAACGGCGGGTGGCACGCGCCGAACGGCGGCCGGACGGCGGCGGGCGAACGCGTTTTGTGCGCGGGGGTAAAGGGGATCGGGAAAGCTTGCGCGGACGGGAAGAGGAAAGGAGAAGAGGAAAATGGTTCCGATAATTAAAATCCCGGGTTTAATTGGTATTTATAGCAAAATACCCCGAAATACTAATAGCCCCACAAATACATCATGATTCATTAAAAATCATCTGTTTTCAAAAACTCTCTCTCTAACTCAAAAAACCCCCTACCGGTGCCCACACCAAGCACCCGAGATTCCGAGTCACACTAAAAACCCAACTCGCAGGTTTTCACCGGAATGAGAATACGATCTCAACCTCGGGATCCAACGATCCCAAATGCCCGATTTACCAACCTCGGGAACCTCAGGATCCAACGATCCCAAATGCCCGATTTACCAACCTCGGGAGATGCCAAACCGCAATTAATTCCTAATTGCCACAATTAAAAATCCATCAAGGATTAATACAACACCGGGATTACCACCATAATTCCCGGACATCACACACATGATGAATGCAAAGTGGTGCATTGAGGTTATGATATATGTTATTGTGCATTGTTTTTGCATATGCATGTCTTGAGTCAAAGTTATCTTAGTAAGGATTTTAATGGCTTATGCTAAAGTCCATATGAAGCGATGAAGAGTCCCGCTTATATGGAGTAGCAACGCTAAAGTCCATTGGAAGCGATGAAGAGTTCCGCTTACATGGAGTAGCAACGCTAAAGTCCAGTGGAAGCGAGGAAGAATTCCGCTTTCCTGGAGTAGCAAGAAGCATTAAAATGTACTAATGATAAGGGCTCAGGATGAAATAAGGATTTAAAGAAGGATATCATGACATTTATTTGTGAAACCATACATTCTCATAATGTGTTTTTATTATGAATTGAATGTGGATGCATAGCGTATATGGCTATTGTTGTTAACCCTGATGGTTGCAGGTTACAGGAAATATGGAGTATAAAAAGGAATGATGATTATACATTCCAGGAGTCCTGCTTATGACAGTGAGAATTTTTATACTTATGCTTGACCGCTAAAAATGTGGAGCGGGCGGGGATGCTCGCTTGCACATGGAGGCGGGGTATTCCATACGAAGCGAGGATGATATACCGCTTGTATGAAGAAGCTTATGCTTGTACCGCTAAAAATGTGGAGCGGGCAGGGATGCTCGCTTGCACATGGAGGCGGGGTATGCCATACGAAGCGAGGATGAGATACCGCTTGTATGAAGAAGCGAGGATGAGATGCCGCTTGTTAGGATGATGATTCATTCCTTTGTGATGACACGGATGATAGCGGTGATGTGTCCCGCTGTGTCGATTTATATTCATTTCTCTATGAGGACACGGTTTATAGCGACGGTTCATTCCGCTATATTGATTGGCGATGGTTCATTCCGCCAGGCGTATTTATAGCGACGGTTCATTCCGCTATATTTATTGGCGATGGTTCATTCCGCCAGGTGTATTGATAGCGATGGTTCATTCCGCTATATCTATTGGCGATGGTTCATTCCGCCAGGTGTATTGATAGCGACGGTTCATTCCGCTATATTTATTGGCGATGGTTCATTCCGCCAGGTGTATTTATAGCGACGGTTCATTCCGCTATATTGATTGGCGATGGTTCATTCCGCCAGGTGTATTTATAGCGATGGTTCATTCCGCTATATCTATTGGCGATGGTTCATTCCGCCAGGTGTATTGATAGCGATGCCTCTTTCCGCTACTATGTGGACGATGATTCATACTCAGGTGTATAGCGAGGTTTCATGCCACTTATTATATGACGAGGTGTCATGCCGTCGATTCTATAGCGAGGGATTTTGCCGCTATGTACTCAGCACAGGATTTTGCCGCCTTCGAGCGATGGGTGCTGATTACGCACTATTATTGAGCGACGGGGACAGGTATGACGCTATATCACTAGCGATGAGGTATGAGATATTGCTATTTTATTAGCTTTATTGTAGCTGGCATGCATTGATATACATGTTTTATTATGCCTATTTTACTAGCATGATAGTGGATGACATACGCTGATGTACATGTATCGTCACTAGTTGACAATGTTTTAGATGCCATGAGTTGGCATGTGTCGTCACGGGATGACGATGACGATGGTGTAGGAGATGTCTTATTAGACATGCATCATCGTTACGATGATCGATGCGTTGAGTATACGTATTCAGTGGTATGCCTTGGGTGCCAGTACTGGGCACAAGGTGGTGTGTGCGACACCGATGGACGTGACCCATATACCGAGCGGGTTGCTCGAGGAATGGATGGATGCGCTGTACATGTGATTGTACCGCAGCTTATGTTTGGGGGTAATCATTTTACGAGTGGTGATACCCTAGAAGTATGCTCGTTGGAATGGCTTTTGGCCATGTGATTTGACGACAGGAGTAATCATGGAGGAAAGTACTCGCTTTCTGTCGATGTGACATGTGGTGGACATGATCACACCACCCTTGAGGGTGTAGGATGGGTCCTAAGGGAGTAGGATCAGGTTATGTTAAGTACATAGGGACATTGGGTTGTCCAGGGTGTATCGGCATTGAGGAATGTTGGATAAAGACCCATTACTCTATTGAGTTTTCCTCCCATAGTATGTTATACCATGTGGAAACGTCCGTCTTATTGGTAGGTTTGAGGTAAACCTAAAGAGGCAGAGACTAGGTTGTCTGCCGCGTGTGTGTAGCACCATGATGGGCTTGCTAGAGCCGTTACACTGCTCGTTGGAACCAAGTTTGGCAAATCGTAAGGTGATGCGATGTGGATCGTGGTGGACTCTAGTAGTCACCACATCATTTGAGGTTGTTCGTGCCTCGCTGAAACGTGTATACGTTTATGTTTAATCTTGGAGACTTGTCTGGGACAGCTCAGGATGTTGGAGTACCAACAAGAGAGTCATCAGGTTGTTATTGACTCAATCTAAAGGAACCCGTGTATTGGGATACAATGGGTGTTATTGTATCCAGTTTTTCCGAACGATGGTTCGAGACTTGTGGATCTCGAGTTCGATGGCATTTCCCTTGCGAGGAAGGAGGTAGTATTATACCTATTTGGGAATCTTGAAAGATTCGGTAAGTTGGTGCAAGTGGTGTTGATCTTGGGAATCACACCGTGTATTGTTAATCGTCGATTTTCATCCTCCACTGAGTAAGGAATGACTCAGAATTGACGGTTGTGTTTGGGGCTTAGGGATATGTGGTAGATACCCGAGCCGAGTGCATTGAGTATGCATGCGACATCAGTGCTTAGGCAGGTATACCGGTGAGTATACGGATGCCAGTTATTGATTTCCTCTCTGTTAAGCATAGAGTTATGCTATTTTTGGATGGTTAAATCTCTGATGAGAGATATGGAACACCTTGAGATTGGGAATCTCCATGGCACGATGATTATGAGGAATAATCGTGAAGTTAGTTGACTCCCTTGAGGAGGGATTTTCTTGTGAGGGTTAAGGTATTTCCCTTGCTAATGTTTTCTTTCGAGTTATGCGACAGCCTTCCCAAGTTTGGATTGTTAAATCCGAGGATTTTCAAGGGATGGCAGGATTTGGATTGGTTGAGTGTCGCTGACGACACAAGCGTTGAGGATGCAATGGGTTTATTGCATGCCCCTTAAGAAATGTAAACTCTGCGGAGTCTCGGTTGTTATTTATGATCAGAACGTGATTCTTGGAACATCCGTAAGTGGACATCTTGCGAGATGTCTTTCGTTTTAAATTTGTGGCCGTGAGTTGCCCAAATTAAGTTGCAATGAGGCGACTACTCCTTCGATGGAGGAAGTTTGAAAGTGGAAACCAGGTTTGGTATGTGTACACCGTGGTTGTACTAGTGTTTCCCCTCGTAACGATGTATGTTAGACATCGTAAGTCATAGTAGAATATCATTGGATGATATCTTCGATAGAATCAAGAGCGATTCGAATCCTTGCAGTTTCAGTTGACTAACTGCTTTTGGACTGTTAGCGTTGAGTTGTGCTGACGCTCTTTGACGTTATGATGGATTTGGAAGTCTATTCCACTCCAGAGTTTGACACGAGGTCAACGTTCTTACGGTTGAGGTGTCATCGGGACGTGTTCGTACTGTTGTATTAGAACGAAGGATGACTGTCTGATCTACAGTCGTAAGTATCAGTTGTTTCGCAGTCATGAGGGACTGACTTTTGGGATGACCCGCATCGAGGTACGTTTTACCTCTTGGGTGTTATGTTGGTTATGGTATGTCGCTCTGTTTCAGAGATTAGATGAGAGGTAAGTATCCTCGCGTTTATTAATACGATTCTGATATGGTCAGGAATCGATGTTATGGCTTCATGTTGTTGTGCAGCCTGGGTGTTACGTGATACACCAGTGCTAATTTCGAGGACGAAATTCTTTTAGTGGGGGATATTGTGATGACCAGGGATTATAGGTGTTAATCCCGTAGTGTTAATAATCCCTAAAGTGGTTTTACGTGGCGATTTGGGATTTAATCGAGGTGTTGGGCCTTCTGGGCTCGTTTATTTGGGTAGTTGGGATCGTTGGATCCAGAGGTTGAGATTGTATTCACATTGCGGTGTAAAACCTAAGAGTTGGGTTTTTAATGTGTCTCGGGATCTCGGGTGCTGGGTGAGCACCGGTAGGGGATTTTGGAGTTAGAGAGAGAGTTTTTGAAAACAGATGATTTTTAAGGAATCATGATGTATTTGTGGGGCTATTAATTTTTCGGGGTATTTTTGCTATAAATACCATTTGAACCCAAAATTTTACATTTAATTTCATTTTCAGCCCTCTCCTTCCTCTCTCTTTCCCGTCCGCGCCATTCCCGATCTTCCCCTGCCTCCGCGCGTAAAAACGCCTCGCCCGCCGCCGTCCGGCCGCCGTTCGGGGCGTGCGACCTACCGCCGTCTTCGTCTCGACGAGGCGCTCCTTTCCCCTCTGCCAATTGAAGGTTTCGTCGCGTGTGGAAGTCGAATTTTGCAGATAAGCGGCGATCCCCAAATTCTAGGGTTCATCGGATTTCGTCCGATTTTGCTTCCGATTTCGTTGGGTAATCTCCCTTAACCCTTGTTTGTCTTTTTCGTGCATTTCCCTGCTTAAATTGGTGATTATGGTTCGAAATTATTTTCGAAAATTGTAGGGTTTGATTTCGATTTTTGGGAGTTTTTGGCATGGGTGTTGTTTCGTGCAATTGATCGATTATTGCATGTTTTAAGAGTATTATGATGCTTGATTGAGATTGAATTGAGAAGCTTTGGTTCGAATTTGAAGGATTTTAAGGGTTTGAATTTAAGGGCTTGTTTGGATCCGAAATTATGGGGGTTGAGTTCGAAAATGGGGAGTTTTTGTCAAGGGATGTTGATTCTTGCTTGGATAGCTTAATTGACATTTTAGATGAGTTATGGTATTTAATTGGGTTCGAAATTGTGAGATTGAGGTTCGATTTTTGTAGGGCATTCTTGAACAAATTTCGATTGTCTCATTTATCTCCTTCCCTGCATGTACCCTGCCCCGGGTCTTTTAAGAGGATAATTGTCGTGTATTGACAATGTTGTGAGGGATATGGGTGTGCTTGAGCATAGGTTACATGTTCGTAAATAATGGTGAATTGTTTATCGTGTTAGCACATCATTCCTCGGGGCATGGAACTCGAGCAAGGCTTGGCTCGGACTTCGGAGATTTAAGGTACGTGCGACGTACGAGCATTACTATATATATGTGAAATGCATAAGGTGTTTTTGATTGCATTGAATGTTTTGCGTATGGTTATACATATATGTTGATATAGCCAAGGAATGACCCAAATCTTGATATCGCCGCTTGTAGCGTGCGTGACACTAGAGTAGGATGACTCTTGCATGATATATGGGGTACTGGGTTTATATGACTATATTATGAGACATTTGAGATGTCTAGGTTTGTAGAATCATGCATTCTTCGTAAGACATTTGAGATGTCTAGGTTCGTAGAATCATGTATTCATTATGAGACATTTGAGATGTCTAAGTTTGTAGACTCATGTATTCATTATAAGACACTTGAGATGTCTAAGTATAATGAAGGAATGGTAAAATAAATGCTAAGGCATTTGAGCTATCTGTGATTGATAGCAAGGTTGTGAAATCAGTATTAGATATTGTGATATCTGTAATTGCATGTTTAATGAATTTGTAATCACTATATGTTGATATTCGAGGATCAGGCATGCGATGTGTAAATCAATGTGTTGATTTACTGATTTATGAGATTTGATGAGTTTGATGTTGTGAGAACAGGGACAGTACACGGAATCCCGGATGAGGATGTTGCCATCCAGGGAGTATCATTTAAATTCATTAGCATTTACCTTTGTTGTAAATTATGAATTTCATTATTATGATTATGGGATTTTGTGTATTGGTATGCTCACCCCGTTGGGGGCTGTCTCTGTTGGGACAGGTGGACAGGTACATCGATGGCTATGGAGCTGAGCTCGAGCTGTTGATTTGAGGTACTCCCAGGATCGTGGTACCAGGGCTTGATGGAGCACGGTATCGTATAGAGTACCTATATATACACCTGAGGATTTATACATATTCATATTCATGATGCTCGCATGTGAGCACGATTATACTTGTATATGGATTGTATATAAAGGCATGAGCCTTTCTCTCTTTCATTTAAGGTTGCATGCAATTAGGTTGAATTGCTAGAATGATATGAGAGTCATTGGTGTATTATGTGGGTGTTGGAACCCACTTTTGTTGACGTATGTGTGGTGTCTTCCCTGGCTGGGAATCTACTTGTATTACTGCTTTCTGTTGAGTATTATGTGTTCCCTGGCCGGGAATTTTGTTATGTGTTGTACTCTGTTTTGGGATAGCTCTATTTATGGGGAGACTCTGCCCAAATTTTTGTAAAAGTTTACAATGTGAAAAGTGGCACCAAGGGGTTGGTAAAGGGCAAACATATGAGTCTTTTATTGACAGGCAATGATTAAGTATCATCAGAGCTTCCCGATTGACATTTTATAGAAAGCATGTACCACACATAGTGGTTAATACACTAATCAAGGTTTTAAGGGCTTGGGGTCCTTACAAAATCGACACAGCGGGACACATCACCGCTATCATCTGTGTCATCACAAAGGAATGCATCATCATCCTTTCTTGAGTCAGTCATCATCAGTTATTTTAATGCTTCCACGCTTTCATAATCTCAAAACAAGCGGTATCGCATACTCGCTTCTTCATACTAGCGGTATCTCTTCCTCGCTCAGTATGGTATACCTCGCCTCCATGTGCCAGCGAGCCTCCCCCCTCCCGCTCCACATGCGCAGCGATAAAGCGTAAGCATTAAAACCTTAACTGTGATCGCCCTGACTCGTGGAATACACCTCTTTATTCAATATGCAACAACAATGCATAATATGCAACAACAATGCATAATAACATGTATCATAACCGTAATGCATCACATTGCATTCATCATGTGTCACACAGACAAACATGAATACATGTTACCGTTGGGATACCCGTACGTCGCTTACGTACTCCATATTTCCTGTAACCTGCAACCATCATGGTTAGCAACAATAGCCATATACGCTATGCAGCAATCATCCAATGCATAAATGCAACCACTTGCAAGTCAATACGTATACCAAGACATGTTACCTCGGAAATATCCCTTTACCTGATTCTCTTACAAAATCAGATTCCTCGGCACATAACACACGGAGTGCCAGACATCACAATTAATGCCATCCTATCGTGTTCCACACGATTCCTGCAATCACACTGATTAGCAACACTACTTTTCATATCAGAAAAAGCACATAGACAACTAGTCGTGTCATACAACATTAATGCCATCATGCATAAGTATGTGCTATCAATAACTTCTTAGGCCCTTAACAGCCCCAATGAGCAACCACTGCTCTGATACCACTAATGTAAGGACCCCAAGCCCTTAAACCATAATTAGTGTATTAACCACTATGTGTGGCACATGCTTTCTATAAAAAGCCAATCGGGAAGCTCAGATGATACTTTATCATTGCATGGCAATTACAAAAAAAATCCTTTAACACTCAATGTTATAAGGTCATCAGCCTAACAACGAAATAGACTCACAAAGTTCGCCCAATACCTCCCCTTTTTGCCACTTTTCACATTGTGGACTTTTATAAAAATTTGGGCAGAGTCTCCCCATAACTAGAGCTATCCCGAAATAAAGCACAACACATAACATAATTCCCGGCCAGGGAAAACATAATACTCATCAGACAGCAGTAATACAAAGTAAATTCCCAGCCAGGGAAGACATCATACATATGACGACATAATGGGTCTCAACACCCACATAATACACTAACGACTCTCATATCATTAGCAATTCTACACAATTGCATGCAACATATAATGAAAGAGAGGAAGGCTCATGCCTTTATATACAACCCATATACAAGAATGTCCGTGCTCACATGCGAGCATCATAAATGTGTATATAAACCTTGGGTGTATATAAGTACTCTATACGATACCGTGCTCCATCAAGCCCTGGTACCACGATCCTGTGAGTACATCCAATCAACAGCTCGAGCTCAGCTCCACAGCCATCGATGCACCTGTTCACCTGCCCCAACAGAGACAGCCCCCAACGGGGTGAGCATACCAATACACAAAATCTCATAATCACAATAATAAAATTCATAATTTACAACACAAGTAAATATTAATGAATTTTTAAATGATACTCCCTGGATGGCAACATCCTCATCCGGGAATTCCGTGTACTGTCCCTGTTCTCACAATCATCAAACTCATCAAATCTTAAAAATCAGTAAATCAACGCATTGATTAACTCATCGCATGCCTAATACTCGAATATCAACAGATAGTGGTTGCAACTCATTAAACATGCAAATATAGATATCTCATATCTAATACTGATTTCACAACCTCGCTATCAATCACAGATAGCTCAAATGCCTAGCATTTATTTTACCAATTCTTCATTATACCTAGACATCTCAAATGTCTTATAATGAATACATGATCACACGATCATTCTCAGGCATCTCAAATGCCCTACAATGGTCATATAAACCCAGTACCCCATATATCATGTAAGAGTCATCCTACTCTAGTGTCACGCACGCTACAAGCGGCGATATCAAGATTTGGGTCATTCTTTGGCTATATCAACATATATATATATAATCCTCATGCGCGATTATTCAATGAAATCACAGTTCATTATGCATTCACAAATGCCCAAATATATAGAAATGCTCGTACGTCGCACGTACCTTAAATCTCCGAAGTCCGAGCCGAACCTTGCCCGAGTTCCATGCCCCGAGGAATGATGTGCTAACACGATAAATAATTCACAATTATTTACGAACATGCAACCCATGCTCAAGCACACCCATATCCCTCAAAATATTGTCAACACACGACAATTAACCTCACAAAAGACCCGGGGCAGGGTACATGCAGGGAGGGAAATAAATGAGACAATATCGAAATTTGTTCAAGAATGCCCTACAAAAATCGAACCCAAATCTCACAATTCCGAACCCAATTAAACACCATAATTCATCTAAAATGTGAATTAAGCTATCAATAGCAAGAATCATCATCCTTGCCAAAAACCCCCAAATTTTTGAATTTCAAGCCCTAAATTCGAACTCAATTAAGCATCAACAATACATCTAAAACATGTAATAAACGACCCATAACAAGAATCGTCACACCCCCTGCCAAAGATCACAATTTTCGAACCCACTTCACCCACACATCACAAAATTCGAACCAACCCTCACGAATTTAGGGAAAATCTCGAACCAATCCAACACAAAATAGCAGGGAATTACACAACAATAACGAAAAAGGGGTAAGGGGGGTTACCCAATCGAAAATCGGAAGAAATCGGACCAAAAACGAAGAACCCTAGAAATTGGGGATCGGCGCATTCCAGCGAAATCCGACTTCAACACGCGACCAAACTTCAAATTGACGGAGGGGTTAGCTGCGCCTCGTCGAGACGAAGGCGGCGGCGGGTCGCACGCGCCGAACGGCGGCCGGACGACGGCGGGCGAAGCGCCTGAAGCGGCGGGGGTGCAGGGCAGACGGGAAAGGGGCGCGGACGGGAAAGAGAGAGGAAGAAAAAGGGCTGAAATGAAATTTCTCTTAAAATCTTGGGTTCAAATGGTATTTATAGCAAAAATACCCCGAAAAATTAATAGCCCCACAATTACATCATGATTCATTAAAAATCATCTGTTTTCAAAAATTCTCTCTCTAACTCCAAAACCCCCTACCGGTGCTCACACAGCACCCGAGATCCCGAGACACATCAAAAACCCAACTCTTAGGTTTTTCACCCAAATGAGAATACAATCTCAACCTCTGGATCCAACGATCCCAACTACCCAATTAAACGAGCCCAGAAGGCCCAACACCTCGATTAAATTCCAAATCGCCACGTAAAACCACTTTAGGGATTATTAACACTACGGGATTAACACCTATAATCCCTGGTCATCACACCTTCTCAAGTACTTTAGGATATTCTTGACAGCAATCCAGTGACCTTCACCTGGATCAACTTGATATCTGCTCGTCATGCTCAAAGCATACGATACATCGGGACGAGTACATATCATGGCATACATGATAGATCCAATAGCTGACGCGTATGGAATCTTACTCATGCGTTGTCTCTCATCTGGTGTTGAAGAACACTGTTCCTTCGAGAGATAAATACCATGTGTCATATGCACGAATCCTTTCTTGGATTCTTGCATGCTAAACCTTTTAAGCACCTTGTCTATGTATGTACTTTGACTTAGACCAAGAAGCCTTCTCGATCTATCTCTATAGATCTTGATTCCTAATACATAGGTGGCTTCTCCTAAGTCTTTCATCGAAAAGCAGTTCCCTAGCCAAATCTTTACAGATTGCAAGGCAGGGATATCATTTCCAATAAGAAGTATGTCATCTACATACAACACTAGGAAAATGATTACGCTCCCACTGACCTTCTTGTAGACACAAGGTTCATCTTCATTTTTGATAAAACCAAACTCTTTGATTGCATCATCAAAACGAAGATTCCAACTCCGAGAAGCTTGCTTCAATCCATAAATGGATCGTTGTAGCTTGCATATCTTTCCAGCATCCTTTGGATCGACAAAACCCTCGGGCTGTGTCATGTACACATCCTCGAGCAGATTTCCATTAAGGAAAGTTGTTTTGACATCCATCTGCCAGATTTCATAATCATGAAATGCAGCTATTGCAAGTAAGATCCTAATGGATTTAACGATGGCCACTGGTGAAAAGGTTTCATCATAGTCAATACCATGAATTTGTTTGAATCCTTTTGCAACCAATCGACCTTTATAGGTTTGTACGTTACCATCCATATCGGTCTTTTTCTTGAAAATCCATTTGCACCCTATGGGTCGTACCCCTTCAGGTGGATCAACCAAAGTCCATACTTGGTTTGCATACATGGATTCCATCTCAGATTTCATGGCCTCTTGCCATTTCTCAGAATCATTGCCCATTATAGCTTGTTGATAAGATGGCGGCTCATCCTCATCAATAAGTAGTAAGTCACCTTGTTGAGTCACAAGAAATCCATATCTCTGTGGCCCCCGGTGTTCTCTTACTGACCTACGCTGGGCTTGTGTCTCTTGAGCAGGTGCTTCTTCCACAACAGCTTGTGGTGCCTGCTCTGTTTCCATCTCAATCTCAGGTTCAGTGTTTTCTTGTGGTTGAACTTCACTAAGTTCTATTTTTCTCCCACTGGTTTTTCTAGAAATAAATTCTCTTTCAAGAAATACACCAGTCCGAGCAACAACTACTTTGTTCTCGGTGGGATAATAGAAATAGTACCCTTTCGTTTCCTTAGGATACCCCACAAATAAACACTTATCAGATTTGGGTCCAAGTTTGTTAGTGGCGTGACGTCTAACGAAAGCCTCACAACCCCAAATCTTCATAAAAGACATACTAGGACGCTTCCCAGTCCATATCCCATATGGTGTCTTTTCCACTGATTTAGATGGAACACGGTTCAGTAAGAAAATTGCTGTTTCTAGAGCGTGTCCCCAAAACGATATCGGAAGATCTGCATGACTCATCATTGATCTAACCATGTCTAACAAGGTTCGATTTCTCCTCTCGGATACACCATTCCATTGTGGAGTATACGGAGGAGTGAGTTGTGGGACTATCCCACACTCCTTTAGATAGTCATGAAACTCTTGGCTTAAGTATTCACCTCCTCGATCTGATCGAAGGATTTTGATACTTTTGCCAAGTTGGTTTTGTACTTCATTCTTGAAATCTTTGAACTTTTCAAAGGTTTCATGTTTATGTTTCATTAGGTACACATACCCATATCTACTGAGGTCATCAGTAAATGTAACGAAGTATTGAAAACCACCTCTAGCTGGTGTACTTATTGGTCCACATACATCACTATGTATTAGTCCCAATAAAACATTTGCCCTTTCAACATGTCCCTTGAAAGGGGCTTTAGTCATCTTGCCCATTAAACAAGATTCGCATGTTTCATATGATTCAAAATCAAATGAATCTAATACTCCCTCCTTATGAAGTTTAGATATGCGGTTCTCGTTTATGTGGCCCAAGCGACAGTGCCAGAGATAAGTCGGATTACAATCATTATTTTTAATCCTTTTAGTATTTATGTTATAGATAGGCATATCAAGATTTAATACATAAAGACCATTCACCATTTGTGCACTAGCATAAAACATATCATTTAAATAAATAGAACAACAATTGTCCTTTATTATAAATGAAAAACCATACCTGTCCAAACAAGAAATAGATATTATGTTTTTAGTAATAGAAGGCACAAAATAACAATCTTTCAAAATCAGTGATAAACCAGAAGGTAAAGCTAAATGATAATCTCCTATAGCTAATGCAGCAACTCTTGCTCCATTTCCAACTCGGAGATCAACTTCACCTTTCGCCAATGTCCTACTCCTTTTGAGATCCTGCACATTTACACAAATGTGAGATCCACATCCAGTATCTAATACCCATGATGAAGAAGTAGATAAATTGACTTCTATAACAAAAATACCTGAAGCGGAAGTCACACTTCCTTTCTTTAGATCTCCAGATATACTTTGCAGTTCCTTTTCCAATGGCCGGTCTCACCGCAATGGAAACAGTTCCCTTCCTTTGCTATCCCTCCCTTTGGCTTTAGTAGCAGAAGACTTTGGCTTAGATTTAGCAAAGACCTTCTTTGCTTTCTTGTTGCCTTTAGCTTTGGCCCTTCCTTTGCCTCTTATTCACAATAAGGACATTTGTGGCCTTAGTCTTCTTAGTATTTGCTTCATATGTTCTCAACATACCAAGCAACTGTGGTAGAGTCTTTTCCATGTCAGTCATATTGTAATTTACTACAAATTGACTGAAGCTTTCAGGCAACGATTGCAAGATCACATCGGTGGCCAACTCTTGGTCCAATGGAAAACCTAGCTTGTCCAGATTCTCAATGTACCCAATCATCTTGAGCACATGAGTTCCAACTAAGCTTCCTTCTACCATGCCTGCACTGGAATAACGCTTTAGAGACGTCATACCTCTCTTGTCTAGCTTGCTGTTGGTACAACTGCTTTAAGTGTTCGATCATATCGAACGCCTCCATTTCCTCATGTTGCTTCTGAAGCTCAGAGTTCATGGTGGCAAGCATGAGGCACCCAACATCAAGTGCGTCACTCTGATGCTTCTTGTAAGCATCCTTTTCGGTTCTTGTAGCCGTTAGGGGAGGTTCCTCAGCGGGTAAGGGTTCCTCTAGGACATATTGTTTCTTTTCTTGTTTGAGGACTATCCTCAAGTTCCTATGCCAGTCTAGGAAATTCGTCCCATTTAATTTGTCCTTCTCAAGGACCGATCGCAGTGATAAAGTGCTAGTAACGTTGTTAGTTGCCATGGATATCTACAATATAAATATGCAAAATAAGTTTATGATTTAATCATTTAACATGGTCTTATATTAAATGATACTCCCACTATTTTGTTTGAAAAAATATCAACCCTCGAAACCTTTAGTGGGCCAAGATCCATATTTCGCCTAATCTTGAGTTAGCTTTGGCTAATCGCCCAAGACTCGGTTATTTAGGTAGACAACACTTTGTCAATTATATCACATATAATTCTTGGATAGTTGGACGAACAACACTTTGTTCAATTCATTAAATGAATTATAATCCAACCCATGCCTCTAGGTTCCCAATCCTATTGAGATAACCTAGTTAAGTCATACCCAATTAAAGTATGACGGATATCACTTTTATCCTTTCGCGCCTTACTAAGATTGCCACAGTGCTTTGCTTTGGCAAACCCACACATGTACAATCGAAGTTATTGACGAGTACTTTTATTTTGGAAGGCATCTAAAACTTAATATTTTAGAGGGATTTATTGATCTCATGATTAATTTGATAATTTAAAATATGTCCACTACATATAGTTGTATACATATCTACATATATGTGTAATACTATTATCAAACTAAAACATAAGATAAATCATGCATCAACATACATAATTAAACGTGACATGGTTATAGCCCCTACTAATGATTTTCTCAAGCCAATGAGAAAATCCTATGAGTCAACCTAAGGTAACTTCACAAGCACCTTCCTTGGCTCCAATTTGTGAATGGCCTCCTCATCCCGGCACGATGCTCCATCTTCATTGATCACCATCAATAAAATAAACTACACTATTTACAAGATATAGAATTCCTCGATTCACATTCGAGGGGAACATAGGGGAGGGATTACATATAGAATGAAATAGAGAAAGGCACGACACGCAGGTCGTATTATAAATTACAAACATCCACAAATCCTATCTAATAGGTCAAAGGGCTATAACCACGCACCATGCTCAAACAACACATAAAGCATGCATTAACATTTAATTAATTAAATTCTAAACATTTTAAATTTAATTCTAATTAAAACTGTAATATAATTTTTGAAAAATTATCGTACGCTCGGGACATCACATGCCACGAACTAAAGCGACTAAAACACGAACCACCATGGTTCGAACCATGAGGCACACGGCTGGACCAATAGTGGGCCTAGGGTTCGAAACCCTAGCCCATGGCCGAGCCATGGCTCATGCGGCGGCGGCGCTAGGGTTCCAACCCTAGCCGCCTCGCACGTTTATCCACTTTTATCTAGCCATCTTGTTTTAAACGCTGGAATTTGTTAGCCACGATTCACGGTCATGCCATGCACGGGGTTCGCTCAACCATCTCGAGCTAAGGGTTCGAAAAACCTTGCTCTCATGTGGTAAAGTTACTAATCCATGCATGCGTGAACCATTATCGAGTCAAGGAGTTCAAAACTCATCCAAGCATCAAAACTATAGAAAATAAGGCGATGATGGTCGAGCCATGCACGGCTATTAGGGTTTGAAACCCTAGCCGTCATGAGCTAGCCGTCACGTCCAATGGGTTCTAAACCCTAATTAATATTCGACACTTCCATGCACAATTATTAGCCACAACGACTAAGCCATCTCGAGCCAAGGGTTCGAAAACCCTAGCCCTCATGTGGCTAGCCATGGTGACATTTGTGATGGTGGTGGCCGAAATTTTTATGCTCAATAAATAATTTTATTCGCCAATTATATCAAATACAATTACTACGATGATTTTCATAAACTAAAATTAATTTCATATCATATATGAATTTAAACAGTTTCAATTAGCATGCAATATTAATTCTAATATGATTAACACAATTTAATCACATAAATCCGATATGAGCCTTGTACACGGCTCTGATACCACTGTAAGTAATCCTTAGAGCATACAACGCAGCGGAATTAAAATTTTTAGGATTACTAATACCGGATCTATACATAGGTTATCATATCGGATTAAGTAATAACAAGTGTCTCACCCTTGTAGCGTGTTTGAAGCAGATTCCACGGAGCAGCACGTCCATCGAACTCCGAGTCACAAACGCAAGTTTTCACCTTCGTCTCTACGGTATCCACACGATCAAATCGAAAGGGGATTTAAGAACAAGTTACTAGACAAGTTCTTAAACCAAAATCGAGCTCTCGGTTCAAAACCGATTAACGACGGCCCCCAACCAAAACCCTAGCACAACCGACGGCGGCCGTGAGGAGTGAAGGAAGAGGCGGCCGAGAGGAGCTTGAAATGGAGGCTAGGGTTTGATATCAAACAATGATATGAAAGTATGATTAACAATTAATCAAAACCTCTTATTTATATTATAAGGCTTTTAATTAAGGTTCAAGACTTTCTTAAAGTCTTATGGGCCCAAACCCATGATTTAATTAAAACCTTTTAATCACTTAATTAAGACTCTTCTTAATTAATTAATTCATCCAATGAATTTAATTTCCCTTATCGATTTAATCTTTTGTGCGACCCGATAGGATCTCGTAATGTTGGCAGTGACATAAAATCTCATTTTATGTCGCAATCATTGAGCGGTATCTAGCAACACATCGATGCTACCCAAATTACAAGAATGTCAATGACTCGACATAACCTTTAGAACTTGTGATAATATTAATCATGTAACTTAATCCCTTTGTCCTTTGTGTTTAGATTGACCACGAGTCATGGAATAGTCATACTCGTATATCCAATCTTTATTTTTGATCCCCAAGTAGAACTAGAATAAACGAATAAGCTCGATATCTCATATCGACTCATTCGAGCATGGCCATGCATTTTAGTTCTTACTTGATCAAGGGCCAAACACATCTCCTGTTATATAGGAGGGACAAATCCTATCTCGATCAGTCAACATCCCTCTACATAATTCGTAGTGTATCCAATAGTCGCCTTTATAGATTACCCTGTTACGGGTAACGTTTGACGATATCAAGATACATAACTCCTTATGTTGGGATCTCTGATGATCACAAGTCGTAAGGATTACATACATTATTATCACTATGAGAATTGCATATGACGATCATATAACTATCCATGTTGCCTTCTCATGGTGGGTCTGTCCAGTACATCGTTCTCTAACATGTAACCCATATGTTGATTTGATATCTCATATCAATGAACAATTCATCGATCAACATATACTAGTCTCTACGTATTATCATTATCCCTATTCATGATAATACTTGACTAGGGACATCTTTAAGAATAATACAATATTATTCTAAGGACATTAACATATATATTAATTCACAATGCACAGTTAAAAGAATAATATATAATAATGAATTGCCATTCATAAATCCATAAACATTGTATGTCTTAAACAATCATCTAATGACTTGTCTTAGGGCATATCCCAACAACAACTACTGAACAACTATCAACCGGATAGTCCCACTGAACAAAGACATCAACTGGTCATAAGAGGATGAACGACCAGTTGAACACAGAAAACCAGCAGAAGTCTAAACTTCCAGTAAGAGCATCTAAGCAACGAGACAAAATCAGTACAACATTCTCTGACAAAGGTACAACAGAGCGGCGCACCCTGCTATATCTCCGCCACCATTACCGTCAGAGTGAAAAGAGCCGTTGCTTAGACAAAATAGGAAAGAAGACAATATGATTTTGGAAAGCTAATCTCTTCCATATACAGAAAAGCTACCGTTGGACAACCAAACCTATAAATACGTCCAAGCAGAGAATGAAGACGTGCTGAGCGATTTTCAACAAAGAGATATACTTCAAAGCAAACAAGAAAATCATTTTACTGATATTCAAAACTGTTCAGCAAGAGCAGACAAACAGCGAAACTGAATCTGTGATAGATTATTGCCAATTGAAGTCTGCTGCTCAAAAACTCTCAAAGCTAGAAAGTTTATTCTGTAAAGAGTGTTATAGAATCCCTTGTAATCAAAAGTTAAGAAGATTGTGATTGCTAGGAGTTTAGGCCAAGTGTGTTAGTGCCTAAGAAGGTTGTATACTGTAAAGTGTAAACCAAGTCTTCTAGTGAATCCTTCCTGCAAAGGAAGAAGGGGAGACGTAGAAGCGTTGTGCTTCGAACTTCCAGAAACAACTCTTGTGTTATTTGTTCATTACTTTATTACCTCAGTTTTATTCCTCACAAGTTCAGTAGACGTCTTCCGCACTATAATAAGTGTCTACTGACTTGCCTGATATTGAGAAGGAACTGTAATACTTAACAGCTTACAGTTAACCAGAAGAAGAAGAAATCGAAATTGAATCTAGTGTTTATTCAACCCCCCCCACCCCCCTTCTAAACACTACCCCGATCCTGACAAGTGGTATCAGAGCCAGGTTTTCTCAATCTTGAGAAATTACCATTTACCAAAAACTGATGGCCTCATTCAGCAAGATTCCAATGTTCAAGAAAGACGAATATGATTACTGGAGGATCCGTATACAAGCACATCTAAGTGCTCAAGATGATGATATGTGGTATGTAATCACTGAAGGACCTTTGAAGATCATGAAAATCAATACAGCTGCTTCTATCACAAGTGGTGATCCACAAATGGTAGAAAAGGAAAGATCTCAATGGTCAAACGAAGACAAGAAAAAAGAAAATCTAGACAACGTTGCTAAGGCACATTCTGTTCAAAACGTTGGACAAAAATATGTTCAACAAAATAAAAATGTGCTCAACAGCCAAAGAAATCTGGGAGAATGATTGCCCAACTCTGTGAAGGAAATGATCAAACCAAAGAAAACAAGCTTACTGTGGCTTTACAGAAGTTTGAGCATATCAAGATGATGAATGGAGAAACTCTCAACGAGTATGATGAAAGAGTGACTGGAATAATTAATGAACTAAGCAGTCTGGGTAAGGATTTACCCAACATAGAAGTCACTCTCAAAGTAATGAGAGGTCTCCCAAGAGAATGGGATGTCAAGACCATTGCTATGAGAGAATCGAAGGACGTCAACAAGATAGATCTACATGATCTGTTTGCTTATTTAAAAGCCTATGAATTCGAATTAGGCATTCAGGTTGAAGATGAACCAAATACCAGTCAACCAACCAAAGCTCTCACTGCATCGGAATCTCTGCCTACTTCTACAGAGATGACTCCAGAAAAGATGTGTAATGATGCTATGTCAATGTTTGTAAAGAAATTTGGGAAATTCATGAAGAAGAACCAGAGACCTTATCAAACATATCCTCGAATGCAGAGTTCCAATGGAAATTTAGAAGAAGAAGAACGAGTATGCTTCCACTGCCTCAAACCAGGGCACTTCATTGCGGACTGTCCTAAACCCAAAAAGGATGATCACAAAAGAGGATCCAAGGATTACAGAAAATCCAAAGAAACCAGAAGATCATCCAAAAGGGACAGAGATCAAAAGGTTTTGATGGCAGAAGAAAGTAAGAGCAAATGGGCTGATTCTGAATCAGAATCAGAGGAGTTAACTAGCTCATCCAGCGAGAGTGAAGACGAGGAAGTCCACTTGCTTAATGGCAAATGATGAAAATGAGGTACATGAATCTAACCTATCTGAATTTACACATAATGAACTTACCAATGCATTGCAGGACATGATTAATGAGTATCGGACGCTATATGAATCCTTTGAAAGCTATAAGACTGAGCACACAATCCAAACTGAAACGCATGAAAACCAGCTTGATTGTGAACAATCAAGGGAGTTGAACTGCTTAAGGGAAACAGCCAGTCTCCTAGTGAAAGAAAGAGATGAAGCCAAGAATGCCTACCAGAAACTTAGTGTGATGACCAGGGATTATAGATGTTAATCCCGGAGTGTTAATAACCTCTAAAGTTGTTTTACGTAGCGATTTGGAGTTTAATCGCGGTGTTGGGCCTTCTGGGCTCGTCTATTTGAGTAGTTGGGATCGTTGGATCTCGAGGTTGAGATTGTATTCTCATTTCGGTGAAAACCTGTGAGTTGGGTTTTAATGCGTCTCGGGATCTCGGGTGCTTGGTGTGGGCACCGGTAGGGGGTTTTTGAGTTAGAGAGAGAATTTTTGAAAACATATGATTTTTAATGAATCATGATGTATTTGTGGGGCTATTAGTATTTCGGGGTATTTTGCTATAAATACAAGTTGAACCTGAGATTTTTATTAAAATTCCATTTTAGCCCCAACCCGCCTCTCTCTCTCTCTCTCCCGCCGATTCCCGATTTTTCCCCCAGCCCCGCGCACGAAAACGCCTCGCCCGCCGCCGTCCGGCCGCCGTTCGGCGCGTCCGACCTACCCACGGCTTCGTCTCGTCCAGGCGCTCCTTTCCCCTCCGTCAATTCGAAGTTTCGTCGCGTGTGGAAGTCGGATTTCGCTGGAATGCGCCGATCCCCAATTTCTAGGGTTCTTCGATTTTGGTCCGATTTCTTCCAATTTTCGATTGGGTAACCTCCCTTGCCCCTTTTTCGTCGTTGTTGTGTAATTCCCTGCCATTTTTGTGTTCGATTTGTTCGAATTATTGCTGTTCGTGGGATTGGTTCGAAATTTATGCATTTTTCGTGGGTTAAGGTTCGAAAATTGTGATTTTTGGCAGGGGTGTGGCGATTCTTGTTATGGGTCGTTTATTACATGTTTTAGGTGTATAAGGATGTTTGATTGTGTTCGAATTTATGGCTTTGAATTCGAATTTTGGGGATTTTTGGCAAGGGTGATGATTCTTGCTATTAATGGTTTAATTCACTTTTTTAGATGAATTATGGTGTTTAATTTGGGTTCGATTTGTGAGATAAGGGTTCGAAAATTTGTAGGGTATCCTTGAACAATTTTCGTTGTTGTCTCATTCGTTCCCCTCCCTGCATGTACCCTGCCCCGGGTCTTTTAAATGATTTATTGTCGTGTGTTGACGATATGTTGAGGGTTATGGGTGTGCTTGAGCTTGGGTTGCATGTTCGTAAATAATCGTGAATTATTTATCGTGTTAGCACATCATTCCTCGGGGCATGGAACTCGAGCAAGGTTTGGCTCGGACTTCGAGGATTTAAGGTACGTTTAGCGTACGAGCATAGCTTAAATGATGTTTTACAAGTATGATGCATGAATTAAATACATGAAATGTCTTACTATGATGGCACCGGGACTTGGTTACGTTATTTTTATTCACATGATGAAATGCTTGGTGCCGCTATGAAGCGAGCAAATGATGGGTGTGGTCGCTACGGAGCGAACACTAGTAGTATGACGCTACTTTGAAGTAAGAAATGAAAATGTGGTATTGATTAGATATCTTGGATATCTGTATTTTATTCCCTATTGGTAATGAATAGGAACAGAGACGTAGTTAATCAGAGAAGTGATTAACTAGTATCGGAAGTTAAGGAAATCTCATTATGATATCTAGAATTACGATAATTGCTAGATAAAGAAAGATGTTATGAAATGTTGTTAATTCGAAACTGGTTAGGGTTAACCAATATGATGATTAACTGCATATTCAGGATTTGATGATTTATCTATTTTGAGAACAGGGTTATTACAGGGGTACGCTAGGATGAGGATGATACCATCCAGGAAGTGTCACATATGTTCCACAATATTTATATTTTCGTAAATTATGTATTATGTCATTATGATTATGAAATTGTGGAATTGGTATGCTCACCCCGTTGGGGGCTGTCTCTGTTGGGGGCAGGTGAACAGGTACATCGATGGCTTTGGAGATGAGCTCGAGCTGTTGATTGGATGTACTCTCAGGATCGTGGTACCAGGGCTTGATGGAGCACGGTATCGTATAGAGTACCTATATATATATATACCCATGATGGTTATACACATATTTATGATGCTCGCATGTGAGCACGATTATACTTGTTTATGGGTTGTATATAAAGGCATGAGCCTTTCTCTCTTTCCTTTCTATGTTGCATGCAATTAGAGGTAGAATTGCTAAAGGTTATGAGAGTCATTGGTGTATTGTGGGTGTTGAAACCCACTTTTGTTGCCATATGTGTGGTGTCTTCCCTGGCTAGGGAATTTACTTGATATTGCTGCATTCTAATGAGTATTATGTTTTCCCTGGCCGGGAATTATATTATGTGTTGTACTTTTATTTCGGGATAGCTCTATTTATGGGGAGACTCTGCCCGAATTTTTATAAAAGTCCACAATGCAAAAAGTGATGTAATGGGCGAACTCTATGAGTCTCTTGTTATTAGGATGATGAACTTATAATATTGTATGTTAAAGAAAACTTTGCAATTGCCATTCAATGGTAAAGTATCATCTGAGTTTCCCGAATGATTTTATGGAAAGCATGTGCCACACATAATGATTAATACACTAATCAAGGGTTAAGTATATGGGGTCCTTACATTAGTGGTATCAGAGCAGTGGCTGCTCATTGGGGCTGTTGAGGGCCTAGGAAGTTATTGATAGCACATATTTATGCATGATGGCATTAATGTTATACGACATGACTAATTGTTTATGTGCTTATATGATATGAAAAGTGTATTGCTAACCATTGTGGTTGCAGGAATCGTGTGAAACACTGATAGGATGGCATTAATAGCGATGTCTAACACTCTATATGCTACGTGCCAAGGAACCTGATTTTGGAAGAAAATCAGGGAAAAGAAAGATGTGATGTATTGTCTGATGACAGACTGGGTAGACAACCGACAGTGGAATACTTCGGTATGGTCTCAATTATTATTGAATATACTAATGCGTTTGTTCATATAATGTTCAAGCAAGGAAGGTGCGTAAGAAACGTACGGGCATCAAACGGTAACATATTCTTAAACTATGACTTTGCATTGATTGCATAAGTGTTTAAGATGATGATGTTTATGATAAGTAAAGATGATATGATGTTTATGATGATGATTATGATAAGTAAGTTAAGATGATGATGTTTATGATAAGTAAAGATGATATGATGTTTATGATAATGATTATGATAAGTAAGTTAAGATGATGATGTTTATGATAAGTAAAGATGATATGATGTTTATGATGATGATTATGATAAGTAAGTTAAGATGATGATGTTTATGATAAGTAAAGATGATATGATGTTTATGATGATGATTATGATAAGTAAGTTAAGATGATGATGTTTATGATAAGTAAAGATGATATGATGTTTATGATGATGATTATGATAAGTAAGTTAAGATGATGATGTTTATGATAAGTAAAGATGATATGATGTTTATGATAATGATTATGATAAGTAAGTTAAGATGATGATGTTTATGATAAGTAAAGATGATATGATGTTTATGATGATGATTATGATAAGTAAGTTAAGATGATGATGTTTATGATAAGTAAAGATGATATGATGTTTATGATGATGATTATGATAAGTAAGTTAAGATGATGATGTTTATGATAAGTAAAGATGATATAATGTTTATGATGATGATTATGATAAGTAAGTTAAGATGATGATGTTTATGATAAGTAAAGATGATATAATGTTTATGATGATGATTATGATAAGTAAGTTATGATGATGATGTTTATGATAAGTAAAGATGATATGATGTTTATGATGATGATTATGATAAGTAAGTTATGATGATAATGTTTATGATAAGTAAAGATGATATGATGTTTACGATGATGTTTACGATGATGATGACTATGACGATGTTTATGATGACGTATATGAGATTGGGTGAGATGCCCATGTGGTAAGATGCCACACAATGTTTATGATATGGTAAGACGCCATATGATTGGGTGAGATGCCCATATGGTAAGAGGCCATACAATGTTATTATGTGGTAAGACGCCACGGGGTAAGATGCCCATATGGTAAGAGGCCATACAATGTTATTATGTGGTAAGACGCCACGGGGTAAGATGCCCATATGGTAAGAGGCCATACGATGTTATTATGTGGTAAGACGCCACGGGGTAAGATGCCCATATGGTAAGAGGCCATACGATGTTATTATGTGGTAAGACGCCACGGGGTAAGATGCCCATATGGTAAGAGGCCATACGATGTTATTATGTGGTAAGACGCCACGGGGTAAGATGCCCATATGGTAAGAGGCCATACAATGTTATTATGTGGTAAGACGCCACGGGGTAAGATGCCCATATGGTAAGATGCCATACAATGTTATTATGTGGTAAGACGCCACGGGGTAAAATGCCCATATGGTAAGAGGCCATACAATGTTATTATGTGGTAAGACGCCACGGGGTAAGATGCCCATATGGTAAGAGGCCATACAATGTTATTATGTGGTAAGACGCCACGGGATAAGATGCCCATATGGTAAGAGGCCATACAATGTTATTATGTGGTAAGACGCCACGGGGTAAGATGCCCATTATGGTAAGAGGCCATACAATGTTATTATGTGGTAAGACGCCACGGGGTAAGATGCCCATATGGTAAGAGGCCATACGATGTTATTATGTGGTAAGACGCCACGGGGTAAGATGCCCATATGGTAAGAGGCCATACGATGTTATTATGTGGTAAGACGCCACGGGGTAAGATGCCCATATGGTAAGAGGCAATACAATGTTATTATGTGTGGTAAGACGCCACGGGGTAAGATGCCCATATGGTAAGAGGCCATACAATGTTATTATGTGTGGTAAGACGCCACGGGGTAAAATGCCCATATGGTAAGAGGCCATACGATGTTATTATGTGATAAGATGCCACAGGGTAAGATGCCCATGTGCATGAATATGAACCAGGGAAAATGAAAAGAAGTTAATGAATAACCAGCAAGCTTACTCAACTATGATTTCGTACATTTACTGTTATAGCTATAAGATGATGATGTATAAGATGATGATGCTATGAGATGATGATGCTTATATGATGATGATGTATAAGATGATGATGCTTATATGATGATGATGTATAAGATGATGATGCTTATATGATGATGATGTATAAGATGATGATGCTTATATGATGATGATGTATAAGATGATGATGCTTATATGATGATGATGTATAAGATGATGATGCTTATATGATGATGATGTATAAGATGATGACGCTATAAGATGATGATGTATAAGATGATGATGCTTATATGATGATGATGTATAAGATGATGATGCTTATATGATGATGATGTATAAGATGATGATGCTTATAAGATGATGATGTATAAGATGATGATGCTATAAGATGACGATGCTTATGTGATGACGATGTTATAAGATGATGATATTTATGAAATGATGATGCTCATATGATGAAGATGTTATAAGATGGTGATAATTATAAGATGATGATTTTAATCATTCATGTCAAGAATTAATGACTATATGCATGGCTATGAAACAGGGACATTGGAGTGTCCAGGGTGTATAGGCATTAGAGGAATGTTGGGTAAAGACCCACTACTCTATTGATTTTCTTCCCACGGTATGGTATGCCGTGCGGAAACGTCCATCTTATTGGTAGGTTTGAGGTGAACCTAGAGAGGCAGCGACTAGTTTGTCTGCCGTGTGTATGCAGCACCAAGAGGGGCTTGTTAGAGCCGTTATACTGCTCGTAGGAACCAAGTGGCAAATCGTAAGGTGATACGATGTGGATTGTGGTGGACTCTAGTAGTCACCATGTCATCGAGGTTGAGGTTGTGCATGCCTCACTGAAACGTGTATACGTTATGTTTAATCTTGGTGAGACTTGTCTGTGACAGCTCATGATGTTGGAGTACCAACAAGAGAGTCATCAAGTCATCGTTGATTCGATCTGGGAATCCATGTATTTGGGATGCAATGGGTTTATTGCATGTCCTTTCAAGTTTGAAACTCTGAGGAGTCTCGATTGTTTGTTTATGACCAGGATGTGGTTCTTGGAATATCCAGAGGTGGACATCTTATGAGATATCTTTTGTGTGAATCTGTGGCCGTGAGTGCCCAATTTGAGTTGCAATGATGCGACTGCTCCTTCGACAGAGGAGGTTTGAAAGTGGAAACCAGGTTTGGTGTGTGTACACCGTGGAATACTAGTGTTTCCCTCGTAACGATGTATGTTAGACATCGTGAGTCATGATAAGAGATGTCATTGAATGATATCTACGATGGAATCGGGAGCGATTCGGATCCTCGCAGTTTCAGTTGACTAACTGCTTTTGGATTGTTAGCGTGGGTTGCGCTGACGCTTTTTGACGTTATGATGGATTTGGAAGTCTATTCCACTTCAGGGTTGACACGAGGTCAACGTTCCCACGGTTGAGGTGTCATTCAGGATGCGTTCTTACTGGTTGTATTAGAACGAAGGATGATTGTCCGATCTACAGTCGTAAGTATCGGTTTTTTTGCAGTCATGAGGGACTGACTTTTGGGATGACCCGCATCGAGGTACGTTTGCCTCTTGGGTGATATATTAGTTTTGGGTAAGTCGCCCTGTTTCAGAGTTGATGTGAGGTAAGTATCCTCGCGTTTATTAAGACGATTCTGATATGGTCAAGAGTCGAGGTTATGGCTTCATGTTGTTGTGTAGCCTGGGTGTTATGTGATACACCGGTGCTAATTTCGAGGACGAAATTCTTTTAGTGGGGGATATTGTGATGACCAGGGATTATAGATGTTAATCCCGGAGTGTTAATAACCTCTAAAGTTGTTTTACGTAGCGATTTGGAGTTTAATCGCGGTGTTGGGCCTTCTGGGCTCGTCTATTTGAGTAGTTGGGATCGTTGGATCTCGAGGTTGAGATTGTATTCTCATTTCGGTGAAAACCTGTGAGTTGGGTTTTAATGCGTCTCGGGATCTCGGGTGCTTGGTGTGGGCACCGGTAGGGGGTTTTTGAGTTAGAGAGAGAATTTTTGAAAACAGATGATTTTTAATGAATCATGATGTATTTGTGGGGCTATTAGTATTTCGGGGTATTTTGCTATAAATACAAGTTGAACCCGAGATTTTTATTAAAATTCCATTTTAGCCCCAACCCGCCTCTCTCTCTCTCTCTCCCGCCGATTCCCGATTTTCCCCCAGCCCCGCGCACGAAAACGCCTCGCCCGCCGCCGTCCGGCCGCCGTTCGGCGCGTCCGACCTACCCACGGCTTCGTCTCGTCCAGGCGCTCCTTTCCCCTCCGTCAATTCGAAGTTTCGTCGCGTGTGGAAGTCGGATTTCGCTGGAATGCGCCGATCCCCAATTTCTAGGGTTCTTCGATTTTGGTCCGATTTCTTCCAATTTTCGATTGGGTAACCTCCCTTGCCCCTTTTTTCGTCGTTGTTGTGTAATTCCCTGCCATTTTTGTGTTCGATTTGTTCGAATTATTGCTGTTCATGGGATTGGTTCGAATTTATGCATTTTTCGTGGGTTAAGGTTCGAAAATTGTGATTTTTGGCAGGGGTGTGGCGATTCTTGTTATGGGTCGTTTATTACATGTTTTAGATGTATAAGGATGTTTGATTGTGTTCGAATTTATGGCTTTGAATTCGAATTTTGGGGATTTTTGGCAAGGGTGATGATTCTTGCTATTAATGGTTTAATTCACTTTTTTAGATGAATTATGGTGTTTAATTTGGGTTCGATTTGTGAGATAAGGGTTCGAAAATTTGTAGGGTATCCTTGAACAATTTTCGTTGTTGTCTCATTCGTTCCCCTCCCTGCATGTACCCTGCCCCGGGTCTTTTAAATGATTTATTGTCGTGTGTTGACGATATGTTGAGGGTTATGGGTGTGCTTGAGCTTGGGTTGCATGTTCGTAAATAATCGTGAATTATTTATCGTGTTAGCACATCATTCCTCGGGGCATGGAACTCGAGCAAGGTTTGGCTCGGACTTCGAGGATTTAAGGTACGTTTAGCGTACGAGCATAGCTTAAATGATGTTTTACAAGTATGATGCATGAATTAAATACATGAAATGTCTTACTATGATGGCACCGGGACTTGGTTACGTTATTTTGATTCACATGATGAAATGCTTGGTGCCGCTATGAAGCGAGCAAATGATGGGTGTGGTCGCTACGGAGCGAACACTAGTAGTATGACGCTACTTTGAAGTAAGAAATGAAAATGTGGTATTGATTAGATATCTTGGATATCTGTATTTATTCCCTATTGGTAATGAATAGGAACAGAGACGTAGTTAATCAGAGAAGTGATTAACTAGTATCGAAAGTTAAGGAAATCTCATTATGATATCTAGAATTACGATAATTGCTAGATAAAGAAAGATGTTATGAAATGTTGTTAATTCGAAACTGGTTAGGGTTAACCAATATGATGATTAACTGCATATTCAGGATTTGATGATTTATCTGTTTTGAGAACAGGGTTATTACAGGGGTACGCTAGGATGAGGATGATACCATCCAGGAAGTATCACATATGTTCCACAATATTTACATTTTCGTAAATTATGTATTATGTCATTATGATTATGAAATTGTGGAATTGGTATGCTCACCCCGTTGGGGGCTGTCTCTGTTGGGGGCAGGTGAACAGGTACATCGATGGCTTTGGAGATGAGCTCGAGCTGTTGATTGGATGTACTCTCAGGATCGTGGTACCAGGGCTTGATGGAGCACGGTATCGTATAGAGTACCTATATATATATATACCCATGATGGTTATACACATATTTATGATGCTCGCATGTGAGCACGATTATACTTGTTTATGGGTTGTATATAAAGGCATGAGCCTTTCTCTCTTTCCTTTCTATGTTGCATGCAATTAGAGGTAGAATTGCTAAAGGTTATGAGAGTCATTGGTGTATTGTGGGTGTTGAAACCCACTTTTGTTGCCATATGTGTGGTGTCTTCCCTGGCTGGGAATTTACTTGATATTGCTGCATTCTGATGAGTATTATGTTTTCCCTGGCCGGGAATTATATTATGTGTTGTACTTTTATTTCGGGATAGCTCTATTTATGGGGAGACTCTGCCCGAATTTTTATAAAAGTCCACAATGCAAAAAGTGATGTAATGGGCGAACTCTATGAGTCTCTTGTTATTAGGATGATGAACTTATAATATTGTATGTTAAAGAAAACTTTGCAATTGCCATTCAATGGTAAAGTATCATCTGAGTTTCCCGAATGATTTTATGGAAAGCATGTGCCACACATAATGATTAATACACTAATCAAGGGTTAAGTATATGGGGTCCTTACACTTAGCAAACTGGTTAGCACTTGGAATGCGTCGACTACCAGAAAGGATGAAATGCTTGAGTCTATAAGGCTTGCTGGTGATTTAATAGTCATAGGCTATAATAGCAATGACGGCAGTTCATCTGGTAATGAACCTCAACTGTGTCTAACAAAAAGCAAGGTTCAATCAATGAACTTTGTAAGATCTAGCACAGTATATGACCCTTATGAACTGGTTAAAGAACCTGTTAAAGCAACACTCATCAAGGAACAGGCACAGCACAGAGATATCGGTTATGTAGAACCACTCAAAGAGGCTAAACCGAGGCAAAATTTCATAAATGAACTTAAACCCACTGGTCGAGCAGCTAGAGAGGTTAAACCCAACTGGTACTACAACTGTAAACCTGTCCAGAAGAGGTATATGCTAAATAACAGGAACTACAAACCAAAAGCACATGCATACACAGATTATCACACTTCACAGTCAAAATCATCACCAATATTCATAAATGCACACACATTTCAGAACACACACCGACCTAAGTCATTCAGGGTCATACAAGTGTGGGTTCCAAAAGGACTAATCCTACCTGGACCCAAGTAGGATTGGGTACCAATCATTCTATCGCTTTAATTGCAGGAAACTAGAATGCATCCAGTTCGGAGCTCAGAATGGTTCCTGGACAGCGGATGCTCTAGACATATGACAGGAAATGCGAGCTTATTGTCTGAACTGGTGGACTCCACCGGACCCAGAATAATTTTTGGAGATAACGCGAAAGGTAGAACCGTGGGTAAGGGTAAGATTATCTACGGTAACATCATCATTAAAGATATTCTTTTAGTTGAAAATCTATGCTATAACTTGATTAGCATAAGTCAACTGTGTGACAATGGTCATTCCGTAGAATTCAATCAGCACTCATGCACAATTAAATCTACTGATGGCAGTATATTACTTGTAGGTAGAAGGCATGATAACACATATAAAATTGATTGGAATCTTAATCAGCCTACTTCCTTTACTTGCTTAGCTGCCCTGAACTCCTCCAAAAATTGGCTTTGGCACAAACGGTTGAGTCACTTAAATTTTAAAACTATTGCCAGTCTGCGTAAACTTGATCTAGTTATTTGACTGCCTCAAATTGAGTTCTCAAAAGACAAGATCTGTGCAGCCTGCCAACTTGGTAAGCAAATCAGATCCTCCTTTAAGAACAAAGGGAGTAAATCTTCTTCTCGGTGCCTAGAGTTGCTGCATATGGATCTGTTTGGTCCTATACCAGTAACAAGTCTAGGGGGAATGAAGTATACCCTAGTGTTAATAGACGATTACACTTGTTTCACGTGGGTCTTGTTCCTAAGTGGCAAAGATCAGGCTACTCCAAAGCTGATCAAATTACTGAAAAGACTCCAAAATGAGAAATCGTGTGGGATAGATAGAATTCGCAGTGATAAAGGTACTGAGTTCACCAATCAATCACTCGAATCATATCTAGATGACCTTGGTATTAAACACGAATACTCTGCAGCTAGAACTCCTCAACAAAACGGAGTTGCTGAGCGTAGGAACCGCACTTTGAAAGAAGCTGCGCGAACTATGCTCGCGGAATCAGAAAGATCGCAGAGATTTTGGGCAGAAGCTGTCAACACAGCATGTTATACGCAGAACAGATCAATGATTAATAAGCGAGCAAATAAAACCCCTTATGAGATCTGGAATGGCAGTAAGCCAAATATTTCCTATTTCCATGTGTTTGGTTGCAAATGTTTTATTCACAACAATGGAAAGACTCATCTCACCGCTTTTGATGCAAAATCTGATGCTGGAATATTCCTTGGCTATTCTACAGTTAGTAAGGCCTTCAGAGTATTTAATAATAGAACTCTTACTGTAGAAGAATCTGTGCATGTAAAATTTGATGAACCTACTGACTGTACACTATCTGATATACAAATCAACAACTTGAGTAATCGACTGGAAATCACTTACATTGACGAAAATGTTGATGATGAGATTGATTACAGAAGCAGGACTGACTGCTCCTTAGAACCAGAAGTTCCTGAAGCTCAAGTAGAGGAGTTTGGTGGCCAACAAGCACTGCAGCCAGCTACAAATGAAACAGTGGCATCTACCTCTACTGCAGTAGAAGGAACAAATGAGAAAGATGAGTCTATCAGAACCTCTAATTTGCCTACTCACATCCAATCATCTGAAGAACTCAACCCTCTTGGACCTTCGCTCCGGTGGAAGAAGGATCATCCACCCGAGCAGGTCATCGGTAACCCTCTTGCTCCTCTACGCACCAGAGGACAAATGATTAATGAATTTCTTCATGCTGCATTCATATCTCATATAGAACCTAAGAAGATTGATGAAGCTATATTAGACCCAAGTTGGGTAGAAGCAATGCAGGAAGAACTAAATCAGTTTGAACGAAACAAAGTATGGTATCTTGTACCACGACCACAGCATCACACTGTAATTGGCACCAAATGGGTATTTAGAAATAAATTAGACGAAAATGGTACAGTAATCAGAAATAAGGCAAGATTAGTTGCACAGGGCTACAGACAGGAAGAAGGTATTGATTTTGATGAAACCTTTGCCCCTGTAGCTCGACTAGAAGCAATTCGCATATTTCTTGCATTTGCTGCGTTTAAAGACTTTAAAGTCTATCAGATGGATGTTAAGAGTGCATTTCTTAACGGCAAACTCCAGGAAGAAGTTTATGTTGAACAACCTCCTGGATTTGAAAACCATCAGCAGCCATCTCATGTTTTCCGTCTCAATAAAGCTTTGTATGGTCTAAAGCAAGCTCCTTGTGCCTGGTATGAAACTTTATCAAAATATTTGACAGAGCACAATTTTATATTGGCACGGTGGACAAGACCCTTTTTAAATTTACAAAGGGAGATCATACTCTGCTAGTTCAAATTTATGTTGATGATATTATCTTCGGAAGTACTAACTCAAAATTGTGCGAAAGATTCTCTAAAATTATGCAGGACCAATTTGAGATGAGCATGATGGGAGAACTATCATTTTTCTTAGGATTGCAAGTCAAGCGAAGTGAAGGAATCCTGATAAATCAGTCTAAATACACTAAAGAGCTGCTGAAGAAATATGGAATGAATACCAGCTCAGCTGCTACTACACCAATGAGCTCATCTGCCAAACTCGACTTGGATAATTCAGGAATACCAGTCGAAGTTACAATGTATCGAGGCATTATCGGATCTTTACTATATTTGACAGCCAGCCGACCAGATATTATGTTTGCTGTGTGTATGTGCGTCCGGTTTCAAGCAAATCCCAAACAGTCGCACTTCACTGCTGTCAAAATGATCCTCAAATATTTGAAAGGCACTGAAAATGTTGGTCTATGGTATCCCAGAGACTCAACTTTTAATCTTATTGGATACTCAGATGCTGACTATGCTGGATGCAAAATTGACAGGAAAAGCACCAGTGGGTATTGTCAATTCCTTGGTGATCGATTGATATCATGGGGATGCAAGAAACAGACATCCATAGCAACTTCCACTGCAGAGGCAGAGTACCTTGCTGCTGGAAGCTGCTGTGCTCAACTGCTCTGGATTCAGCAACAACTCAGAGACTATGGAATTGAGTCCACAGAGGCTGATAATACGTCTGCCATTGCTATAACATACAATCCAGTTCTTCATACTCGTACTAAACATATTGACATCCGTCATCATTTTATCAGAGATCATGTTATGAAGAAAGAAATTCTACTGGAGTATATCTCTACCGAACAACAGGCAGCAGACATTTTCACAAAACCCCTACCGGACGCTAAGTTTTCTTACTTTCGAAATATTCTTGGTTTAATTGAAATTACTTCTTGATTATTTTGTTTGGGTAATGATTTCAGGGGGAATTAGTTAGTTTACTTGCATAAATTTAGGGGGAATTTCAGTTATAGTCCTAACATGGTTATTTAAGCTCAGCTGGTAATACAATGGTCAGCTGCAGTAGGTGTATCCGTACCAGTAGGACTCTACATCCAGTAGATGTTTTCCTACCAGTCGAACCCTACATACCAGCTGATGTTACCAAATATGCTTTGACAAAAATAACCCTCGATACTTATTAACCTAATGAACGTCGGAATTCAAAATTACTTTTGTGTAAAATAAATTATTTCACTCCCGCCTAAATCCTGTCCTTTTATTTATTTGTTAAATCTTTTTTAAATCGTTAGATGATCGCCACGTATACATGTGTCCGCTCATCTACAGTACGACGTTACATATACTTCCATTTTCACCGCCATTGAATTTCTCTACTCTTCATCTTCTCCAACAATTCACTGCAATTATTTTTCTTCTTTCAGAAAATTTTACTCTAGCAAGACTGCTGCTGTTATTCATCCAAAATTTCAAAGAATGTACAGCCAAGCTTCATCACCAATGCTGTTCACATCGATTTTCATTCTATATACACATCATCTGATGAGGAGACAAAGGAGTTGATACAAAGGCTGGACACCTCCGGACTCCTGGTAATCCTGAGCCAGACCCCCTCATTTTACAAGGACGAGCTACACGAGTTCTTTGCTATGGCCAAGGTTGTGGATGACACCGTGGTGGCATCCATATCTGGACAGTCGGTTACCATCACCCAATCTGAATTTGCCACACACCTGTGCCTTCCCTCCACCGGACTCACTGATTTTTCCACTGCTTCCAGCGGAACTAAGAGAAGAGATGCGTCTCACAGTTTCGGACTCTGCTCATCGCCTTCAACGTCCTCCTTTCAGGAAAGTATTAATGAAGAGCCATTATCGACAACTGGCAGACATCATCTCCAAGGGGCTTCTATGTAAAGCTGGATCATTTGATATGATCACCCCTGAAAAGTTTGACGTTATGAGTGCAATATGCAAAGGATTGGAGATAAACTGGTCAGCTGTGTTATTTCAAACTCTGACTAGTCTAGTGGTCTCTGGCAAGGGTCAATCAGGCTTTGCTCTCCCGCTAAGCAGCCTTTTTGACAGCAAACAAATTAAAACAGGGGCTCTCTCCAACCTTCATCCAGGGAGACTTATCACTGCCAAGTATCTTCAGCTTCATCGACAACGAAGTGGCAGAGAAGGTGGGGTGACAAAGCGCCGTTTGACTCAAGTAATTAGTGACTCTGAACAAACTGTCTCGGAATCCGCTGAGTCTTCTCCTCCCTCCTCCCCCTCCTAAGAAGCCCAGAACAAGAAAAGCTGCTCCTTCAGCTATCCGACAGCAGGTCATTGCCATCTTCTGATACCATCTCCTCCGCCGGCCCTGCAAACGTTATTCCTGGTAGCGAACCCAGCCCTGAAATTCCTCCAACTGAGGAACCAACTGCTTCATTAGCCATGGTGCCTGCTCCATCAATGGTTCCAGTTGACACTCCGTCAGCACTGGTGAGCTCTCAGCAAGCACCAGGCACTATCAGCTTTAGGACACCCAAGTCCTTGTGTCCATACTGTCATCCAAAGACCACCCCTGCTGGCAAAGGAAAAACTCTTACGGCTCCAGTGTCCACTCCTGTTGCTTTCGAGATCCAGATGGTCATGGATACAGTTGAAGCCAATCTGCAACCACAGCTGGAGATTTTTGATCGTTGGGTAAAGGCTCGAATAAAGGTTCGATTTGATGATTTTGATCCTATTATGGATCAGGCGAGGGAAGATGAGAACAAAATCCTGGCATATCTTCAAATCTCAGACCCTGAAACAAGCTTGAAGCTGCGGGATGTTTTTCGCCATGATGACCTATGTGGGCGAACTTCAAGCCCTTGTGGAAACCCACCTTCAACACTTCAACGGTAATTCAGGAACAGCGAATCATGGTAGAGCTGTTCTAAATGCTCTTGGACCCAAGCTGGAAATGGCTGAGCTTGCTCTTCATGATATTCGCATATCCACTGGGATTCACTCATGCTCCACTGCTGAAACTGTTGCAAGTCCTGATCAGCCGGATCTACAAACGGTCATTGCAAATTTGGAAATTATCCCCTCTTCTGTGGAGCTCACTTCTACTGCTCTGGAGACCACTCCCACTGGAGCGGAGGCCGCACCAACTGCATTGGAGGCAGCCTCCTCGGTTAAAGAACTCTCCTCTCCAACTGCTCCCAGCGTCTCCTCTACTCCCAGCTCTCATAATGATCAACAGCCCCAACCAATGGTTGTTGATCACACCAATGTGGATGCAGTCATTCAAACAGTGGTTCAGCAGGTTACTATATCGTCTGCCAATCATGAACCTAGTGAGTCTTCACACTCCAATGATCACACCCAGTCGTCTGCTGCTGCGGTTGATCAAGCCACTACTGCTTTGGCTGTCCCACAAATTGAAGAAACTGCCACTTTGGCTGTAACTATCTCAGACTCTACAGCTGCCCCAAATGTTGAAGCTACTATTTTGCACTCCACTACAGTTGAAGATGCTCATCCCAGTGCTCTTGCCCCTACTACTGGTACTCCAATGATTGCCGTAGATCCGTCCATGGTTCAAGAGCTTTCTGAGGATTTTTTTGTCTTTACAAACCCTCTGGACAAGCCACCGAACATTGCTGCACAGCTAGCTAATCTCTCCACTGCAATATCAGCACTAGCCAGCGATGTTCATAAACTTAAGCAGGAAGAGCGGACCGCAACTCTCATACTAGGAACCCATCAGCAGCACACGAACTTTCAATTCCAGCAAGTCTATAGGGACTTAAGTAGTTTAACGACTACTGTCACCAGACTTCAAACTTTTGCTGAAAACACAATGACAGAAACTCTTTCTCGAATTGGCCAGGCTCGGCTTCAGATAAATCAAAATAATGAATCTCTTCATGCTGCCACATCCCTGGCTCTTGGAGAAAAGATCGAAGAAGCCAAGAAAATCTTAACCGATCAGTTGGCCACCATGCAGGCAGCATTTGCTTCTCAGATTCAAGATATATGCAACAGTCTGCCTGCAGCCCCTCAAATAATTCGCAGACTACCTGAAACCCAGCCGAACTGCTCCCTCAACGCAGCGAGCTTCAAGTTCAGCTGCTCGTTCATCCCCTGCAACTGGAGCACTCACTCAGTCCAGACCAACTGCTCAACCCAGATCTAGGAGTCCGCACCAACCGCCTGCCGAAAAACGCGACTATTCCAAACATTGGTTCGGGCGAAAATAGTATCGTTTTCTGACTCCTCCTTTAATTACTCTTATCTATTTACTGTTTTTAGTTGACTTTTTCTTTGTATTTACTGATAAACTTAAATACATTCACATTAATTGCAACCTTTTCATTTCTATAAATAGCGACTCTTGTTTGTTCACAAAACACACATTCACTCATCATGATTAACTTCAAAACTTTCAAAATTCCTTGGTTTTCTGTTAAAAACTTCTCCGATTCATGGGTTTATTACTTATCTAAATCAACCCCTCATGGGTTGATTACTTATCTAACCCAGCTCCATTAAGCTTCAGCGTTTTGGATCCTGCTCTGATGCTCATCATCAGTCAGGAACTGCTATCAGGAGTTATCTGGGTGCTGATGACAAAAAGGGGGAAGACAAAGATAGAGTATTCTGATAGGTGAATCCATGAACCATGGAAGCTGCCTGATGAATATACATATGACTCTTCCCGACCTTCTCTCTGAAACAAGGTAGACCGGCAGAGATAAAGTATTCTCATTAGGTCGTCTCTGAAACAAGGTGGATCGAGCTATTCCTCTCTGAAATAAGGTGGATCGAGCTCTACCTCTCTGACACTAGGTGGATCGAAGCTCTCCGGGTCTACAATGCTTGTTTAAAGATTTGTCATGTATCAGCTATATTGTGTAAACTAGATTCGTCTTAGATTCTATTCAAGTTATTAGAATTCATCTTAAATAAAGATGAATCTCTCTCAATTGTCCAGTTTGATTACAACTTGTAATCTGCTTATATTTAATGAAAATTTCTTTTCCATTATGTCTTCAAGTATTTTCAGGATTCTCATCTTATTTACTCAAGTAGGAAATCGATTATTACTTAGTTTTGTCATCACCAAAAAGGGGGAAATTGTTGGGAAAACGATTTCTAAGTTTTGGTGATTACAAACCGGATATCAAAGACCAACTGGATGAAGTCCTACCGGGTAACAAAGACCAACTGGATGAAGTCCTACCGGGTAACAAAGACCAACTGGATGAAGTCCTACCGGGTAACAAAAACCAACTGGATGAAGTCCTACCGGGTAACAAAGACCAACTGGATGAAGTCCTACCGGATAACAAAGACAACCTGGATAGACATCAACTGGATAGCCACCAACTGGACAAGACATAAACTGGATGGCTACCAACTGGATAGACATCAACTGGATAGCCACCAACTGGACAAGACATAAACTGGATGGCTACCAACTGGATAGACATCAACTGGATGGCCACCAACTGGACAGACAACTACTGAACAACTATCAACCGGATAGTCCCACTGAACAAAGACATCAACTGGTCATAAGAGGATGAACGACCAGTTGAACACAGAAAACCAACAGAAGTCTAAACTTCCAGTAAGAGCACTAAGCAACGAGACAAAATCAGTACAACATTCTCTGACAAAGGTACAACAGAGCGGCGCACCCTGCTATATCTCCGCCACCATTACCGTCAGAGTGAAAAGAGCAGTTGCTTAGACAAAATAGGAAAGAAGACAATATGATTTTGGAAAGCTAATCTCTTCCATATACAGAAAAGCTACCGTTGGACAACCAAACCTATAAATACGTCCAAGCAGAGAATGAAGACGTGCTGAGCGATTTTCAACAAAGAGATATACTTCAAAGCAAACAAGAAAATCATTTTACTGATATTCAAAACGTTCAGCAAAGAGCAGACAAACAGCGAAACTGAATCTGTGATAGATTATTGCCAATTGAAGTCTGCTGCTCAAAAACTCTCAAAGCTATAAAGTTTATTCTGTAAAGAGTGTTATAGAATCCCTTGTAATCAAAAGTTAAGAAGATTGTGATTGCTAGGAGTTTAGGCCAAGTGTGTTAGTGCCTAAGAAGGTTGTATACTGTAAAGTGTAAACCAAGTCTTCTAGTGAATCCTTCCTGCAAAGGAAGAAGGGGAGACGTAGAAGCGTTGTGCTTCGAACTTCCAGAAACAACTCTTGTGTTATTTGTTCATTACTTTATTACCTCAGTTTTATTCCTCACAAGTTCAGTAGACGTCTTCCACACTATAATAAGTGTCTGCTGACTTGCCTGATATTGAGAAGCTAATACTTAACAACTTACAGTTAACCAGAAGAAGAAGAAATCGAAATTGAATCTAGTGTTTATTCAACCCCCCCCCCCCCTTCTAAACACTACCCCGATCCTAACAGATCGGATAAACCTTCTCGATCGATCGACATTGGCAGAGTCTTGACAAGAAATTTAGAAGAAATCTCGATCGATTGGAACCTTCAACTCGATCGATCGAGCGAGGCAGAGAAAATCAGACTCGGAAGCTGAAGGCGCTCGATCGATCGAGACATATCAACCTATCGATCGAGACACAGAATTTTCAGAAAAATAAAGTCTTGATTTGGTTTGATTTTTGGAAACTCTTCCATATCTCCCATCCTATATAAATAAGGAATGGAGGCACGAAAATTGCATCCATTATTCTGAAGATAATCAGACCTAAATAATTCTTTAGCCGCCTTTCATCTTCCCGGAACAAGAGAATGTTGAAGAATCCTTTGAAGTGCAAGGAAGGAAGCGAGAGAAGAAGCATCGGTCAACGCACGGAGTCGCTCCTACGTTTATCGTATTTCTAAACTCTAGATTAATTTGATTTTCAGATTTTATTTGAGGTTGAGAGACGATAGCATCTTATTAATTTGATTTGAATTTAATTGAGTTTATTTCATCAAGTTTAAGGAATTTTGTGTTTGAATCTTTGATTTGGTTGTGTTGAGTGGATTGATTTCTTTTGTTCATGAATATATGCTTCATGCTATTAAAGCCTAGCTACCTTTGATTGAATTTGTGAATTATAATTGAGATCAAGAGATGAAATTATAATACGCTAAAATAATTCATGTTGTATGTTTAAGATTTAGATCGAGAGATTAAATCACATACGTGGTCACTTTAAATTGAAAGATTTTAAAGATCAACGGTTTTCATAGAGATTTATTCGGTATTAAATTGGTGTAAGTGAACGAGAGTTACTTGTGTCAATTTATTACTAGTTTCAATATAGCTCGAGAGAGTGTATTGATTATATTCGAAAATCCGTCACCTTAAGAATTGATTGATAAGTAATTATTTTAACAAATAAATCATTGACGATAACACAATTGAACAAGCATCTTGATAGATTTCTTGAGCGGAATTCCTTCGCATCTTCAAAGGAGTTGTTTTATTTTTTAGTTTATTAAGTCTTTAGTTTAATTAGTTAATTAACCATCTTTTTCGTAGGCTAAATATAGTTTTGCTAATTTTATTTGGTACTTATACATTAGTCCATGTGGGTTCAACATCCTTTCTTATATATCACTATACTAAACTTGACACTGTGCACTTGTGGTAGAATCGCTACACTGAGAAATAATTGTTTAAAATAAAAGTGATCACCAATGTGAATTACTTGTTTTACAAGCTTTACTACAGATATGATGAGTTGTATACTCATGTGTTGTTGAATATCGGTTATTCGTATATACTCAGTGAAGTGTTTGTTTCAGATAATCCAAAGTAAAAGTCGACTCTAGAGGGAGGCCTAGACGTCTTTTCTGAAGTATTTTGAAGTATGGATTCAAGGAGCCAGATGATCTGTAGTTCTTCTCCCTCTGCTCATCATTGTACATATATGTGTATAGGTTTTTGGTATGGGTAGTGAGAGAAACAACCTTGGTCAAGAACGTGTCAAAAAGAGATATGCGTGTCATGCGTAATGAAAACGTGTCAAAGCTGAAAAATGCAGAAATTCATGATTTTCCCAATAAAATCGATTTTGCCCCTGTAGAGATCAATCGCCTCTCCTTAGAGATCGATCTCTCAAGCAAAAATTCTGGAAAAATGGTTTTCTTAGATGATTTAAAGTATGTGAAGCCTAGTATGATGTATGTGGACTATAAAAACATGTTAAATGTAAATATTAGATGATTTATTAATGTGTTTGAGATAAATGTATTTATAGGTCATAATCTCGAACAAGCAACACATAAGGTGAACTAAAAGAGTTCTTCGAGATGGGTGTATCGTTTGTGAGTGTGATATCCAGAAATTAATCTTGTTAATCCCTGAGTGGTTATAACCCTTAAGTGATTTAATTGGGGTAATTATAAGATAATTACGGTGTTGAGACTCCCGAGGATGTTAATCCGGTATCAAGGTTCTTGGATCCAAAGCTTGAGATTTTATTCTCATTGACGTGTTGAACCTTGGGACTATGTCGGTAGTGGGATTTGGGGTCTTAGGAGCCTTGTATTGAGGTTTGAGATGTATTTGAGGGAATGTGAGATTTTATTGAACACTTCCATTATTAATGAGTTTTTGGTGCGAGTATTGAGACTCGGGTTTGTGGACCCTTGGTGTTATATATATACCAAGTGGACTCAGTGTTTAGTTACTCCACTCATTTTCTCCCTCTCTCCTTCCACCCTCATCGCCTCCTCCCATCTCTTCTCCCTCTTCTTTTCCCCTACAAGAGAAACCCATGGAACTCGGTCTTTGAGTAAGATTCGTGAGAAAATCGATAGGTAATCGCCTTCATATCTTGATTGTGGTGGTTTAGATTGTATTTTTGTTGAATTTGGTTAAGATTGGAGGTGGTAGAGTTTTGAGTTTTTAGAAATTTTTCTTATGGTGTTGTGATGAGTATTCTTGTGTTTATGTTAAGGATTTGTGGAGTATTAGTGGCTTGGGATGGTTGTTTTGGGAGTTTTTTGCTTCGAAAAACGTAATTTTTGGCTGAAACAGGTTGGAGCAATCGATTGCTAGGGTTGGAGTGATCGATCGCCGCGTCATTGGTAAATTTTTGAAGAATATGAACAGTATGAGCGATCGATCCCTTGAAGATTAGCGATCGTCTGGCGGCAATCGATCTCCAAAGTTTAGAGATCGATCACCAAGGGGCAGTAGCCAAAATCCATCTAGAGGCGATCGATCACCTAGGGAGCAACGATCGATCGCCGATGTCTGTTTTTTTGAAAAAAAATTTATGTTGTTGAAATTTTGTCGTACGCATTGCTCCGGCCTTTTGGATATTATATCATCGTGTTAGGATGATATTTTGGAGGTTGAGTATGTGCTTGAATGTATGTTGTGTGCACTTAATTGATTGTGAGTTATTAACTGTGTATAACGAATAATTCACTGGATCTCGGGGCATAAGCAAGGATTGAATCTTACTATTGGATTATAAGGTATGTATGGCACGAGCATAGTTAGATATATTATTATCATGAGTAATGAATAATATATTATTGTTGAGATAAATGGCATGTGTTATGAATTGTGGAGATGTCGTTGTTGAGCGGGCACTAAGTATGATACTGTCGCTGTTGCGCGGGCATTGGTTATGATGCCGTCGTTGTTGAGCGTGCGAGAGGTTAGAGTGTCACCGTTGTTGAGCGAGCAATGTAATACGATGTGATGAGATTGTGAAATCGTTGATTGAAATATATTCAATTTCTGTAAATCATGATTGTAATGATTTAATTATAATTGATTATGGAATTGGCGGGTTGAGCATGAGTATAATTAATCAATGTAATGATTAACTGATTTTAGAGTTTGATAATTTTGGTTATTGTGAGAACGGGAACATCATGAGAGATTCCATATGGTAACAGTACATACAGGGAGTGCTTTCTGACTTTACACCTTTATATTCTGTAAATTATGACTTGTGAGATTGATGATATTGAGATAGTACTATTGGTATGCTCACCCCCTGTGGGGATTGTTTCTGTTGAAACAAGTAGAACATGTACAACATTGGCTCTGGAGATGAGTTCGTGCTATTGATCGGGAATGCCCCCAGGATTGAGGTACCAATATTGGTATTGGGTAACACATTTTATACAATAGATACACATTTTTTATTTAATGCTCGTTTGCGAGCATTCTCATATGTGTATATGGTTTGTATAAAGATTTCCAAATTTCTCTTTTCATTTATGATTCGCATGCAATTAATTAATGAGAAATGCATGATGAAATGAGAATATGAGATTGGTGCATTGTACAATATATACTTGTGCTAGTTGGATTGTATGGGAAATTGAATGAGAAGAGGATTAATGTCAAAAATTTTATAGTTGTCATGACATTGCTAGTGAAGCATGTATACGAATTCCCTAATGACATAAATGTATGCACTAATATATGTGATAATGCACTAATAGCCGATTAGGGGCGTGGGGTCGTTACATTAGTTGTATCAGAGCAATGGTTTGCACTTTTGGATAGTTGAGGGCCAATAGATGTGTTGATAGAAATGAATAGCACATAGTTTACGCATGATTGCAATTTTATATCAGTGTGACATAGATTTTATACGCTTATGTGCATCTATGATATGAGATCATAAATGAAATGTGTTATTGCTAACTATCGCGGTTGCATGATCGTATGGAATACGATGAAAATGATATTGACTAAAATGATTTGCACCTTATGTAATAATTGATAAGAAATCTGATTTTGTAGGAAAATCAGAGAATGGGAAACATGACGTGCTATCCGAGAACAGGGAATAATAGACAATGATGTGCCGTCAATATGTGACGGTAGGTGATGTGATGATTATGTATGGTTGACTTATGATTATGAGGATGCAGGTATATGCATGCACTAAGATTGATTTGTTATCATGATGCATGAATACTTGATATTCTTATTGTGAATGTATTGAAATTATTGTACTGCTACAGTTATATCGATTAGCGCTGGATCAAGATATTTGTCGCTGTCATATCGTAGCACGGGATGCTGATATGTCGAAGCGATGGATATCATTAAGCCGTTGATATAACATAGTAGGGAGATATTATGTTTATAGTATATATTGAGATCATTGTGATGATGCATATTGTGATATCCCTGAAATTAAGCCTGTGTTTATGGCTTTTAATAATAATTATGGTGATATGATTATTATGGTTGAGAAATGTATAGTTATGCGATAAGCATGAACTGGTAATACATTTCAGGGTGCATGTGACACATTGTGGGGATTGGTGCAAATTTGGCATGATATATTGGGCTTTATTCTAGAGTTATAGAAAAAGCATGTTTAATTGTGATTATGGTGCATTTTCGGCAAATGCTTTTAAAATATCATGTTGGGATATTTTACTACATCATGCTAAATACATGGACATTATTTTATTAATCCCCTTTTTAATAAAATCCTACACCCTACCATTTTTCCCCTTCATTCCCCACCATAAAACCATATCACTCAATCTCCTTCCTTTTCCCTCCATTTTATCGGTCAAGCAAGAGGATGAGGAGAAGAAACTTGGAGGCTTGTATTGCTTAAATTTTGCTAGGATTTTGAGTCTAAGTGGTAAGAAACCTTCCTTGGTAGGTGTTGATCTTGTTTAAATGAATTTATGGGTTTGTGTATTTGGGGAAAATGGCATATATTGATGTATTTTTATTGAGTTGAGTTGTGGTGTTGTTATATGGTGGTTTATGGGGTTTTTAATGTGTTGGATTGAGGATTATTGTTGGGTTGGTATGTATATGGTTTTGGCAAGGATTTTATATGTAAAAATTGTGTTTTTCCGGAAATTTTACAGCGACCGGTAAATCGGTAGCATCGTAGCGATCGATCGGTGCAAGTGCGTAGCGATAGGTAAATCTTTGAGTATTTACCGATCGATCGGTAGGAACGACCGATCGATTGGTGGTGGCTAGCGATCGATCGGTAGCTCTGACCGATCGATCGGTGCAAAGCCATAGCAAAAATTGGATTTATGGGTTTTTACCGATCGATCGGTAATGGTGACCGATCGATCGGTAAAGCGTATTGCTGAAAAGTATATTTTGAGTTCTCCTTTGAGTTTCGGGGAGCTTTTATCGGCCCATTGTGATTAATTGTTTGGGATTTTTGGTGATGGACTATTATTTGGCTTCTAATATTGAGTTGTACAATTGTGTAGAGCCTTCCCAGGTGACAGCACAATGTTGAATAAAGTCCTGCAAAAATCCCATATTTTGGAAAGGTATGTAGAGAGACGTACGGGCATCAAATGGTAAAATATATTTGTACATTTTGGATTATGCATTGTGGTTTCATATATATATTGGATGCTTGGTGCATATTATGGATAGTCGTTGTTATATTCGCATGATGATTTTAATGCTTTGTCGTTGTCATTTGAAGCGATGAGAGAATACTTGCCGCTGTCATATCATAGCGAGGAAAGAATATTTGCCGCTAATATATTGAAGCGATGGTAAATGCCGGTGTCGCATTAAAGCGAGGTTATTCGATGCCACTGATATGTTGAAGCAAGGGGTAGTAATGCCGCGGTCATGACAAAGCGATGTGCATTAAAATACACTGTTATAACAAGACTATGATTGGTTATTGGTATTGATGGAATAGATATATGTCATGACATTTATGGAATTGTATTATAATCTGATGATTATGAATATAAGTTGTGATACAAGGACAACCAAAAGGGAGCGTTTTAAATGTATTGGATACAGGAAGTGCTTTATATTAAGGTTTATGCATTTATACATTATAATCATATTGTGGTGAATATGGTTTATTATATGCTAATGGTTTGGGGTTGTTCCTGTAGGAGCTTTTGGCATGGAGGGCTAAGGCCATGGTTGATGCGGTGAGTTGTGTAAGGAGTGCTACTGGTATAGAAGAGCATGAATTCTTTTGTATAGTTTCTACACAGGGTAGAGTAAATCTATAGCCTTTACATTCATTTTGTGGGAATGTAACTAATTCCTTTTGGAAGTTTTTATTTTGACACTGTAATCCTTAAGCTCAAAGCATCAACATGAACCCTTATACTCTGATGAATGCATGTTTAGATCTCCTAATGCACTTAATCCACGCTTAAGGTAGTGATGCCTTACATTAGTGGTATCAGAGCAGTGGTTAGAGAACCAGGGATGAGCGAAGGGTAGACTTAGTGAACAAGTTGAATAGGTGTTCACTTATGAGCATGTTCATGCATGTGGTGCATATTTGAGTATATATGTGTTATACTAACATGTTTGGAGAATTGGTATTCACGTTAATGGGGTATTACATGAATATTCTGGTGTTATTATTGTTAAGCCCTATATTACAGCATGGCAGCCATGAACTTGGAACACCTCAATGAAGGGGTGGGAGATGCAATGAGAAATGCAAGTATTGCACAGACTAATCCTCTACCGCCACCGAATGTGGGCGTGGAACCTATTTCATAGCTGTTACTGCCCGGGAAATTGAGTCTGACGCAGTTCTTGACCTTCCATCCGCCTCGATTTGAGGGAACTGAGACTGGGAAGAAGTAGAAGAATGGTTTGAGGGAGCATATATTTGTATCGGCACCATGTGCCAAGACTGCTTGGTTGAGACTGGCAGAATTCCAACTAGCTAAGAAATCTTCCATGTGGTGAAAGATGATTGTTATGGAATTGAGAACTCAAGGGATATTGGTATACTAGAGTTTGTTCCGGACTCGATTGAGACCGGAGTTGTTTGATAGGGTTCTCTCTAATAACCCTAGTTCTTTTGATGATGCGCTTATAAGAGAGCAGAGCTAGCGGAAATTGGGGTGAGTGCTTACAAGGATGTTGTACCCCCATTTGTGCCATCTCAAAGGCCGGTGCCTGACAGTCTAAGACCATGAGGGGAACAGTTTAAGCCTCGTGGGGCTTCTTCATCTTCCTGATTTAGTGGGAAGCGATCTAATGACCAAAGGCCGGGAGATCGAAGGGGTAATGCACCGACCAACCGGGGACCAACACAAGCGAGTAGGACGGTGGAAACAAGATGCCATTATTGTGGAGGACCACACTCGATGGGTGGCTACTCGGCTTGTTAAACTTGTGGCAAGACGGGACACATTGCTCAGCATTGTCCTTCCCATGGAGGACAGTCAGATTTCAGGGTGAACAAAGCAAGATTTGATGACAGGGTAGTACAACGGAGGCAACCAGTTGTGCCTCGACCATTGGGAGGCTAGACAGTGGGACCACCTTAGGGGCAAGTGTACGCACTGACGAGGGAGCAGGCCGAGGCAGCCCAGAGGAAGTGATTGCGGGTAATTTATTTTTTTACCTACGCCGCTTTTATTTTGATAGATACAGGTGCCTCCCATTCCTTTGTGTCTGCGGATTTTGTGCAAAGACATCATATGTGTGATGACCTGAGATTAGGGATGTTAATCCCGGAGTATTAATAACCCCTAAAGTTGTTTTACGTGGCGACATGGAGTTTAATCGCGGTGTTGGGCCTTCTGGGATCGTCTATTTGAGTAATTGGGATCGTTGGATCCATAGGTTGAGATCGTATTCTCATTTCGGTGAAAACCTGTGAGTTGGGTTTTTAGTATGACTCGGAATCTCGGGTGCTTGGTGTGGGCACCGGTAGGGGGTTTTTGAGTTAGAGAGAGAGTTTTTGAAAACAGATGATTTTTAATGAATCATGATGTAATTGTGGGGATATTAGTATTTCGGGGTATTTTTGCTATAAATACCAGTTGAACCCGAGATTTCAATTATCCGAACCATTTCAGCACCTCATTTCTCTCTCCACCCGCGCGCCCCTTTCCCGATCCCCTTTGACCACCGCGCACAAAAGTGCTTCGGCCGCCGCCGTCCGGCCGCCGTTCGGCGCGTGCCACCCGTCGTCCGGCCGCCGTTCGGCGCGTGCCACCCGCCGTTGGAATCGTCTCTTCCAGGCGCTTCTTTACATACCAACAATTTGAAGTTTGGTCGAGAATCGAGCTCGGATTTGCCAGAAAAGCGTAGGGTTCGAAAACTGGATTTCATCCGATTTTTGGGACGCGATTTTGGTATGTTTTTGGTACGATTTTTCTGGTGTTTTTGGGGCGTTTTTATGCTGCTTTTGAGTCGATGATTTCATACTTTCATGGGTCGAAAATTTGTTGCTTATGGATTCGAATTTGAACACTGATTTTGTGAATTAGGGTTCGAAAATTTGGGTTTTTGGTATGAGGATGATGATTCTTGTTGTTATTCGATTAATTCATGTTTAAATGAATTATGATGCTTAATTGGGATCAAATTGAGATGTATGGTTCGAAATTGCCCTATTTTGGTGAGGGTTTGATTTCGATTTTGGGGGTTTTGGCTATGGGTTGATGATTCATGTTAAGAGATTGTTATTACATGTTTTAGATGATTTATGATGGTTGGTTGGGTTCGAATCGTGATGCTAGGGTTCGAATTATTGAAGATGTTCTTGGGCAATTTTTCGATATGTCGCATTCGTTTTCCCTCCCTGCATGTACCCTGCCACGGGTCTTTTAGATGTTTAATTGTCGTGTGTCGACAATATTTTGAGGGTTATGGATGTGTTTGAGCATGGGTTGCATGTTCGTAAATAATTGTGAATTATTTATCGTGTTAGCACATCGTTCCTCAGGGCATGGAACTCGAGCAAGGTTTGGCTCGGACTTCGAGGATTTAAGGTACGTTTAGCGTACGAGCATAGTTTAAATGATGTTTTACAAGTATGATGCATGATCTAAAATACATGAAATGCTTTACTATGATGGTACCGGGACTTGGTTACGTTATGTTGATTCACATGGTGGAATGCTTAGTGCCGCTATGAAGCGAGCAAATGATGAGGTGTGGTTGCTACGGAGCAAACACCGATAGTATGATGCTACTTGAAGTAAGAAATGAAAAAGGTGGTATTTGATTAGATATCTAGGATATCTGTATTTTATTCCCTATTGGTAATAAATAGGAACAGAGACGTAGTTAATCAGAGAAGTGATTAACTAGTATCGAAGTTAAGGAAATCTCAATATAATATCTAGAATTTTGATGATTGCTAGATAAAGAAAGATGTTATGAAATGTTGTTAATTTGAAACTGGCTAGGGTTAACCAATATGATGATTAATTGTATATTCAGGATTTGATGATTTATCTGTTTTGAGAACAGGGTTATTACAGGGGTACGCTATGATGAGGATGATACCATCCAGGAAGTATCACATATGTTCCGCAATATTTACATTTTCGTAAATTATGTATTATGTCATTATGATTATGAAATTGTGGAATTGGTATGCTCACCCCGTTGGGGGCTGTCTCTGTTGGGGCAGGTGAACAGGTACATCGATGGCTTTGGAGATGAGCTCGAGCTGTTGATTGGATGTACTCCCAGGATCGTGGTACCAGGGCTTGATGGAGCACGATATCGTATAGAGTACTTATATACCCATGAGGGTTATATACATATTCATGATGCTCGCATGTGAGCAAGATTACTTGTATATGCGTTGTATATAAAGGCATGAGCCTTTCTCTCTTTCATTCTATGTTGCATGCAATTAGAGGTAGAATTGCTAAATGATATGAGAGTCGTTAGTATGTTATGTGGGTGTTGAAACCCACTTTGGTTGTCATATGTGTGGTGTCTTCCCTGGCTGGGAATTTACTTGATATTGCTGTTTTCTGATGAGTTTTATGTCTTCCCTGGCCGGGAATTATGTTATGCGTTGTGCTTTTATTTCGGGATAGCTCTATTTATGGGGAGACTCTGCCCAAATTTTTATAAAAGTCCACAATGTAAAAAGTGGTGTAATGGGCGAACCCTATGAGTCTGTTGTTGTTAGGATGATGAGCTTATAACACTGTATGTTAAAGGAAACTTTGTAATTGCCATTCAACGGTAATGTATCATCTGAGTTTCCCGAATAATTTTATTGAAGCATGTGCCACACATAATGATTAATACACTAATCAAGGGTTAAGTTTATGGGGTCCTTACATTAGTGGTATCAGAGCAGTGGTTGCTCATTGGGGCTGTTGAGGGCCTAGGAAGTTATTGATAGCACATATTTATGCATGATGTCATTAATGTTATACGACATGACTAATTGTTTATGTGCTTTTATGTTATGAAAAGTGGTATTGCTAACCATTGTGGTTGCAGGAATCGTGTGGAACACGATAGGATGGCATTAATAGTGATGTCTAACACTCTATATGCTACGTGCCAAGGAATCTGATTTTGGAAGAAAATCAGGGAAAAGAAAGATATGACGTATTGTCTGAGGACAGACTGGGTAGACAACCGACAGTGGAATACTTCGGTATGGTCTCAATTATTATTGAATATACTAATGCGTTTGTTCATGTAATGCCCAAGCAAGGAAGGTACGTTAGACGTGTACGGGCATCGGACGGTAACACACTCCTAACTCTGACCATGCATTGAATGCATAAGTATTTATGATGTTTATGATGATGATGATTATGATGATTTTGATAAGTAAGTTTATGACGAATATGTTATGATGACGATGTTTATGACAAGTAAGTTTATGATGATGTGATACGATGTTATGATGTGGTAAGATGCCACGGGGTAAGATGCCCATATGGTAAGAGGCCATACTCCTATATTATGATCATACTATGATTGCATAAGAATTTACGATGCCATGATGATGTGTATAATGAATAAAAATGATAAGATGTTTAAGATGATGTTATGATAAGTAAGTTCACGATGAAGATGATTTTATAATGAATAAAGATGACAAGATACTTATGATGATGTTATGATAAATGAAGATGATATGACGTTTACGATGACGATTATGATAAGTAATGATGATGTTAATATGATGTTTATAGAATGATATGATGTTTATAAGGTGGTAGGATGCCATAGAGTAAGATGCACATATGCATGAATATGAACCAGGGAAAAAGAAAAGAAGTTAATGAATAACTAGCAAGCTTACTCAACTATGATTTCGTATATTTACTGTTTTATCTCTAAGATAATGATGCTATAAGATGATGATGTTTATATGATGATAATGTATGTTTAACTATGTTACTTAGAATGGTTGAATGTCCGGTGGTCATTATGGGCAAGCGAGGAAGGTCTTGCCGCTCACATAGCTGATGAGCGATGGGGTACATCCGCTATCAAGGTGTAGCGATGGGTATCATCCGCTGATGAGCGATGGGGTACATCCGCTATCAAGGTGTAGCGACGGGCATCATCCGCTGAGCGATGGGGTACATCCGCTATCAAGGCGTAGCGATGGGTATCATCCGCTGAATAAGAGATACATCCGCTATCAAGGCGTAGCGATGGGTATCATACGATGTGTTATGTCGAGCGAGGGGGCCAATTGTGCCGCTGTCATAATGGAACCCGGACAGTCCCATTTCTAATTAACATAGTTTGTTGTGAGTATATATGTGAATATGATGTGTATGATGATGTTTATGATGAGTAAAGATGATATGATGATTATGATGATGTTTATGATGATAGGATGCCTCATTCCGCTATTTTACGATGACTCATTCTTTTATGAGGATTGGCGATGATTGATGCCGCCGGATATGATGATAGCGATGCCTCATTCCGCTATTTTACGATGACTCACTCTTCTATGAGGATTGGCGATGGTTTATGCCGCCGGATATGTTAATAGCGATGCCCCATTCCGCTATTATGTGGATTTACGATGACTTATTCTTCTATGAGGATTGGCGATGATTAGTGCCACCAGATATGTTGATAGCGATGCCTCTTTTCGCTGTTATGTAGACAATGATTCAGGCTCAGGTGTATAGCGAGGTTTTATGCCACCTATTATATGACGAGGTATTATGCCGTCAATTCTATAGCGATGGACTGTGCCGCTATATATTCAGCACAGGATTTTGCCGCCTTCGAGCGATGGGTGCTGATTACGTATTATTATTGAGCGACGGAGACAGGTATGCCGCTATCTTGTTAGCGATGAGGTATGAGATATTGCTATTCGATTAGCTTTATTATAGCTGGCATGCGTTGTTATACATGTTTTATTATGACTATTTTACTAGCATGATGATGGATGACATATGTTGATGTACATGGACCGTCACGAGTTGACTGGGTTGTTTAGATGTCATTGTTGACATGCATCGTCACTAGTTGACGATACCTTAGATGCCATGAGTGGGCATGTGTCGTCACGGGGTGGCGATGACGATGGTTTAGGAGATGTCTTATTAGACATGCATCATCGTTACGATGAACAATGCGTTGAGTATACGTTTTCAGTTGTATGCCTTGGGTGCCAGTGTCGGGCACAAGGTGGTGTGTGCGTCACCGATTAACGTGGCCCTTATACCGAGCGGGTTGCTCGAGGAATGGATGGACGCACTGTACATGTGATTGTACCGCAGAAATTGTTGAGGGATCATATCACGAGTGGTGGTACCGTTGGAATGGCTTTTTGGCCATGTAATTTGACGATAGGAGTGATCGTGGAGGAATTGCTCGCTTTCTATTGATATGACATGTGGTAGACATGGTCACACCAACCATGAGGGTGTAAGATGGGTCCTAAGGAGGTAGGATCAGGTTATGTTAAGTACATGGGGACATTGGAGTGTCCAGGGTATGTCAGCATAGGAGGAATGTTGGGTAAAGACCCACTACTCTATTGATTTTCTTCCCATGGTATGGTATGCCGTGCGGAAACGTCCATCTGATTGATAGGTTTGAGGTGAACCTAGTGAGGCAGCGACTAGTTTGTCTGCCGCGTGTGTGCAGCACCATGATGGGCTTGCTAGAGCCGTTATACTGCTCATTGGAACCAAGTTTGGCAAATCGTAAGGTGATACGAGGTGGATTGTGGTGGACTCTGGTAGTCACCACGTCATTTGAAGTTGAAGTTGAGTATGCCTCACTGAAACATATATATGTTTATGTTTAATATTGGTGAGACTTGTCTGGGACAGCTCATGATGTTGAAGTACCAACAAGAGAGTCATCAAGTCGTCGTTGATTCGATCTGGGAATCCATGTATTTGGGATGCAATGGGTTTATTGCATGTCCTTTCAGAATTTGAACTCTGTGGAGTCTTGATGGTTTATTTATGATCAGGATGTGATCCTTGGAATATCCGGAGGTGGAAAAATCTTGTGAGATGTCTTTTGTGTGAATCTGTGGCCGTGAGTTGCCCAAATTGAGTTGCAATGATGCGACTGCTCATTCGATGGAGGAAGTATGAAAGGGGAGACCAGGTTTGGTATGTGTACATCGTGGTATACTAGTGTTTTCCCTCGTAACGATGTATGTTAGACATCGTGAGTCATGATAAAGATATCATTGGATGATATCTACGATGGAATCGGGAACGATTCGAATACTTGCAGTTTCAGTTGACTAACTGCTTTTGGGTTGTTAGCGTTGAGTGGTACTGATGCTCTTTGACGTTATGATGGATTTGGAAGTCTATTCCACTCCAGAGATTGACACGAGGTCAACGTTCTCACGGTTGAGGTGTCATTCATGATGCGTTCTTACTAGTGGTATTAGAACGAAGGATGACTGTCCGATCTACGGTCGTAAGTATTGGTTGTTTTGCAGTCATGAGGGACTGACTTTTGGGATGACCCACATCGAGGTACGTTTTGCCTCTTGAGTGATATGTTGGTTTTGGTATGTCGCTCTGTTTCAGAGTTCGATGTGAGGTAAGTATTCTCGAGGTTTTTAAGACGATTCTGTTACGGTCAAGAATCGAGGTTCTGGCTTCATGTTGTTGTGTAGCCTGGGTGTTATGTAATACACCGGTGCTAATTTCGAGGACGAAATTCTTTTAGTGGGGGATATTGTGATGACCTGAGATTAGGGATGTTAATCCCGGAGTATTAATAACCCCTAAAGTTGTTTTACGTGGCGACATGGAGTTTAATCGCGGTGTTGGGCCTTCTGGGCTCGTCTATTTGAGTAATTGGGATCGTTGGATCCATAGGTTGAGATCGTATTCTCATTTCGGTGAAAACCTGTGAGTTGGGTTTTTAGTATGACTCGGAATCTCGGGTGCTTGGTGTGGGCACCGGTAGGGGGTTTTTGAGTTAGAGAGAGAGTTTTTGAAAACAGATGATTTTTAATGAATCATGATGTAATTGTGGGGATATAGTATTTCGGGGTATTTTTGCTATAAATACCAGTTGAACCCGAGATTTCAATTATCGGAACCATTTCAGCACCTCATTTCTCTCTCCACCCGCGCGCCCCTTTCCCGATCCCCTTTGACCACCGCGCACAAAAGTGCTTCGGCCGCCGCCGTCCGGCCGCCGTTCGGCGCGTGCCACCCGCCGTTGGAATCGTCTCTTCCAGGCGCTTCTTTACATATCAACAATTTGAAGTTTGGTCGAGAATCGAGCTCGGATTTGCCAGAAAAGCGTAGGGTTCGAAAACTGGATTTCATCCGATTTTTGGGACGCGATTTTGGTATGTTTTTGGTACGATTTTTCTGGTGTTTTTGGGGCGTTTTTATGCTGCTTTTGAGTCGATGATTTCATACTTTCATGGGTCGAAAATTTGTTGCTTATGGATTCAAATTTGAACACTGATTTTGTGAATTAGGGTTCGAAAATTTGGGTTTTTGGTATGAGGATGATGATTCTTGTTGTTATTCGATTAATTCATGTTTAAATGAATTATGATGCTTAATTGGGATCAAATTGAGATGTATGGTTCGAAATTGCCCTATTTTGGTGAGGGTTTGATTTCGATTTTGGGGGTTTTGGCTATGGGTTGATGATTCATGTTAAGAGATTGTTATTACATGTTTTAGATGATTTATGATGGTTGGTTGGGTTCGAATCGTGATGCTAGGGTTCGAATTATTGAAGATGTTCTTGGGCAATTTTTCGATATGTCGCATTCGTTTTCCCTCCCTGCATGTACCCTGCCACGGGTCTTTTAGATGTTTAATTGTCGTGTGTCGACAATATTTTGAGGGTTATGGATGTGTTTGAGCATGGGTTGCATGTTCGTAAATAATTGTGAATTATTTATCGTGTTAGCACATCGTTCCTCAGGGCATGGAACTCGAGCAAGGTTTGGCTCGGACTTCGAGGATTTAAGGTACGTTTAGCGTACGAGCATAGTTTAAATGATGTTTTACAAGTATGATGCATGATCTAAAATACATGAAATGCTTTACTATGATGGTACCGGGACTTGGTTACGTTATGTTGATTCACATGGTGGAATGCTTAGTGCCGCTATGAAGCGAGCAAATGATGAGGTGTGGTTGCTACGGAGCAAACACCGATAGTATGATGCTACTTGAAGTAAGAAATGAAAAAGGTGGTATTTGATTAGATATCTAGGATATCTGTATTTTATTCCCTATTGGTAATAAATAGGAACAGAGACGTAGTTAATCAGAGAAGTGATTAACTAGTATCGAAGTTAAGGAAATCTCAATATAATATCTAGAATTTTGATGATTGCTAGATAAAGAAAGATGTTATGAAATGTTGTTAATTTGAAACTGGCTAGGGTTAACCAATATGATGATTAATTGTATATTCAGGATTTGATGATTTATCTGTTTTGAGAACAGGGTTATTACAGGGGTACGCTATGATGAGGATGATACCATCCAGGAAGTATCACATATGTTCCGCAATATTTACATTTTCGTAAATTATGTATTATGTCATTATGATTATGAAATTGTGGAATTGGTATGCTCACCCCGTTGGGGGCTGTCTCTGTTGGGGCAGGTGAACAGGTACATCGATGGCTTTGGAGATGAGCTCGAGCTGTTGATTGGATGTACTACCAGGATCGTGGTACCAGGGCTTGATGGAGCACGGTATCGTATAGAGTACTTATATACCCATGAGGGTTATATACATATTCATGATGCTCGCATGTGAGCAAGATTACTTGTATATGCGTTGTATATAAAGGCATGAGCCTTTCTCTCTTTCATTCTATGTTGCATGCAATTAGAGGTAGAATTGCTAAATGATATGAGAGTCGTTAGTATGTTATGTGGGTGTTGAAACCCACTTTGGTTGTCATATGTGTGGTGTCTTCCCTGGCTGGGAATTTACTTGATATTGCTGTTTTCTGATGAGTTTTATGTCTTCCCTGGCCGGGAATTATGTTATGCGTTGTGCTTTTATTTCGGGATAGCTCTATTTATGGGGAGACTCTGCCCAAATTTTTATAAAAGTCCACAATGTAAAAAGTTGTGTAATGGGCGAACCCTATGAGTCTGTTGTTGTTAGGATGATGAGCTTATAACACTGTATGTTAAAGGAAACTTTGTAATTGCCATTCAACGGTAATGTATCATCTGAGTTTCCCGAATAATTTTATTGAAAGCATGTGCCACACATAATGATTAATACACTAATCAAGGGTTAAGTTTATGGGGTCCTTACAATATGTGCCCGTCTCCGTTGCCCACGCCTCTTATGGTCTCGACACCCACAGGGAAGTATGTGATTGCTGATCGGATATTATCTGACTGTCTCATTTATTTTGAGGGCAATGATCTGAAGGCTGATTTGATTGTGCTAGGAATGACGGACTTCGATTGCATTGTGGGCATCAATGTACTGGACAGATATCAGGCAGTGGTTTATTGCGAATAGAGAACGGTTCGTTTCCGATCTAATCAGGGGATTCAGTGGATATTTTATAGAAGTGGTTCTCGTCCGAAGATTCCGTTGGTACCGGCTATCAAAATGTCACGGCTATTGGAACGTGGACATACGGGCTATCTCATCTATGCCATTGATGTTGTGGAAAAGAGCAAAGAGCTGAAATTAGAGGAGATATCTGTGGTTGCAGAATTTACCGACGTGTTTCCGAAAGAGATTCCAGGTTTTCCGCCGAGTAAGGAAGTCTAGTTTGGGATTGAGCTATTACCAGGGACGTCCGCTATTTCTCGTGCCCCTTATACAATGGCACCAGCGGTTGAGGGAACTGAAGGTGCAGTTGCAAGAACTTCTTGACAAGGGAAACATACGTCCTAGAGTATCGCCTTGGGGTGCATGTCTTGTTTTTGAAAAATAAGGATGGTTCGATGCACTTGTGCATCGATTACCGGCAGTTGAATAAAGCGACGGTAAAGAACGAGTACCTTCTTCCATTGATTTATGATCTGCTTGATCAGTTACAGGGCGTGAAACTTTATAGCAAGATTGACTTGAGGTCAGGTTACCATCAGATTCGGGTTAGAGAGGAGGATGTTCAGAAGACAACATTTCAGACTCGGTATGGGCACTACGAGTTCTTGGTCATGCCATTCAGAGTGACGAATGCCCCGGCTGTCTTTATGAGTATGGTGAATCGGGTGTTTCAACCGTATCTGGATCAATTTGTCATAGCATTTATTGACAACATTCTTGTCTATTCTAGAAGCGAAGAGGAGCACGTGAGGAATTTGGGGACCGTGCTTCAGATTCTCCGAGATAATAAGTTATTTGCCAAGCTCAGAGTGTGGTATTTCTGGGTCATGTCATCTCCAGAGATGGGATATCTGTGGATCCCAGGAAGGTAGAAGCAGTAATGGAATGGTATGTGTGTGAGACCCCGTTATCTCAAACATACTAATAGGTGCGATTAAGAGAACTAAACATTCATATGAATAAATCAGAGTAATAAGTCGTGTTGATTAACCTGAGCTTAAGAGATTACAGTACCCAAAGTTTCAAAAAGGAATTTCACATATTCCTACAAAAGGTACTACACTATAGTCTTACTCTACTTCATGTAGAAGCTATACAAAAAATTTCTCTAACATGCTAATCCTGTAGCACTCCTTACAGCTCAGCATTTCAACCCCGACCCTGGTTCTCATCATCAAAAGCACCTACAAAGACAACCCCCAACACATGAGCATAACATAAATCATATTCAACATAATATGAATGTAAGACGTAAATGCATAATCATAATACAAAGTACTTCCTGTATTTCCAAGCATTTACAACGCCCATTGGTTGTCCCTGTACCATAACTCATAATAAACACATTATATGAAATTATGGATCATTTAATAATGTCATGACATATCACCTCTTTCTTTACATAGCTTTTGAGTCATATATCAACAGTTATTTTAATGCTTCTTGCTTCATCATCTCATAATGAGCGGTACAATCTTTCCCGCTTCATTACTACAAAATCTCATAATGAGCGGTACAATCGTCCCCGCTTCATTACGACAAAACCTCATAATGAGCGGTACAATCTTCCCAGCTTCATTACTACAAAATCTCATAATGAGCGGTACAATCTTCCCCGCTTCATTACTACAGAACAAGCATAAGCATTAAACATACACTGTGATCTCTCTTGACTCGTGGAATACACCTCTTTATTCCACATCACAATATGCAACAACAATGCATAATAACATGTATCATACTCTTAATGCATCACATTGCATTCATCATGTGTCAAATAGACAAACATAAAGTACATGTTACCGTTGGGATGCCCGTACGTCGCTTACGTACCTTTCCAAAATGTAGTGTGTTGTGGGACTCTATCCCCTGCGCTGTGTAGCTGTCTTTGAAGGCTCTACACCAGTGTACAACACAATATTAGATGTCTCATTACAATCCAATATAAAAAATTAAACAAAATATAACAATTTATATTTTTCATCATTCTGGGTCTCTCGATCGATCGGCCCCTCTTCTCGATCGATCGAGAAGACGCCTTCCATCAAAGTCAAGATTCTGCCTCGCTCGATCGATCGGGATGAAATGTCGATCGATCGAGATGCTCTGTTCGAGAAATACCATCCCAGAATTCTCAAACACCTATTTTTACACCCTTCGATCTAGCATATAAAATACACCACATGCTTAAACAATTATGCTAGCAGCTACAATACACTACCCTGAGTGTATTCATATCAAATTTACACCGCAAATATAAATCCACATGCATAAACGTCGTCCATTTACACAAGTACTCAACCAACTTTTCTAAAAAACAGGGCATTGTCTTCCTGCCCAGATTTTCGAGTACCCACTTTCAAGCAATTAAATCTACCACATAAGTCATGAAGTTTGCTCGAATAAAAATATCCTGGGATTTACAAAATTACCATGCATATACTCAAATCGAAGGTTCACCAAAAACCCATCTAACATGCATGCTATCACCTTTTCAATATCACTCCCATTCCACATTTTTCCAGAAAAACAGGGCAATTATCTACCCAGATTTTCGAACACCCTTTTTCACATGCTTAAATCCTTAACATAAAACATGTAACATGCTCAAGGAAAAATACTGAGAGTTTCATAAAAACACCATGTAAGCATTTAAAACGAAGGTTTCAAGAAACCTAAGCTAACATGCCATTTTTACACTACTCAAAAGCAAGAACTTAAACAAGTTTAAATCGAAAACAGGGCATGGTTCTCACCCTACTTTGCTCCGATTTTTGAGAGGCTTCCAAGGAATGAAAATGGCCAGGCTCCTCACGGTTTTGCTCAGCAGGTGCTGGAGGTTATTTGGGATAGAAGGCTCGAGATTTGGAAATGGAGGAGGAGGCTGAATGATTGTGCCAAGTGGGGTGACTAATCAGCCTTGTACAATTGATTGGTATGGGTTGGGGGGGGGGGGGGGGTGGTTGGGTGTTGGGTGGTATGATGTGTTATGTTTTGGTCCCGGTATTTAGCATGATGTATTAAAATATCCTCACATGATATTTATAGTATTTTCTCAATAAAATACTTCAATTCCCATTTAAACATGCTTCACCAAAACAAATAACACACACCCCAAGTAAACATGCCACAGCCCCAAAATCCCAACATAAATCACACACACCCTGAAATGAATCTCCTCAATAATATTAATTCAATCCCATGAATTAACACCCAAATAAACATAATTTAAATTAATGATTAAAATCACATAATCATTTCGGGGATATCACACTGCGCCTACCTCTGTACCCGAGATTCTGAGTTTTCTTGGTTTGGCTGGTTACTATCGACGTTTTGTACAGGGATTCTCAAAGATTGATAAGCCATTGATGCAATTGACTAAGAAGGGAGTATCGTTTTATTGAGGCTTGTGAACTGAGTTTCCAGGAATTGAAACATCGACTGACGTGGCACCCGTGTTAGTGATTCCCACGGAGAACAAGAGGTTCGTTCTTTATACAGATACATCGCTACAGGGCTTGGGATGCGTATTGATGCAAGATAAGCATGTGGTGGCTTATGCTTCGAGGCAGCTGAAGCCGCACGAGATTAGGTATCCAGTTCATGATTTGGAATTGGCGGCTATCGTATTTGCCTTGAAGATTTGGCGACATTATTTGTATGGTACATCATTTACCATATACATGGACCACAAGAGCTTGAAGTTCTTGTTTACTCAGGTGGAGCTGAACATGAGGCAGAGGAGATGGATGGACTTGCTAAAGGACTATGATTGTGAGATAGAGTGTCATCCCGGGAAGGCTAACTTGGGTTATGACTTTGATCTATATGCATCACCGGCACGTGTATCAACCTTATTAGCTGAGCCAGACATTTTTTAGAATATCAGAAAGGCTCAGAAGTCAGATGATGATATACGGAGATGGTTAGCATTGGTCCTTCAAGGACAACCATCAAAATTCAGGATTGCAGAGGACGGTATGTTGAGGGTTGGTAACCGTTGGGTGGTCCCAAGTGTGCCGGAGCTGCGCCAAGGAATCTTGCAGCGAGCTCACAGCAGCAGATTTAGTATCCACCCAGGCGAGAGAAAATGTACAAGGACCTATGTGACCAATTCTGGTGGAAGCGGATGAAACGAGATGTTATAGCATTTGTTAAGAGATGCTTGATCTGTCAACAGGTGAAGGAGAGGCCTGGTGGTGAATTGAAGAGCTTGGAGATACCTAAATGGAAATGGGAGCACATAACCATCGACTTTGTGACTCATTTTCCAAGGACGAATTCGGGATCTGACGCCATTTGGGTGATTGTGGACAGATTGACGAAGGTGGCTCACTTTATTCCTATAGCATGACCTTCACGTACTTGAGGATGGCTCAGTTGTACATTCGGGATGTGGTGAGGTTGCACGGGATCCCGATTTCTATTGTGTCTGATCGAGACCCACAGTTTACGTCTCATTTTTGGGAAGGTCTCCAATCTGAGGTGAGATTGATCATGACTTACCATCCCCAAACAGATGGCCAGACCGAGCGTACTATACAGACGCTCGAGGATATGTTGTGAGCTTATGTGCTAAAGTTTGACTCTACGTGGCAGGATTCAGTGGCCTTGGTGGAATTCTCGTACAATAATAGCTACCAGGCGAACATTCAAATGGCTCCATTTGAGGCCTTGTATTGTCGGCGTTGTCGATCACCGTTGTACTGGGATGATATGGATTGTAACTCGATCAGAGGACCAGAACTGATCTGGTAGATGGAAGAAAAGGTGAAAGTGATCAGAAAATGAAAGCAGCCCAGGATAGACAGGCAGCCTATGCTAATAAACGGCGACGACCGTTGGAATTCCAATTGGGAGAGAAGGTCTTTTTGAAGATCTCACCTTTCAGAGGTGTTGTGCGGTTTGGAATGCACTGGGAAACTATCTTCGTGGTATGTTGGGCCGTATGAGATCTTGCAGTGCATTGGTACTTTGGCTTACCACTTGGCTTTGCCACCGTCATTGTCTGGGATTCATGACGTGTTTCATGTGTCTATGTTGAGGAAGTATGAGCCAGATAAGTCTCATGTGTTGCAGTCTTCAGAAATTCAGTTGGATTCTGATGTGTCCTATGTTGAACGGCCGGTTAGAATTCTGGATCGAGTGGATCACAGACTTCGGAATGAGGTGATACCGATGGTCAAACTTCAGTGGGATCACAGGGGTGTCGAGGAGGCCACGTGGGAGACAGAGCGACATATGGTGCAGCACTACCTGGAACTGTTCTCTGGTATGTGAATTTATGTTTTGATTGGCTTGGGTAAGTTCATGCTAATTTCGAGGTCCAAATTTTCTAAGTAGGGGAGTATTGTGATATCCCAGAAATTAAGCTTGTGTTTATGGCTTTTAATAATAATTATGGTGACATGATTATTATGGTTGAGAAATGTATAGTTATGTGGTGGGCATGAACTGGTAATACATCTCAGGGGGCATGTGATGCATTGTGGGGATTGGTGTAAATTTGGCATGATATATTGGGCTTTGTTCTAGTGTTATAGAAAAAGCATGTTTAATTGTGATTATGATGTATTTTCGGCAAATGCTTTTAAAATATCATGTTGGGACATGGACATTATTTTATTAATCCCCTTTTAATAAAATCCTACACCCTACCCTTTTTCCCCTTCATTCCCCACCACACAACCACATCACTCAATCTCCTTCCTTTTCCCCCCCATTTTATCGATCAAGCAAGAGGAATAGGAGAAGAAACTTGGAGGCTTGTATTGCTTAAATCTTGCTAGGATTTTGAGTCTAAGTGGTAAGAAACTTTCCTTGCTAGGTGTTCATCATGTTTAAATGAATTTATGGGTTTTTGTATTTGGGAAAAATGGCATGTATTGATGTATTTTTATTGAGTTGAGTTGTGGTGTTGTTATATGGTGGTTTATGGGGTTTTTAATGTGTTGAGAGGATTATTGTTGGCTTGGGATGTATATGGTTTTGGCAAGGATTTTATATGCAAAAATGGTGTTTTTCTAGAAATTTTGCAGCGACCGATCGATCGGTAGCATCGTAGCGATCGTTCGGTGCAAGTGCGTAGCGATGGGTAAATCTTTGAGTATTTACCGATCGATCGGTAGGAACGACCGACCGATCGTGGTGGCTAGCGACCGATCAGTAGCTCCGACCGATCGATCGGTGCAAAGCCGTAGAAAAATTGGATTTATGGGTTTTTACCGATCGATCGGTAAAGGTGACCAATTGATCGGTAAATCGTATTGCTGAAAAGTATATTTTGGGTTCTCATTTGAGTTTCGGATAGCTTTTATCGGCCCATTGTGATTAATTGGTTGGGATTTTTGGTGATGGGCTATTATATGGCTTCTAATATTGAGTTGTGTTGTGTAGAGCCTTCCCAGGTGACAACACAACGCAGGGGATAAAGTCCTGCAAACATCCCATATTTTGGAAAGGTACGTAGAGAGACGTATGGGCACCAAATGGTAAATGTATTTGTACATCTTGGATTATGCATTGTGGTTGCATATATATATTGGATGCTTCGTGCATATTATGGATAGTCGTTGTTATATTCGAGTGATGATTTTAATATTTTGCCGTTGTCATTTGAAACGATGAGAGAATACTTGCCGCTGTCATATCATAGCGAGGAATATTTGTCGCTAATATGTTGAAGCGATGGTAAATGAAGGTGTCGCATTAAATCGAGGTTATTCGATGCCGCTGATATGTCGAAGCGAGGGGTATTAGTGCCACGGTCATGACAAAGCGATGTGCATTAAAATACACTGTTATAACAAGACTATGATTGGTTATTGGTATTGATGGAATGGATATATGTCATGACATTTATGGAATTGTATTATAATCTGATGATTATGAATATAAGTTGTGATACAGGGACAACCAAAAAGGAGCGTTTTAAATGTGTTAGGATCGGTCCGGAGTGTTTAGAGGGGGGGTGAATGAACACTCCTTCTAAAATTTAATCCCTTGTGATTTCTTTCGGTTTAGTGAAAGAAATCTGTTTCTTAATCAACTCTTTTATAGAACAGACCACTGAATGTATAAGTGCGGAACGGTCTGATCTTATATTTGTAAGAGCGGCTTGATGGCTTGAATGAAAGAACAAGTGCAGAAAGACAAGAACACAGAAAATGTTTCTGGAAGTTCGAAGGTGGTGTAATCCTTCTACGTCTCCCCTTCTTCCAATTAAGGAAGGTTTATACTAGAATACTTTGATTTATACAATCCTGTTGTACAAACCCGATTCAGGCTGGATTTACCCCACTACCTGTCTGAAACTCTTAGTCACTCGATCTGTTCAGACACTCTCTGTCTGACAGTTACAATTTGTTTCTCACTTCTGTTTTTCAATACAGACTACACAAGATGCGCACAGTGATCCTAAATGATCAAATATTACAAAGTAATCGTGCTTAAGAATAATTTCAGCTCGAGAGCTTCTGAGCTTGTAAGCTTGTGCTGATTTGCTTTCTTGTGTTTTTCGATTGATCAGTCTCTCGTGTCCTTGTATATCTGTGTCTTATTTTCTGTATTGTTGTTGCATCCTTCTATAGTTGCATGTACCAATGACATTATTTCCCTTAATGTGCAACTCTTGACTCTGCTTATTCTCTGAGTAAGCTACAGTCTTCTTCTTCAGGATACTTGCCGTTCTGGTTCATGCTTTCGGCGACTGTCAGGTAAGCTCTTCTTTGTCTTCTTACCTTTTATGGCAATCTTCAGTCTTTGGTCCTTTGTAGCATTAATTACGACATTAAATGCTACAATAAATAGCCGTTAATGATTCGGACTGAAAAGCCAAACTTTATACATCCTTGACTGCTCTGATCTGATAAAGATTGAGATCGATCTGAAGCTTCGATCTAGTCAGTCTGATATCCATCGATCCGGTCTGATATGTGATATGTCTTATCAGCTTGTTCTGTTTTGAGCTATCGATCTGGTCAGTCTGATTACCCTCGATCCTGTCTGATATGCTTTGTCATCTTATCAGCTTGATCTGTTTTGGGCGATCGATCTGGTCAGTCTGATTTCTCTCGATCCGGTCTGATATGTTTTGTCATCTTTAAAATCTCATCGATAAGGTTCGGAACTAACAAATTCCCCCTTTTTGATGATGACAAAACCTAGCTTCCAAGTCTTTTAAACCAGTCTGATAAGAGCTCTGAAGCGTATACTTTCGGATCGATTACTTCTTCTTGTTCAAAATAAATGAACAATTAAGTTCGATCGATTAAGTCTTTTATTATTAAGCCTTTTAGTTTAGTTCAAAATAAATGAACAAGGACTTAACAAATAAGGATTTTCTTTATTGATCAACAGTCTTGCATACAGACAGTCTGAATATATAAACAATCTATTTTCTTGAAGACTGAGACTGATGCGGCTTGAAGTCTTTTTTCTTTTCCCCCTTTTTGTCAGCAGCAATCTCTTGGAGAAAATCTACAACTTGTGCTAGCTGAGCGCTGATAGCGTCAAGACGAGTATCTTGAGCGCGAAGGGAGTTGGCGACGGATGCTCTGACTTCAGTGGCCAGCTTGATCTGCTCTTTTCTCAGGCTGTTCTTATAAGTGGCTTGCTGAGAGAACAAATCGTTCAGTCCTCGTTGAAGGCTGCCGATACTGGCTGTCATCTTCTCTTTGAATGAATCAAAGTCCAAAGCTGTAAGCCTCTGACCTTGATGAACTTCTAGAACACGTTGAGAGAGTGACATGCAGTTGTCAGATAGGTGCTGAAGAGTCCTTGCCAGAAATGGAGGTGCATCAGATTGTCGGCTTGGAGAGTGATCTGATGACGACAAAGCATGATCATCTTCTTCAGCAATCGGCACAAGTGAAGATACAGCAGCTTAGGTGACTTTCGGACCGGATCAAGGTGACCAGATCCGAAGAAAATTCTTGTAGGAAAGCCATATCTTCATCGGATTGGACTGGAGGAGTGCTGGGTCTGGAAGGCTCCTCAATTTGTAGAGCTGCAACAACAGTGGATACCACCAGATCCGGATCAACGAACTCTGGTGCGCCAACTGTTGCAAGTTCTGCGGTTGGACTGAGGTGAACGTGGGAGTCTGACGATCCCAATGGAATAGATGTTGTTGGAGAATCCAACAAAACATTCAGTGGTTCATCTTCTGTAGCAGACGAAGCATTAGGCAATGGCTGCTCCGCTGTCTGATCTGCTACTATGTCTAAAGTCTGATCTGCTTCGCGATCTGCAGTCTGTTCTGCTGCACGATCTGCAATCTGTTCTGCTGCTCCAGAGGGAAGAACCTCAATGAAAGGTTCTGCCAGAGTCTTGCTGGCAGAGGGATGATCCGGGCTGGTTGCTGGAGTGGATACGCTGATTTTCTGTCGTTGAAATCGGACAGCTAACTGGAGAGCATGAATATCCATCTCTAATTGAGCAATAACAGCCCCATCATCTCTGGCAGTTTGAACATTCGGATCGAAGTTCGCTTTCTTAGTAGTTAAGAGCAGAGTCGCCAGTCTGAATCTTTGATTGGCCTTGAATAGCTCTTTACGCTGCACAGCAATCCGAACATCATCGGTCTCTGTCCCCTTCAGAACTTCTTCTTCCATTTTTTGAAGGCGTTTGAGTTTGCCGAAGAACATCTCAATGTGGTTGATCGTTCTGTATTCGACGTACTCATCAAAAACCATAATGAGCTCCTTCACTTTCTCTTCAACTTCCTCCATAGCAATATCAATTGCTGTCTGTGCTGCAGATTTGGGCTTAGAGGAAAGTGGTTCGGAGAGAATGGTTTTGCCCTTGCCGGTGGGGGGAGGGGACTTGATCCCGGATTGGGTATAGTCTCCCAACTCAGTGATAACAATCCCTTTCACCACGGGAAGGGCAGAGGGGACTCGGATGGTTACATTTGGTGCAGTGGTTGAAGTGGTTGAGATTTGGGTTGTAGGTTGGGGTGCAGGGGTGGATTTTGTTGGAGGCAATATGGGTAAGGCTTTTGGTTTGTAATCTGGGTTCTTGGCTTCTTGGGAAGAGGCTTGGCTGGTGGCGAGGGAGCAGACTGAGTTTCTTCAGAGTCAGTCTGGATGGTTAACTTTCGCTTGACTCGTGGTTTGCGAGCAGCAACCTAGGCTTCTCCCTCCTCAATCTTGACAGTCACCAGATCGGTGGGAGTAGGTGGAGCACTCTTGGACTTCAGCAGTGCTAGTCCTTTGGAGTTGAGAATCTTGAAGGGACTCAGAGCAGACTGCTTCCCCAGCTCAATGTCCAAAGTTTCTAGGAGCTTGCTGAGAGGAACAGCAAAGCAGACGGCCTGTTTGGAGGCGATCACTGTTTCCATCAGAACTCCAAAAAGAATCACGGACCAGTTCATCTTCTGTCCGGAAACAATAGCAGCCATGGCCCTGAACTTCTCGGCAGTGACGGCGTCAAAACTCCCAGCTTTGCCCAATAATGGCTTGCCCACAATTTCGCATAGCACCTGGAAATGAAATAGCATTTCCTTCTTTTTGAATGAGGGCTGCAGGCGATGGCCAAAAATAGAAATCTTCCCCTGAAGAGCTGTGAGAGAGGCTTGAGGAATCTGTCCAAACTCAGTCAGTCCGGAGTTGGGTAGACCAAAGGTCTTGGCCAGCGTCATCGGCGAGATTTCAAAAGTTTTGCCCTTGACAGATGTGGAGATGAATGACTTCTGGGATATGGCATTGGCAAACAGTTCACGAATCTCCGACTCGTAAACCACTGTGCCACACTCCAAAAAGTTTCTCAATCCAGACGATTCCAAAGCTCGGAAAATGGAAACCATCTCGGAATCTTCAGCCCTGTAAATGTCATTGAACTCAACGGAGAGAGAGTTGTGAGTGATGGTAGCCATTGGAATAAAATGGAAAAAGTATACGAAAAGTTTTGAGGGAAGATGAGAAAGTTAGAGAGCAGACAGGCGGTAAATGGTAAAAAGTGAATGAAAATGAAATGTTCAGCCCGCTAAATAAGAGAGAGAAGACACGTGTCTTTATCTCAAAGACTGATAAATAAATAATTCAAAATAAACGGTCAGGATAAAAGAAAGATAAGGCGGTTAAAATGCAATCAGTCCGGGCTGTTTTTGTTTTAAATAAATACAAAATAAAAGATTTATTGTCCAGACAGATCATAGGATAACATCAGATTGACATAGATCGGTCTGAATGTTCGGACCGGTCTGTGTCTTTCTAAACATTGTATTATCGATCTGTGCCAACAAAATTCTTTAAGCGCGAGAAGAAGAAATCATCTAAACTATCAAGATAAGTCAATTAATCCAAGAATTTGACGGAAATAATTAAACTTAGCCTCAGGGAGTGGTTTGGTGAAGATGTCTGCTGCTTGCTGCTCTGTTGAGATATGCTCGATCCGAATCTCCTTTTTGCCAACATGATCTCGAATAAAATGATGTCTTATATCAATATGCTTTGTTCGAGAGTGCAGAACTGGATTATATGTTATAGCGATTGCACTTGTGTTGTCGCAAAATATCGGAGAGTCAACAGCTTGGATGCCATAGTCTTTGAGCTGGTGTTGAATCCAGAGCATTTGAGCGCAACAGCTTCCAGCGGCAAGATATTCTGCTTCAGCTGTAGATGTGGCAATTGATGTTTGCTTCTTACTGAACCAAGAGATCAATCTTTCACCTAGAAATTGACATGTTCCACTGGTGCTTTTACGATCAATCTTACAGCCAGCGTAGTCTGCGTCTGAATATCCGATCAAGCTGAAGTTAGAATCTTTGGAGTACCAAAGACCAACGTTCTGAGATCCTTTCAAGTATTTCAGAATACGCTTAGCAGCAATAAAATGTGATTGCTTTGGTTCTGACTGAAATCTGGCGCACATACAGACTGAGAACATAATATCAGGCCGGCTCGCTGTAAGATACAAGAGCGATCCGATTTGTCCTCTATACATAGATACTTCGACTGCCGTTCCCCCTTCGTCTTTGTCTAACTTGATTGTAGGACTCATTGGAGTGGATGCAGTTGAGCATGTTTCCATTCCGAATCTCTTAAGCAGCTCTTTGGTATACTTGGTTTGGTTGATGAAAATTCCATTGCTGAGCTGTTTGACTTGGAGACCCAACAAGAATGAGAGTTCTCCCATCATGCTCATCTCAAACTGTCCCTGCATCAACTTGGAAAATTTCTCGCATAATTTGGGGTTAGTTGACCCAAAGATTATATCATCAACATAAATCTGAACCAACAGGGTATGTTCCCCCTTAATAAATTTAAAGAGAGTTTTATCTACTGAGCCGATCTGAAAGTCATGGTTCAGCAGAAATTTAGATAGAGTGTCATACCAGGCCCTTGGTGCTTGTTTCAGACCATATACTGCTTTATTCAGTAGATATACATGATTAGGGAATGAGTGGTTCTGAAATCCAGGAGGTTGCTCAATGTAAACTTCCTCCTGAAGCTTACCATTAAGAAAGGCGCTCTTGACGTCCATCTGATATACCTTAAAGTCTTTAAAGGCAGCATATGCAAGAAAGCTTCTGATTGCTTCAAGTCTGGCGACTGGTGCAAAAGATTCATCGAAGTCAATTCCTTCTTCTTGTCGGAATCCTTGTGCCACCAGTCTGGCCTTGTTTCTAACCACAGTTCCATCTGCGTCCAGCTTGTTTCTGAAAACCCATCTGGTTCCAATAACAGGCAGATCGCTTGGTCTGGGGGTTAGACTCCAAACTTGATTTTGTTCTAATTGATTAAGCTCTTCTTGCATTGCCTTAATCCAGTTGAAATCAGTCAGAGCTTCATCGATCTTCTTAGGTTCCAGAGTTGAGATGAAAGCAGCATGAGTGAACTCATCCATCATCTGTCCTCTGGTTCTAATCGGTGCAGAGGGACTTCCAATCACTAGATTAGGTGGATGCCTTTTAGTCCATCGATAGCTTGACTCTGGATTGTCTGGTCCAGTCGGATGAGTAGTAGTAGCGGTATGATCAGCATCTGCTTTGATATGAGAGTTTGGATCATCCGGATCGGCTCGATCTGAAGAAGCTTAATTGCCTTGATCCGATCTGGCTGGTACTTCAGGTTCTGGTGGGTTGTCTCTTGACCTGTTAGCTACAATCTCATCATCACTGTTAGCTTCGAGATGGATGTTTTCCATCTGATTTTGAATTGATTCTTTGTTACCCTCAACACACAAAGATTCATCAAAAACTACATGAACTGATTCTTCTACAGTTAAGGTTCGATTATTAAAAACTCGATAAGCTTTGCTAGTTGATGAATATCCTAAGAATATTCCATTATCTGACTTAGCTTCAAATGCTGTAAGATGATTCTTACCATTGTTGTGAACGAATCATTTACAGCCAAATACATGAAGGTGAGAAATAGACGGTATGTTACCAGTCCATATTTCATATGGAGTGAGATTCAGCTTCTTATTAATCATAGACCGATTTTGAGTGTAGCATGCAGTATTTACAGCTTCTGCCCAGAACTTTTGTGAGATTCCAGAATCAGCAAGCATTTTTCTTGCTGCTTCTTTGAGCGTTCTGTTTCTTCGTTCTGCAACTCCATTCTGTTGAGGAGTTCGAGCGGCTGAGAACTCATGCTTAATTCCATGATCTTCTAGAAAAGATTCAAGATTCTGATTTGAAAACTCAGTGCCTTTGTCACTTCGAATCCTGTCTATGCTGGATGATTTCTCGTTCTGAGTACGTTTCAGCAGCTTGATCAACTTCGAACCGGTCTGATCTTTACTGCTCAAAAATATAGTCCATGTAAAGCGTGAGTAATCATCAATAACAACAAGAGTATACCGCATCCCCCTAAACTTGTTATTGGTATAGGACCAAACAAGTCCATATGCAATAGTTCTAAACAACGGGAGGAGGATTTGGCATTCTTGTTTTTGAAGGATGATCTGATCTGTTTGCCCATTTGGCAAGCTTCGCAGATCTTATCCTTAGCAAAGTCGATCTTGGGCAGACCGATAACTAAATCATGTTTACACAGGCTAGAAATAGTCTTAAAATTGATATGATTCAATCGTTTATGCCATAGCCAGTGTTTATTATCATTGTTAGCGATGAAGCAAGTAGGATTATCAGGTTGAGCATGATTCCAGTTAATCTTATATGTATTTCCATTCCTGATTCCTACAAGCATGGTTATACCGTCTGATGATTTAACAGTGCAAGTGTGTTTGTGAAATTCTACAGCATAACCATTATCACAAAGTTGACTTATACTAATCAGATTATAGCACAGATTTTCAACTAACAGCACATCATTGATAATAATGTTACCATGGACAATCTTACCCTTGCCCACGGTCTTACCCTTCGAATTATCTCCGAAAATGATCTTGGATCCAGTACATTCTGTGACTTCAGACAGCAGCTCGATGTTTCCAGTCATGTGATGAGAGCACCCGCTGTACAAGTACCAGTCTGATGCAAGTTTCTTCGGTACCTGTCATCAAACATATTTATTGTTGGTACCCAATTCTATTTGGGTCCAGAACGGATTAGCCCCTTGGGAACCCACACCTGTATCAGCTTTAGTGGCTTGTGTGTGTGTGGTGTGCTGTGAGCTGGTCTGTTTCGATGTTGTGTGTGATAATGTGTAATATGGAACCCTTTGATTCTCATGAGGTAGTCTATATCTTCGTTGAACTGGTTTTGAATTATAGTAATTGTATTGTCTTCCTTGCCTTCGATCTTGCACCCTTAGATTTGGTCTGAAAGACGCAAAGCTTGCTGGTGCCTTTTCTTTGGCTTGGTTGACATATCCAATTCCTTTTCTCAAACCTTGATTCACGAAAGAGACTCCTGTTTGAATCGTAGGTGCTTCAGTTTCATATACTGTGCTGGATTTAACAAATGTCATTTGATTGAAATTGTTCTTTACCAGCAACAGTTCAGATTCATCTTTGGTGGATTCTTTGGTGTCAAAGCATATGCCGGTGAAATCACCAACGTTTCTTTGTACCTCTTGTAATTCTTCCAAAGATGTTCTGGATTTTGTCCATGTCTTGAATATATGAGAAAGCTTAGCATTTTGTGTGCTAATTCTCTTATTTTCTTCATGGTGCTGATCATAGGAGATTTTCAGCTTATTCAGCTCGATCTGGAGATTGTTGCACTCACCCTGCTCAGAGCAGCTTGGTTTGTGCTCATCCATTTGATCACTGACTTTAGCTTTATTCTTCTCAAATGATTCAGCTAAGATCCTATAATCATTGGCCATGTCTTGCAGTGCGGACATGAGCTCTTCACGTGTAAATTCATTTGAGTCAAAGTCAAATACCTCGTCTATCTGACTCATCTCTTCATCTGCCATTAGACATTGAATATCTTCTTCGCTTTCGCTGGAAGAATATTTGGAGCTGTCTGAATCGGAGTCAGTCTGAGCCCACTTGCTGTTTCCTTCTTCAGCTACTAGGACCTTTTGGGACTTTCCATGATTTTTGCGGTCTTTGTAGTGCTTCTTTTTCCTGTCATCGCGATGCTTCTCCTTCCGTTCTTCTTTCTTCGGTCTGGTGCAATCTGCAATGAAATGTCCGGTCTTACCACAATTGTAGCAAGCCTGATCATTAACAGCATCGTCCTTTCTTGGCTTATAATGATGAGAGGGTTTAAAGTTCCTCTTATTTTTAGACATGAATTTACCAAATTTCTTAATAAATAATGACATAGCATCATTACTTATCTGTTCAATAGATCGATCTGATGTGGAGGCGATCTGGTCTGGAATAGCTGCCAGTGCTTTGTTTGGTTGAGAGATGAATGGATCTGCTTCACCTCTGCTTATCAGTTCGAACTCATATGCTTTAAGATCTGCGACCAGATCATGAAGTTCAACCTTGTTCAGATCTTTGGACTCCCTCATTGCAATGGTCTTAACATTCCATTCTTTAGGCAGGGCTCTCATAACTTTCAGAGCGATCTCTCTGTTTGAGTATTCTTTGCCCAGACCATTCAGTTCATTAATGATGCTAGTGACTCTTTCATCAAACTCGTTTAGTGTTTCTCCACTCTTCATCTTTATGCTCTCAAATCTTTGAAGAGCAACAGTCAGCTTGTTTTCTTTGGTCTGGTCGTTGCCTTCACATAGCTGTGCTATCTTCTCCCAAATTTCTTTGGCAGTAGAGCACATTTTGATTTTGCTGAACATGTTCTTGTCCAATGTCTTGAACAAGATGTCTTTAGCAACGTTGTCGAGATTTGATTTCTTTCTTTCCTCATTCGTCCAGAGGGATCTGTCCTTCTCTACCATTTGTGGTTCACCACCAGTAATGGCGACTGTTGTATTGACTTTCAGAATCTTCATTGGTCCATCAGTGATGACGAACCACATATTTGTCATCCTGAGCTGCCAGATGAGCTTGCATTCTGATTCTCCAGTCATCATAGTCTTCCTTTGAGAACATAGGAATTTTGTTGAATGATGCCATCAGCTCAAGTGTCTTTGTGCTGATTAAGATGACCTGCTCTGATACCACTTGTTAGGATCGGTCCGGAGTGTTTAGAGGGGGGGTGAATGAACACTCCTTCTAAAATTTAATCCCTTGTGATTTCTTTCGGATTAGTGAAAGAAATCTGTTTCTTAATCAACTCTTTTATAGAACAGACCACTGAATGTATAAGTGCGGAACGGTCTGATCTTATATTTGTAAGAGCGCCTCGATGGCTTGAATGAAAGAACAAGTGCAGAAAGACAAGAACACAGAAAATGTTTCTGGAAGTTCGAAGGTGGTGTAATCCTTCTACGTCTCCCCTTCTTCCAATTAAGGAAGGTTTATACTAGAATACTTTGATTTATACAATCATATTGTACAAACCCGATTCAGGCTGGATTTACCCCACTACCAGTCTGAAACTCCTAGTCACTCGATCTGTTTAGACACTCTCTGTATGACAGTTACAATTTGTTTCTCACTTCTGTTTTTCAATACAGACTACACAAGATGCGCACAGTGATCCTAAATGATCAAATATTACAAAGTAATCGTGCTTAAGAATACTTTCAGCTCGAGAGCTTCTGAGCTTGTAAGCTTGTGCTGATTTGCTTTCTTGTGTTTTTCGATTGATCAGTCTCTCGTGTCCTTGTATATCTGTGTCTTATTTTCTGTATTGTTGTTGCATCCTTTTATAGTTGCATGTACCAACGAAATTATTTCCCTTAATGTGCAACTCTTGACTCTGCTTATTATCTGAGTAAGCTACAGTCTTCTTCTTCAGGATACTTGCCGTTCTGGTTCATGCTTTCGGCGACTGTCAGGTAAGCTCTTCTTTGTCTTCTTACCTTTTATGGCAATCTTCAGTCTTTGGTCCTTTGTAGCATTAATTACGACATTAAATGCTACAATAAATAGCCGTTAATGATTCGGACTGAAAAGCCAAACTTTATACATCCTTGACTGCTCTGATCTGATAAAGATTGAGATCGATCTGAAGCTTCAATCTAGTCAGTCTGATATCCATCGATCCGGCTGATATGTGATATGTCTTATCAGCTTGTTCTGTTTTGAGCTATCGATCTGGTCAGTCTGATTACCCTCGATCCGGTCTGATATGCTTTGTCATCTTATCAGCTTGATCTGTTTTGGGCGATCGATCTGGTCAGTCTCATTTCTCTCGATCCGGTCTGATATGTTTTGTCATCTTTAAAATCTCATCGATAAGGTTCGGAACTAACAAAATGCATTGGATACAGGAAGTGCTTTGTATTACGGTTTATGCATTTATACATTATAATCATATTGTGGTGAATATGGTTTATTATATGCTCATGGTTTGGGGTTGTTCCTGTAGGAGATTTTGGCATGGAGGGCTAAGGCCAGGGTTGATGCGGTGAGCTGTGTAAGGAGTGCTACTGGTATAGAAGAACATAATTTTTTTTGTATAGTTTCTGCACAGGGCAGAGTAAATCAAAGCCTTTACATTCATTTTGTGGGAATGTAACTAATTCCTTTGGGAAGTTTATTTTGGCACTGTAATCCTTAAGCTCAAAGCATCAACATGAACCCTTATACTCTGATGAATGCATGTTTAGCTCTCTTAATGCATTTAATCCAAACTTAAGGTAGCGAGGCCTTACACATATGTGTTGAGTAGCGATGGATCAGAATATTCGTCGCTGTCTTTTCGAACGTTGGATCATGTGATGTCCGGGAATTAATGGTGTTAATCCGTGTAGTATTAATCCTGGATGGATTTTTAATTGTGGCAATTAGGAATTAATTGCGGTTCGGCATCTCCCGAGGTTGGTAAATCGGGCCTTCTGGGCTCGTCTAATTGATTAGTTGGGATCGTTGGATCCCGAGGTTGAGATCGTATTCTCATTCCGGTGAAAACCTGCGAGTTGGGTTTTTAGTGTGACTCAGAATTTCGGGTGCTGTGTGTGGGCACCGGTAGGGGGTTTTTGAGTTAGAGAGAGAGTTTTTGAAAACAGATGATTTTAATGAATCATGATGTATTGGTGAAGGTATTGGTATTTTGGGGCATTTTGCTATATACCAGTTGGACTCGGGATTCCGTCATTTGGAATCCATTTCTCTCTCTCTCCCTCCCCTCTCCTACGATAAAACCCTTCTCCCCCATTTCCCTTTTCTCCCTTGGAGGAGAAATCGCGGGTAGCTTGGCTTGGAGGCCGGTTTTCTCGAAGATAATCAGGTATTAATCTCCCCCTCGTCATTAGCTTCGGTTTGATAGTAGTATGGTAGCTTTTGGTTGAGGTTTTGGTTGGCTTTGGGTTTTGGGAATTTTGGGTTTAAATCTAAAATGTTGATTTCAGTGTTTTCATGGAGTTTAATTGTTGTATTTGAGGCATTGAGGTGGTATGGGGTGTTGGTTTGGAGTTGGGTGTGAAAAACACCATTAGAACTCGAGTTTTTCGGAAAATTGCAGTCCGCGATCGATCTTGGCGAGGCGCCGATCGATCGCGACATGCTACTGGATTTGGGAAGGCGATGAGCAGTAGCGGCGATCGATCGCGAGAAGTGGGCGATCGATCGCGAGGGTCTTGGCGATCGATCGCGAGATGTGGCGATCGATCGCGGCTTGTTTATTTTCGGACAGTAGGCTATGGCGATCGATCGCGGCTTGGCGCCGATCGATCGCGGCCCTGTTCCCTTGGTTTTTTTTCAAATTTTGGAAAATGTCGGGATTTTGGAACCGAGGTTTAAAGGGGCCGTTTCCGGGGCAATGTCTACATTCCAATGGGAATGCTTTGCTTTTAAAATGGGTGGTTTAGAGCCAAATTAAATAAACGGAATTCCGGTTGAATTCTTGGCAATCTTTTAAACTTGTAACATGGTTTATTTGGGTATTACGCATGCTTAGCCGGGGAGCTTTTATTTTGGTAATCGTCATGGATTGACGATATGACTGGGAGTCTGAACGTGCTTGGACACGTAATCGCATGCTTATTCTTGATTGTGAGTTGTTTATGTGTTTTAGCACATATTCCTCGGAGCATGGAACTCGAGCAAGGTTTGGCTCGGACTTCGGAAATTAAGGTACGTGGGACGTACGAGCATAGCCTATTATAGTATTGCAAACTGTAATATGCATGGTTGTGATAATGGTATTAAATGGGCATTGGAATACATGGTGTATGGTAATTGTATTATATGGACATTACAATAGCTGGCATGTGGTCTGGCATGTGGTAATTACATTGGATAAATATTGAGATGCATGGTGCTCTATATTTACTTCAATGGATAATGATATGCATGGTATATGGTAACTGTGATAAATATATATATATTGGGAATCATACAGTGCCGCCTTCGAGCGAGCAATGATTCGGGATGCGGTCGCCATTGGGCGACCATCGGTTTTGACGCCGCTATTGTTGAGCGTGCGCGAGGTTTAGTATGCCGCTATTGTGGAGCGAGCAATGAAATAAGAAAATGGAATTGTTGGTTAGATATATGCGATATCTATAGTCTTTTACATTATGTTCTTATCCCTTTGATTATGGAACTGGTATAATAGAACGGTATTAGTTAATCATGTGACGATTAACTGGCTTTGGGAATTTGATGAGTTTGGTTATTTTGAGAACAGGGACAAACAGGGGGATCCCGGATGAGGGTATTGCCATCCAGGAGTATCATTTAAATTATGGGCATTTACATTCTGTAAATTATGAATTGCAATATTATTATTTTGTGATTGGTGGTATTGGTATGCTCACCCCGTGTGGGGGCTGTCTCTGTTGGGGCAGGTAACATAGGTGTAGCGGCTTTGGAGTCGAGCTCGGGCTTTTGGGTAGAGGTACTCCAAGGATCGAGGTACCAGAGCTGGCAGATGGACGCTCAGATCCAGTGTTGAGATCGAGTGTGCTTGGAAGGTGCTTCCAGGATAGAGTACCAGTAGCGGTATCCGGTATAGTGTTTTATGCATCAATACACGTTTATTCATTGAGTACACCTTACGTGTATATGGGATGTATAAATGGGCTATGGCCTCTCTCTGTTCATTATGGTTGCATGCAATTAATTATGGAATTGCTAAATGAACTAAAG